>OZ014524.1:457482686-458002568 GCA_963966055.1 Lathyrus aphaca | reverse complement strand
TGATGTACTGAGTAATAGAGATCACCCAGTAAAGCTGGCACTGGGTTCTTCAGGATGAACAAATGGATTGCATTCTTGCTGATGAATCGAGGCTCATCTGCAAACAACACAATTCCATATACACTTAAGGCCAACAGAGCACAAACAACTTTCCACTCCCCCAAAGAGGCCTTCAGACTAGCTTGAGAAATCAGGAAGTCTAGATGAACTCCAGGGATCCCAGCTTTAGAGGTCATGTGCTGCTCAATCAAAGCAGGTTCCAGGTGCAAAGCTTTTGCTACCTCTCCATTGCTGGGAGAGACCATTTCAGGGTTGAAAGGGATTTCCCTCTTGATAGGCAAACCAATCAAGGATGAGTATTCTTCTAATAGAGGCCCCAACTGAAAGTCTTGAAAGGTGAAACATCTCAATGGGGGTTCATAAAACTGAATGCAGGTGTGGATGAGGCTCCTCTGTGAAGGGTCCAGATCCATAACCATGTCCAGTATATCTCCATAACTCTCCCTGAACAAGGGTATGTGATCTGGAGTGATCAGGGTTTGGATCCTCCTGATGTCTGACAAGTCTGGTTGGAAGAAATGATAGGTGATGTTGCCTTTCTTTGGAGCCATGAGTGCTGAAGACTGAGTAGAGTGCTGATGAAGATGCTGAGGAGTGGGCCACTGGCTGGCTAGTGCAAGTAACTGAAGTATATGGCTGACAAACTGAAGCAAGTGCTGGTGGAGATAGGTCAATATAACAGGTGGGGTCAAAACCAAAACCAGATGAAGGTGGATACCCTGAAACACAAATAAGCAAATGTTAATATGATGCAATGAGTATGTATGCAAATGAAATGCAAGGGTTTGTGACTGAGCTGGATCTGATCAAAATGCCCAGATATAGGTCCAAGTGTGTTCAACAAATCCAGATGGAGGTCTAAAAATCCAGTAACCAGGGTGGGGGACTCAAATAAAGAGCCATATGTCCAGGGTTTTAGAATCACAAGAACTATCCAACATGGAGCATTCTTAACAAAGTCAAAGTAACAGGGTGTTCTGAGGTCAAGGTACCTGCAAACCTGTAAACAGCCCAACCCCCTCACAGGTGGTGATCTAGAACAAGGATCCTCAGACTTGGATCAGTTATGAGAAGTGTAAACACTTCTAACCCGGAGGTACAGTGTTTACAATAACCATAAAAGTTCCTCCTCTAATTCACCTCAGTTTCTGAAGGTCAATACTAAAAGGTCATCCAGACTTAGCAAGCTTCCCAGATAGCCCTAGCATTGCAGGAAATCTGCAACACAGAGTTCTCAAGAAGAAACCCATATCTGAACCGTGTTTCGTATTCCCGCACCAGACCGAAATGGAATGGGAAAGAATATGATTCACTCTAGCCTAGGTGTCACTCAGGTCCCAGGTATAGGACCTTAACTCTCAATGAATCACCCACCCACCAAGGCAAACAACAGATCCAGCCAGCAACAATGACAGTATGATATATATAAATGCAATAAAGAAAGCAGTAAAGTAACTGTACATAAAGCAATAAACAAAAATAAATACAAGCACAAACAAGCACATAACACCCCAGTAAACACAAATCAATCAAGCGCTAGGAGGAACCCACAAAAAGAACCAGAGGCCCTGGTTGCAGTATAAGGTTCCCCAGCAGAGTCGCCAAGCTGTCGCTCCCGACAAATGACACAGGGTCATATGAGGGTACAGACGCGAACGGTCGGCGAGAGGGACGGTGAGAACACACAGCCATGAACTCACTGGAGATGAATAGAGTCGCCAGCTAGGCATTTTTATCCCGGAGGAAAGGTAATGCTGCATAGACCTAGGAAAAGATGGATAAGACGGTTTGCGAACCAGAGAGACTGAGAAAGGGGGTTGGTTACAACCTGGGAAGGTATTAGCACCCAGATTGTCCGTCGTACTCGACGGGATCCACGCTTAAAAGATTTGTGTTTTAAAGGGGTAGTGTCAGTGCAATCTGTGTGTAAAATAGCTGGAAAAGAATGTACAGGTGTCAGTGCAAAAGAAGTGTGAAGTGTAATATGTATAGTGTCAGTGTAAGAAAGAGTATGCTCATGATTATGAGGCTTAAAGAATAATGCTGGAAGGAGGGGGAATGTACAGAGACTTTTGTTCGATAACTGTTAAGTTATGCCTACGTATCCTCTCGTGCAATGAGGAAGTCAGAACACCGTAGTTCGACCCAAAGAGACTGAAAGATGAATTGACTTGTGAACTGCTTACTTGTCTATGCTCAAGTGTATGACTTGTCTGGCTCAGGTGCAAACTGTCTTGCATTAGACGGAAGAAGCAAGCTCTCGTTTGTGAGTGAATGAGATGAGAAAAGAATCCCGAAGGAGACGATTATTGTTTGTTTTTTGAGTTTTCAGTCTTTTATTGTTTTTGGATTTTGTCATAAGTTAATGAGCTTAAGTCTAAACCAATGGATTTAGTAAACTCATCACATCTTCCCTCTGATCAGGAGTAATGAGAATACCTTAAGTGTGAAGTCAGCTTCTCACACTTAAACACCTTTTGATGCAGGATTAAGATCATTAACCTACTTGTGATTATTTAGATGTTTTTGTTGTTTTTGTTTAGTGTCGAGTAATGAGGTTAAGCCATAATCATGGATTAAACAGACCCATTACACCATCCTAAAAGAAGGATGATAGATGAGAATGTTTAAGCTGAGGAAAACTCCTCAACTTAATCCATGATTAGGGATTAAACTCATGACAAAACAAGCCTTTGATTAAGTGGATTTTAATTAATGGTAGGATGATGAAGTGAATTTTATTGTTTGTAAGACAACTTGAGAGGGACTTGTCCATTAACACTAGGGTTAGTCCTTCTTAACCACTTAAGGAAGAATTAGAACCCTAATGCAAGGCCCAAGTTACAAGTAATGTCTTGATGGTTATTAAGTGAATTGATTAAGAGATTTAAACACCTTAAGGGTTTAATACTTAGGATTAAAGTTATACACTCCATCCTAAGAGAAGGATGCAGGCATAAGCTTAACCACAAAGTCTTAAAGCCTTTAGGGTTTAGTCTCTGGTTATGAGATAAGAAGAGTAGACTCAAAGAGAGACACAAAGGTAAAACTATGAGGGGAGACTAATCAAAACCCTAATTCATTGTCATGCTTGGTTGTTCCTAAGGTTTGTGAGGTTTTCAAGAGCAATCTTCAGAAGAACCACCAGGAAGCAGATGAACAGGATCAAGAGAAGCAAAGTGACTTGCTTCATTCAAGAAGTCAAGTCACTTGAAGAAAGAAAGTGGAAGGAAGAAGAATGAGCAAGCTCAAACTCAAACACATATAAGAATGCAGCAATGGATGCAAGAGAGATGAAAAGAAAAGTTATGAGAAGTGAAGGCAAATTCACTTCCCAAGTTTACTTACCACCTGAAAAGTTAGAAAGAAATGCAATGCAATGCAAGATGAAATGAAATGGTATGATGCTAAGCAAAACCAGAAGCATGTTGATGATGATTATGATGTTATGAGGTGCTGCAAACATGAGACAAAGCATGGGGATACTCATACAAGATTATGAATGCAAATGATGCAAGCTAAGGAGCATGAACAAGCATGGAAAGTTATGAAGCATACAAGACAAATGACATGGCAAATGTGCAATGCAATGATCAAACATGCTTTCTATATGTCTTAAGATGTCAAATGAATCACAAGAATGCACAAAATGCAAAGACAAGTCATGTTATGCAAAGAAATGCAAGAAGGATGCAAATGGAAGCCCAAATTAGGGTTCATGGATCAAACATCAAACAAAAACCCAAAACAGAAGCAAAACCCTAAGATAAAAATGGAAAATGGCACTCAAAGAAACCCTAATCCCATGCTAAACCAAGGTTCAAAGGGGAGGTTCCAACTCTTAACCAAGCTCAAGATATGAATTTTCTAAGTTATTATGGTTTTTTAGGGTTCTTAACAAAAAAAATGCCAAACAATTAGAAAATGAGGAAACAAATCATGGCCATTTTATCCTTGAAAATACATGCTAAACATAAAACAATGCAAGAAGAACCAATGTCTCAACCTTCTCCAATAGACAGAAATGAATTTTTGAATCCATGATCAAATTAATGCACAAAATATGATTTAATTCAATGAAAAATTCTTAAAATGCATCAAGATCAAAAAGAAATTTGGTTTGAAGGTTGGACAATGTTTCTAAATGTCTTAGAACATTTCATGAAATTTTTTGTAATTTTTAAATACCTAAAAGTATTTTTAATTAATTAATTTCCATTAATCAATTAAAAATAATCTTTTAAATATTTAAAAATATTTTTTAATGATGAAAAATAAAATAAAAATATTTTTGTGTCATAAAAATTAATAAAACCTTAAGGAAAAAGTTTCATAATTTTTATGAATTTTTTGCTATTTTAAAATAATTATGCAATTTAAATGAAAGAAAAATGAATAAAATTAAATAAAATAAAAAAGTAAACAGAATGGAAGGATGAGATTGATTCTGGGGAGGGGACCATTGACTTGGCGCGTCATCTAAGGGTCATAATTCAAACTAACTTAAACCTGATTAATTAAATAATAATCCAAGATTAAGACTTAATGAAATGATCCAGGCCTTTCATTCACGCGCGGGAACCAGGATCTAAAGGCCCAGATTCAAACTCAGTGCCCTAACCCTAATTAATAATTAATCACTTTCAGGTCACCGGAGACGAGCTCCGGTCGTCTTCTCCGGTGACCTCCTCCCCTGAAAACTTCAAACTTCCTAAAAACGTAACAAAAATGAAATCTAAAACCTGGGAAATGTTCCCCACATCCTCACGAATCAAACCCCTAACCTAAAACAAATTTATATTTCCTAAACAAGCTGAAACGAAGAAAGAAAGTTCTAGGGCACGCAAGCTTCAGAAACAAATTAAATGCTCAAATCACAACCATTTTCAAAACCGATGGTACCAGAATGATCAGTGAAACAAATAGAACAAGTTTGTAACAATAAAAATGATTTCTGGAAAAATAAATTTCAAGCTACCTGAGATTTGAAGCTTTCAGTTTGAGAACTTTCTGACCTCTTCTTTCAGTGCAAACCCCTCTCCTTGATCCCCAGATGACGTTTGAATGCTCAAATGGAGTTTAAGTTGGCTGGATAATGAGATTCGAAAGGAACTGCTTCAGCTTGATCAAAAATGGCAATGGTGTTTCTGGAGGTTTCAGGTCATGGTGAGTGATTGTTTGAGGTCCAAATGATGTATGGAGAAGCTTTGCAAGGTTTGTTTGGCTGTTTGTGGCTTGTGGAGAGAGATTCGATAGAAAATGCAGGCTGAGGTGAAGAATGGTTATGGAGTGATCAGGCTGTTTCAGGCTTGTGTTCTTGGTGCTGGGTGGCCTATGAAGTGTGTTGAGTTGGATGATGAAGAAAGTTTTTGTGTTTGGTGGCTGTGTTAAGAGATTCGAAGCAAGTTGCAATGTGGAAGGTTTTTGTGAATGTGTGTAGTGTGATGGTTTCAGCCTTGCTTCTTGTTATGGCTAGCTTGCAAATTGATAACATAAACAAATCTGATTGGCTGGATGATGTGACTTGTGCTTTTGTGATTGGTAAGTTTGCTTTTGCCAAAAGTCAAAAATCTTGTAAGAGAAGCATGGGCTCAAGGTCTAGGCAAGTACATGGCATGGGCTGGCGCAGCAAGGGTGAGGGAGAGGTCTAGCAAAGCTCAGCATCCAAGGCTGCAAGTTGTAGGAAGCATGATCATGAGTTTTGCAACTTGTTGCTTTATGGTTCACATGTGAAGAAAACCTTGTTACACAAACCAAACCATAGGCAAACTTGATCCAATTCTGATTTTCAGCACTTAGAGAATGTTTATGTGTTGGTTTGAAATGAATTAGAGGCTACATTTGGCTTTGGTTCAAGACTTTGCAAAAATTTCCATTTGAAGCATGCCTTAGAAATTAATGATTTTTGCCAACTTTGCATTGCCATAACTTTTGATCCAAGAAGAGTTTGATCATGTTCTTGTACTTTTTGAAAAGGGAAAGATGAGATCTACAACTTTCATGACCAAAGTTTTTCCATTTGGAGCCTTTTTGGACCAAGAATCAAAGCTTGAAAATTGACCTAAAATGATGCATTCTTGAAAAGTCAACTATGCCCAGAAAGTCAACATTTGCAAAAACCCTAAATTCTTGATTTCTATGAACTTCAACCTTCTCCCATGATCAAATAAAGATCATATACACTCAAAATGATGAAGATTACCCATTGGTTGGGTCATTGGGGGCCTCAGATGCCCTGATTTTGCACTGACTTGTCTGAAAAGTCAACTCTTGATCAGATGACTTCCCCATGGAATTTCTTCATGCAAATTGATATGCATACTCCCTATACCATATAAAGAGCAATGGAAACAAGAATGACCAAAAAATTTGGAGTTATGGCCTCTGAAACCAAAACCCTAATTTTCAGTCAACTGTGCAGTCTAAACTGGCTCTGCATCACCTCAAACCCTAGTTCTTGTGATTCCTCTGCATTTTTGACTTTGAGGAGATGAAATATGATATAAGAACACACATGGACCCCTTTGAGTTGATTGGTGGCCTTTGGAATGGCTCAAGATGCTTTGGGATTGCTCAGATCACAAACCCTAGGTGCAGATGCCTTAGAAACTATGCAGTGAACCAAAATGAGATATGAGATGATATGTTTGTGTTTATGCATATGAGAATGATCACAATCCATGGTGTGAATGGGTGAGGGCAAATTTGGGGTGTTTACAGCAAGTTCTTAAATGCAAGCAAATGAGAGATGGATGCAAAGGAAGGCACAAATTAGGGTTTACATACAACATGCAATGCAAAAATTCAAAACCAGAAGCAAATGACAAGATAAAAAATTGAAAATGAGATCAAAGGTACCCTAACCCTACACAAGTTCACTGCCCAAAGGAGGGGACCTAACTCTTAACCTAGTGAAAGTTATGAATTTTCTAAGTTAACTAGGGTTTCAAGGTACCTCAAAAGGAAAAATGCAAAACAAATTGAAAATTAAATATAAACTCAAACCAATTTTACCCTAGAAACTACATGATGTGAAGGATGCAATGCAAGAAGAACCATCATCAAAATCTTCATGGTTAGGCAGAATGAATTTTTCAAAGTTTGAACAAAAATATTGCCTTTAAACAAATTTAATTCCAATGAAAATTGTCAAAATAGGTCAAGAACCAAAAAGAAATTTGTTTTGAGAGTTTGATAATGTTTCTAAATGTTTTGAAATGTAATGTGAATTTTTTGGTGATTTTTAAATACCTAAATGCATTTTTAATTAATTAATTTCCATTAACTAATTAAAAATAAACATTTAAATGATTTAAAAATAATTTTTAATGCAAAAAATGAAAATAAAAATATTTTTGGGTTCTGAAAATTAATGAAATGCTTGACAAAAAAATTCAGAATTTTTAAATGTTTTTTACTATATTTAATAATTCGTAGAAGTAAAATATAAAATAAATGAAATAAAAATGAAATTATGAGAAGTCAACAGATCTAATGGCTGGCATTCAAATGGTTTTGGAGGGAGTTGACCCGCGCCAGATCCTAGGGCCATTATTCAAACTGACTGGATTTAAATTAAACCTAATTAATTAAATCTAATTATAAGATTAGGGTTTTAATGAGGGATTTGGGCCACTCATTCGCGCGCGGGTCAACCCAAGTCAACAGGATCTATGGCTCACATTCAAACTGAGCCCTAATCACAATTAATGCACTAATGACTTTCAGGTGGCCGGAAATGACCTCCGGTCATCTTCTCCGGCCACACCTCACCTGAGATTTTGCTATCTCTCTCCCCAAGCTTCTAAAACCTAATCTCTCTGCCCAGAATCCAACCCCATGCATCACTCAACAAGAATCACTCACTAAAACACATTTATTTCACATATTCAAGCTGAATCGAAGTAAATTAGTTCTAGGTCAAAAAATTTTAGAGAGCTCATACATGCTTAATCCTTGACTATTTTCAAAACCAAACACATCAGCATTATCAGTGAATCATGGAGAATCAATTAGTAACTTAAAAACATGTTTCTGGAAAAAATGTTCTTGAGCTCACCTGAACTGGAGCTTTGATCTTTGGAACTTTTTGGCTGCTTCTTTGATCCAAGATGCCTCTAATGAACCTCCTGAGAAGTTTGCAATGCTTGTTTGGAATTTCTAATGGCTGGTTTAAGAGATTGATGAAGTTCTGTTCAGAAGGGGTGGAAAATCGTGTTTCTGCTTAGGGTGGTTTCAGGGTCAAATGAGGGTTGGGAAAAGATCAAAGGATCATGGTGAGTGGTTAAGTGAAGTTTGTTTTGATGTTTGAGACTTGAGTGCTGAGTTTCGAATGAAAATGCAAGGGGGAGAGTTTTTGGGAACTATGGCAATGTTGTGGTTTCAGGCTCCAAGATTGTATGAAAATGATCCATGAGGCATGTATGTGAAGCTGTGATTGGTCAGAGAGTTGTTGCTGGCCTAGCTTGATTGGTATGGCTCAACTTGCATAAAGTCAACTTTTGTGTAAGAGGAGGTATGGGCTGGTTCAGTCATGGTACAAGGGCATGGCTTGGATCAGCATGCTTCAAGGAGGTCCATGGA
Organism: Lathyrus aphaca; assembly: GCA_963966055.1. Taxonomy (NCBI): domain Eukaryota; kingdom Viridiplantae; phylum Streptophyta; class Magnoliopsida; order Fabales; family Fabaceae; genus Lathyrus; species Lathyrus aphaca. The sequence goes on along the minus strand of OZ014524.1, from coordinate 457,993,925 downwards.
AGTCACTTTTGGCAGCTGGCACAAGTGGATGAGAAGCTTTGATCCATTTTGCAATTTTGGGGAAGTTTGGCCCCTTTTGGAATTTGTGAAGTTCATAGCATGAAACTTGAGAAATTCTTGTGCAATTCTGAGTTTTAGGTAATGACTTATGTTTGTGTAATGCATAGAAGTCCATTTGAAGTCACATTTTGCCTTGGCATGAGGTGTTGCAACTTTCCCTCTTTGGTACAAAAGTGAAAATTAAGTGATTTTCCCCAACTTTGACAAGCCATAACTTTTGATACAAAATGAATTAGAATGAGTTCTTGTACTTTTTGAAAATGGGAAGATCCATTCTACAACTTTCATGACCAAAGTTTTCTCATATGAAGCATTTTTGAATCAAAAAGAGAAGGTTGAAAAACTTTCCCAAAATGGCAAGTTTTCATTACAAGTCACTTTCCCAAAAAGGCAACTTTGCAAATGACTTGAAATTTTCCAACTTTGTGAAATTCTAACATCTTCTATGACCAAATAAAGATAATACACATTCAAAATGAGGGAGAACACCCTTTGGTTGGGTCATTGGGGGCCTCAGATGCCCTGATTTTGCACTGACTTGCACAAGAAGTCATCTCTTGATCAGATGCCTTCCCCATGGAATTTCTTCATGAAAATTGATATGCATGATCCTCATAACATATAGAGACCAATAGAAACAATAATGACCAAACAAATTTGGAGTTATGGCCTCTTAAACCAAAACCCTAATTTTAGGTCATCTGTGCAGTTAAGCCTGGCTCTGCTTCCATGCCTTTCTCAGTTCTTGTGATTCTTTGACTTCTTTGACTTTGTGAGGATATAATATGATGCTTGAACATACATGGACCCCTTTGATATGATTGAAGACCTTTGAAGTGGCTCAAATAGCTCTTGAATGGCTCAGATCACAAACCCTAGATGCAGATGACTTTGAATCAATGCAGTGAATCAAAAATGTGGTATGAGATGCTATGATTGAATTTATGCAAATGAAAAGATCACAAGCCATGGTGAAATGAGTGAGGGCAAGTTTGGGGTGTTTACAGCTGCCCCTATTCAAACATGAGTTAGCTATGCAGGATGTAAGCAACGGCTTAACAGGCAAACAAGATAACTTGTGGTTGAATACCAAAGACAGACCAAAATTTGCACTCACAGAATGAAGAAGAAAAGGGATATAGATTGTAAAAGGAAATAAAGTGTGATTATAAGGTGGGTGACAGGGAACGACCGTCAAGCAGAGGACGATTGCTGGGGATGAAGCAATGACGGGGACGACCGACATGCTGGGGAAAATGCGGGGAATAAAGCAATGACAAGGACGACCGACAAGCTGGGGATATAAGGGATTATGATGGGGACAGCCATCAGGTAAAGCTATAATACTCTCTGGGGATTATAGGTAAATGATGGGGACGACCATCAAGCTCAAGGCATAAATGAAATAAATGATGAGGTACGGTCATCGAAGGTGAAGGACGATCACTTAGCAGGGGACGGCTACTCTGTTGGGATAAGATGAGGGACGGTCATCTAAGGTGAAGGACGATCACCTGGCCAGGTACGGTTGCCAAAAGCAGTACGACATAGGACGAATGTCGGATAAAAAGGTCGACGATGGGGACGGCCATCTGATAAGCATGATGAAGGACGATCATCAAGAGGTGAAGGACGATCACCTAGCAGGGTACGGCTGCTCTTGGGGTTTATCATGACATAGGAGGAATGTCAGATAACAGAATCAACGATGGGGACAACCATCGGATAAAATGATGAAAGACGATCATCAAGAGGTGAAGGACGATCACCTAGCAGGGTACGGCTGCTAAAAATATCACGACATAGGACGAATGTCGGATAGGAAGGGGTTCTAATGAATAGAGACTCCTCTGGGAATGATGAAGGACGATCATCAAAAAGGTGAAGAACGGTCACCTGGAAGGGTACGGCTACCGAAAAGGTATCATGACATAGGACGAATGTCAGATAGAAAGAAAATAGTTTAACAAGTTTGTTGGGTATTCTTCTGGGGAAGGGTAGACACAGACGAGTGTCTAAATTTAAAAGGACATAAGTGTTTGACACGGTGTATAGATTAAAAATGCGGACGAGCATCCTTAAGACTATGATACGGACGAGTATCAGTAGAAACAAACGATTGACGCATGTTCAGAGATGATGATACGGACGAGTACCAACCAGTTAACAAAGAACACGGACGAGTGTTGATTCTGAGGGGATTTAAGTGGTATATACAAGATACGGACGAGTATCTGTATGAGTAAAAAGTGATGAGCGAGAAACGGACGAGTGTTCAACCTGCTGGGGAGAGTGCGACACAGACAGGTGTCGGAAAAAGTGTATTATAGACAAGTATTTGATTTGCAAAGTGTTTAGGCAACTGTGCTGGGGAAGGTGACACGGACGGGTGTCAAGGAATTGTATATATATATGTATCTGTGTTAGTGAGTGCAAAGGGGACGCTTTGGCTTTCTGCTGGGGGATATGACACAGACGAGTGTCAAGAAGCACCTGTGATATAAGTGTCTGTTTGCTCGGGAAATTTTACTGGGGAATAATGACACGGACGAGTGCCAAAATGAGTGTGTATCTGTATCTGTAAGGGGAAGGCTTTGGCTCTTTGGGGAACTGGGAAATATTATGTATATTGTTGATGGATTGTCAGTATTTACAAGCGTTCAGTTCGACACATGGCTTATGATTATGCAATATGTTTGATTTTTGCCGTAATGCTCCGTATTAGACGGAATGCTACGCTCTGGGGGGAAATATGATGTGAATGCTATGATTATGCAAAGATACCGATCCGGGGTTCGGATCCCGTTGCTGTGGAGATCTCTGGCTGATCTGCTTGAAATGGACATCCCAGCTAGCGATGGGATCATTGGTAGATTTGACGTATATGACTCTGCTTGGGGAAATAAATCATTGATAGACCTATCTCGATAATGAGGGACCCAGCTGGGGTTTGTAGAAGCTTTCGTCACTCTGTTGTGAGATCTTCAGGCGTTGCTCTTCCTTGATAGAGGCTGAAACTTTGTGGGGAGATGGTTCCCTGTCTTTGCACTTGGCTGAGGAGGAATGATGACTGGAAACTCAGCTGGGGAGAAAACACCTCCGGTGCTAATCGGAAGATAGACTAAGTAGATAATGATTTGACAGCTGGCTGGGGAGTTGTTTTTCGTGCCCCATGTTGCGCTTTGAACACCTGCAATCCTGTATGACAAAGAAACGTACAAGTATCCCTAGGTATCCCTTACTGGATTCCATCATAGGAATTTAGACATTCCCGGGAGTAAGTATATTTCCTGTAAGCATGTATTTTTAGAAAAGACACATCTGTATTTATGCAATCAATATTTTAAGGACATCGGACATTTTTGCCAATGAAAATAAATTGTACGAGACGAAATGTGACTGAAAATCTGATTTTATTAATTTGTGTGCCCTGAATTGGAAAAATACAGTCATAGAAACAAATCCCCTAAAATGAGGAGATTGTTACAAATTGAGAAACAAAGAGATGCTGCCAATGTTGATGACGCTTCAGTGAGCTTCCCTTTTACTATGACTCGTATGACTTTGACGTTCTTCTCATCTTGCTTTCCGAAGAAGACTGATTCTGACCGATGCTCGAACCTTTCGAAGCTTACCATGTTGCAAGTGATACAGATGAATTCAGAATGCAGTTGTTCGCTTATTCCCTTATTTTGCGTGGATCGCCCTTTCGGGTTTTCAATCCACCGGGATACCCTTTTTTGCCTGAGTTGTTCAATGTGGCTTTTCAACTCAGCGGGTGTACACACACATTTTTTTATATATTTATTTTCCCTTATTTTTGCCCGAGTCTTTTATTCTGTTTTTGACTCGCCGGGATGCCCTATTTTTGCATGGACTTACATTCTGTTTTTATGTCCAGCGGGTCATTTTTATGCGAAGTATTTTTTAACTGCATCTGAATTTACAGGGGACAGGAAGTCTTCACCATCCATAGTACTGAGCATCAGTGCTCCACCGGAGAAAACTTTCTTCACTATGAACGGGCCATCATAATTCGGAGTCCACTTGCCCCTGTGGTCTGTATGAGGAGGGAGGAGTCTTTTCAGCACAAGATCTCCTACTTGGTACTCTGGGAGTCTGACTTTCTGATCGAAGGCTTTCTTCATTCTTTTCTGATACAGCTGCCCATGATAGATTTCAGCTAATCTCTTCTCTTTAATCAGGTTCAGTTATTCGTATCGGGATCGGACCCACTCTGCTTCATTCAATTTGACATCCATCAGTACCCGTAGGGAAGGTAATTCAACTTCAACAGGCAGGACTTCCTCCATACCATACACAAGTTGATACGGTGTTGCCCCAGTGGATGTTCTGATTGACGTACGGTACCCATGCAAGGCAAATGGTAGCATTTCATGCCAATCTTTATAGGTAACCACCATCTTTTGCACAATCTTCTTGATATTCTTGTTAGCTGCCTCAACAGCGCCGTTCATCTTTGGTCTGTAAGGAGAAGAATTGTGATGTTGGATCTTGAAGTCCCGGCACAGCTCTGCCATCATTTTATTGTTCAAGTTGGAACCATTATCAGTAATGATCCGTTCGGGCACTCCATACCGACAGATGATATCTCTCTTCAGAAATCTGGCTACCACCTGCCTTGTAACATTTGCATAGGAAGCTGCTTCAACCCATTTGGTAAAATAGTCAATGGCAACCAGGATGAATCTGTGGCCATTTGAAGCAGTCGGCTCAATCTTGCCAATCATATCAATGCCCCACATGGCGAAGGGCCAGGGTGAAGACATCACATTCAGAGGATTCGGAGGCACATGCACTTTATCCGCATAGATCTGGCATTTATGGCATTTTCTGGCGTAGGCACAACAGTCTGCATCCATTGTGATCCAGTAATAACCTGATCTTAACAACTTTTTAGCCATAGCATGCCCTCCTGCATGGGTACCGAAGGATCCTTCGTGCATTAACAAGTCTGCTTCTGTCCTATCAACGCATCTGAGAAGTACCATATCAAAGTTTCTCTTGTACAGGGAACCGTCAGTATTCAGGAAGAAACTACCAGCAAGCCTTCTTAACGTCTTCTTATCATTGGAAGATGCCCCAGGTGGGTATGTTTGATCCTCCAAGAAGCACTTAATGTCATGGAACCAAGGGTTATCATCTTTAACAACATCTGCTGAGAATACATATGCTGGTCTGTCAAGTCTGGATACTGAGATCCGAGGTACAAAGTTTGCAGCTTGAACTTTGATCATGGATGAAATGGTAGCCAGAGCATCTGCAAATTGATTCTCGTCTCGAGGGATATACTCAAGCTTGACTGTTGTGAAGAAAGTCAATAACCTTCTTGTATAGTCCCGATAAGGTATCAGATGATCTTGGTGGGTGTACCATTTACCGTTGGTTTGATTAATTACCAGAGCTGAATCTCTGAACACAGTCAAAGTCTTGATCCTGAGGTCAATGGCCTCCTCAAGACCCATAATACAAGCTTCGTATTCAGCTTCGTTGTTAGTGCAGGTAAAGGTGAGTTTTGCCGAGAAAGGCATGTGAACTCCCTTAGGTGTAATGAGTACTGCACCAACACCACGACCATTCATATTAACAGCCCCGTCAAACATCATAGTCCATTCTTCCTCTGGGTCAGGCCCTTCAGTGTGAACAGGCTCTTCATGATCTTTTGCTTTTATGAACATGATGTCTTCATCAGGGAAGTCAAATCTCATAGGCTGGTAATCATCAATGGGTTGCTCAGCAAGATAGTCAGACAATACACTGCCTTTGATGGCCTTCTGAGATGTGTACTGAATGTCATATTCTGTGAGGATCATTTGCCATCTTGCAACCCGTCCGGGAAGTGCTGGCTTCTCAAAAATGTACTTAACTGGATCCATCTTTGAGATCAATAAAGTAGTGTGGGTCAACATATACTGTCTCAGTCGGCGAGCAGCCCACGCTAAAGCACAGCAAGTTTTCTCGAGCAGTGAATAACGTTGTTCACAGTCGGTAAACTTTTTGCTTAGGTAGTATATTGCATACTCTTTTCGACCAGACTCGTCATGCTGGCCCAGCACACACCCCATTGACTCTTCTAATACTGTCAAGTACATGATTAGAGGTCTTCCTTCAACTGGAGGCATAAGGATCAGAGGCTCTTGTAAGTATTCCTTGATTTTGTCAAAAGCCCTCTGGCAGTCTTCATTCCACCTGACCGTTTGTTCCTTTCTTAACAGCTTGAATAAAGGCTCACAAGTTGCTGTAAGGTGAGATATGAACCGTGAAATATAGTTCAATCTACCTAGGAACCCTCAAACTTCTTTTTCTGACTTCGGTGCAGGCATTTCTTGAATGGCTTTGACTTTATCAGGGTCAACTTCAATCCCTTTCTCACTTACAATAAATCCCAGCAGCTTACCGGATCGCACCCCGAATGTGCACTTGTTGGGGTTTAACTTCAGTTGGTACTTCCTCAGACGCTTGAATAGTTTCAGCAGATTCACCAGATGGTCTTTTTCAGTAAGGGACTTGACAATCATGTCATCCACATAACATTCAATTTCTTTATGGATCATGTCATGGAATAATGTTACCATAGCCCGTTGATAGGTGGCACCAGCATTCTTCAGTCCGAATGGCATCACCTTGTAACAGAATGTGCCCCAGGGTGTGATGAAAGTTGTCTTCTCCATGTCTTCAGGTGACATTTTGATCTGATTGTATCCTGAAAATCCGTCCATGAAGGAGAACACCGAGAACTGAGCCGTATTGTCGACCAATACATCAATGTGAGGTAATGGGAAATCATCTTTCGGGCTAGCTCTGTTCAGATCCCGGTAATCCACACACATCCTCACCTTGCCATCCTTCTTAGGTACAGGCACAATATTAGCAACCCACGGCGGGTAACTATTCACAGCAAGGAAGCCGGGGTCCCATTGCTTTTGTACCTCTTCTTTTATCTTCATTGCCATATCTGGGCGAGTACGGCGCAGCTTCTGTTTTACCGGCGGGCAGTCTTCTTTTAAAGGCAGCTTGTGCATGACAATATCGGTGTCCAACCCTGGCATATCCTGATAAGACCAAGCGAAGACATCCACATACTCCCGAAGCATATCAATCAGTTGCTCTTTCACTGAATCTTGCAGGCATGCCCCGATCTTAACCTCTTTCACGTCTTCTTCCGTACCAAGATTAACCGTTTCAATCTCCTCCTGATGAGGAGTGATAACTTTCTCCTCTTGCCTTAACAACCTAGCTAGCTCTTTAGGTAGCTCGTGTAATACCTCAAAATTTGCCCTCTCATTTTCATGCCATTTAGCATATCCTTTCATACATTGCATTGCATTTAGATCACAATTGCATCATAAACATACATGAATATACATCTCCATTTGAGCTTTCACAGGTTGCGACTGGCCTTTATTTTTTCATGCGGAACGTGCACAAGAATCTTAGAAGAAACCAAAAGTTCTCGGTTGATTCAAAGGAGTTTAAGCAGAATATCAGTTTTATGGTGCAGTTTGCAAAAGTTGTAACTTATGCTCGGAAACTCATTTTGGCTTGAAACTCAATAGTTTAGACTATTTCGGTATTCTCTACAACTTTTGTGTTCGGCTCGGAGGCCAATTCATCAAGGAAAATGGCGGGAATTATTTGTTTTTGAAATTTCGGTTTCGCCGATTAACTGTGCTAGCGGTATTCAAGAGTTCGTAACTTCTGATTGGGTCAACATGTCTGAGAGATTCATATGCCAAAAGTTCCTCCTTGATATCCTTTCTAACTTTTGGGTTTTGGCCGAGAACTAATTCTTTGAAGAAGATCACAGAATGTGCGAGTCTTTAGAGTCGACATAGTGAAAAACAGTGCTGAACCGGTGAGTTTTGAACACTAAAAAATTCATAACTCTTGGCTCGTTCATCGAATTGATGTTGTTTCGGTGCCTAAAATTCCGTTTAGATGTTATCTTCATTATGTGAATTCAGTTTGGGTTAGGTCCGAGCGGAAGGATCTCAAAAATGCGAATTACCAGTAAGGTTCTTTGATGCAGTGCACTGTCTGTCAGATTTTGTAAAATTCATAACTCGGTCAATTTTCATCGGATATCACCCGTTCTTGAAGCGTTGGTTCACAAATTTTATCCTCTTCAATTTCAAATACAAAAGTGAGTTCGAACGGTGCTCCAAAGATTGTCGTTTTGGTTTATTTCACAAAACTGAAGTGTTGAACCGAAGAAAAATGCTGAAAGTGGTTTCACGAGAAAATTCATATCTCCCTCGTCGTTTGTCCGGTTGAGCTTAGATTTTAACACCAGGTCACTGACTCATAGATCTACAACTTTGATGACAAAGTCGAGTCGAGATTATGCTCTGAAGAGGTTGACCTCGTCACATTTTCGAGTAGCGGACACCAAATAAGCCGAAAAAACAACTTATTCAGTAACGTCTTGCAGCTTAAACGTATCGATCGCACTCGATTTTGATCGTATGACGTTCGTTATTTTTGCATTGCAACCGTGATTCAGAGGCGGACGATATTGTGGAAGGCTCAGAGTCGAAATTTCTTGCCGAAGATATTGTTATTTTCACTTAAGCCGAAATTCTACCTTTTGCCTTTCATTTTACACTCCACTATATATTCTTTTGACCCACAATTTGTCTCATAACTTCAATCATAATTTACAAACACCAAAAAACTCTCACAAACTCTCTCTAAAGGATCAAAGTTCATTCTCTCAATTCTTTCTCAAGAACACAACAACAACTTCATCAAGAACTCAAGAACACAACAATTCCGATCAAGCTTCCGGTAGCCGAGCCGCCACGAACCACCACCTCCGGTCAACTTCACCACCGTAAGACCACCATCTTCCGCCACCGGCAGCCGCGCGGCCTCTCCTCCTCTCCTCCGTTCATGATCGCGTCTCACTTCCTTCGGATTCGCAATTTCTTCGTCGATTCTTCATTCGGTAAGCTTCTTAAACTTTAATTCATGAATAATTGTTGAATTGTTTCTTGAATTGAATTTTGAAGTTGAATTAATCTTGTGGAGATTATGTGCATTGATTCATAATTTTATTATTGATTGATTCTTGATTAATTTATCCTAATAATTGTTGTGGTGCATGATTGAAAAGGCTTGGTAAAGTTGACATAGAATAATCGGTGAATGTTAGGTGTTTGACAAAATTCCTAAGAGAGCTAATTATTATAACTTGATATTGATTGAAGTGCTTGACTTTTAAATTCATGCTTGTTTCAATGTGCAAATTTGAAATAGGATAGGTTGAGGCTTAATTGTTGATGTTGTTCATGTGTCGCGTGTCGAGAATATGTTTTGGTCACAACTTCCTAACTGTAGCGCGTTTTCGCGAATGTGAATAGTGTAAATTGACTTTGTTGATTATTTCGGAGCCATTGGTGAACTTTTTAGTCGATTTCGGACAATTTTTTCCGGCTATTTTGCTACTGCCAGGCGACGAAATTGGCCAAAAAGTATCACTTCCGAGCGGAATTTTCAAAATCCGATTGCATATTTGAATCCGTTGGCACGTTTGCAAGTTACCATGCGATTTTCGTTCAATTCCGAGTCGGTGATTTTTGACGCGTTTTTCTGTTTCAAGGCTTTTTATGTTCGGTTTGGTGCGGTTTTGATGCATTGGTCTTGTTTTGACTTGTACTTATGTTTGTTGATCATTTTCCATTCATTGCATGTGAATTTGTTCGATTCCGGTTTGAGTTTGCATGTTGTTTATGTTAGAGCATAAGTGCTGCCCCGTTTTGAAACGTAAATTTCAATGCATGTCCATGACTCGTATATTCATATTTCTACTTGATTTGGAGTTGTGAGGCATAGGTGCAACTTCCGGTTGCACCTCTTTTTGGTTTCTAATGCGTTTGTTGAGTTCATGCAAGGTTCTCGCAAAGATCTTAACGACGGTTGTTTGGTTGGTATTCCACTTTATTTGTGGGATACCTTTGGATTCAAATGATATTTTGTGTCGTTGTTTTTGTTTCGATTATGGGGGATCTTCACAAAGCAATTATGGAAGATGAGCATTTATTTTGCTCATGGGAGATTACAAGGCTTGGCTTGAAGTTTTTTTTGGATTTCTTTTATGTGAAAGAATCGGCACTTCGACCAAGTAAGTAATCTCGATTCTCTACTTTAATGCATCATTCTAGTTGTATGCGACTTAGGATCATATAACTTAAGGTGCATATTGAGCCCTCCCACCTGAGGCATTGGATTTATTTGTGATTTTGGATGATATGTATCGATTTCGGAACTTAGGGATTAGGTTACGAACCATTAGGATCGATTCCTTTCACTTCCCCTTAAAATCCACTTTTTTGCTCGTTTCGTCGCAATTATTAAAAATATTTTTAAGTGATATAAAATTCTGGAAAAATTCATGAGTGATCCTTATCCTCTTAATTAATTTTTCATATTTTTTGTTTCCAGATTTGGGTGGTTTTAATAATTAATTTGGATTTTAGATCATGAGCTGTCCCAAAAGGGAGTGTTTTGGCATAAGGGACCGAAATCGTTTTTTCCCCATAGGTGTGAAACCTATTTTTTGTGTGTGATTTCACTGTAATTTGTGACATTTTGATGCTCCTTAGGCATTTTTTTTCATAATTTTAGATTCCCTTTTTGATCCACTTTGTGGAGTTGTTTTTGGTGATCATGTTTTGTTACCTTGCTAGTCAAGGAATTGTTTTGGCACTTTGGTGCATAATTTTGTATAATCCTTTTGGACAATGTAAGATAATGACTATATCATTTCAGGAATTTAATTTCATAATTTTTAAAGGCTTTTTGCTATTTTTCCATGTCACCTAGATCCTAGGTTGATTCATGTGTTTATGTGTCGCATAACCTAAGTGTTAAGAAGGCATTCATGCCATTTGATTGAGGAATTTTTTGGTAGCTTTTAAGAGTTGATTATAGGTCATTTGTGTGTATTTAATTCCAGTCATAGGTCATTTTTTGAACCATGCTCATTTGGTTTGTTTTGGTGCTTTAAAGTGCATACTTATGTGAATTAACTTTAACCTAAAATAGATTCTCTTCTCCTCTAAATAATAACTTGAATTATGTGCAAATCATTAATGCCTATTCATGCATTCTCATTGCATCTCATACCTTGTATGCTACTGACCCATAATCATTTCATGCATATTCACATGCCATTCTTCCTTAACTTTCATCATGTGCGATCTTATGCGATTTTTGTTCGTTTCTTCTCATATCTTCTTCTCATTGCTCCATATGCCTAAACCATTGCATCCATGATTGTATATTCATTCACACATATTCATGAGCATTCACTACTGACTTTGATGTTCATTTCATGTACTAATTCATGCTTGTAAGCCATACGCATTCATACTTCATCCATAAACCCTAATTTGCATTTATGTGAACTTAGGTGAACTTTTTGAACATAGTTTGACATAGTTTGATCTTGTGAGGTATCCTAGCATCCTTAGGGATCTATATCATGTAGCTACTGACTTTAGAAGTCATGTGACCTTTAGGTACCTTCACCTTTAGACTTAGGTCTTATTTTGAACCCTAGTTCCATTCTAGGATGTTTATGGTACTTAATCGCTTTCATGCTTCGATTTTACTTTCAATATGCATTGTCATGCTAATCTTTGTTTTGTAGGGGGGAAGATTGAGGTAAGCCTCACTTCATTCCTATCTTTTATGCATTCTAAATGTGTTTTCCTTAGCACTTGGTGCTTGCTTATAGGTTTTCCCTTTCTTTAGAGACAACTTAACTTCCTTAGGAAGTAAGTTAGTTTCTAACTCTCTTTTCTTCCTTTCCTTTTATTTCTTAGGATTAGAATACCTCATTAACCCCTAGGACATCCATGCATGTTAACACTTAGGATTATTTTAGTTCCCCTTTAGAATTTTTCCTTTGAGATCCTTTGGTGTTCTCTCTCTTCTCATCTTCAAACTTAATTTTAATTCACTTAATAAAGGTTGAGTACTTTCATGTGACATGAGACTTTGTTATGAGATGCTTGCACGCGTTCCATTTCGGGGCGAGGTGTGAGTCATCACTCGTGGTGGATAGGTCTTAGCATGAGTTCCTCACAAAGAAAAGCTAAAAAACACTTCTTAACCAAAAAACCACAAAAAATACTTAATAATGGTAATAGGCCAGTGTGCTTAAGCCTTCACTTGTGGGACTAGCTTTGGGGATTTCCTCCATAGATAGGTGTGCCTCTTGCGCATTCCATTTCGGGATGATGTGAGACGTACACATCCCATTGAGTAAGACTTAGGTACACTGACCTATGCAAACATTCACTCATAAAAGCTTCTAAAAAACACCAAACAAACAATAAGCGTCTTTCCTTCGGGAATTCTTTTCTCATCTCCTTCGCTCCGTACGCGAACTTGCTCCTACTTGTCACTTTGCAAGACGGTTACGCACTCGTCGTCCGAGTCTGCAACACCTGAGCAATGGCATAGGCAGTTCAAGCCTTAATTCACAAGCAATTTTCCTTTGATACCCCTAGTTAGGCGAACTACGTCGACTCTGATCCTCATTATCCCGATGAGGTACGTAGGCAGCGGGGTAGGGCCCGTTCGAGCACATTCTTTATTTTCCCTACATTTCCCTTTTTTTCCATTCTCTTTTTCCAGTTCCTTTCTCATTTCTCATTCCAGTTCCAGTAGCAGTTTTATTCAGCAGCAATTATATTTTTCTCACCCTTTGAAACAAGCAAGCAAGCGTGGATCCCGTCGGGTACGACGGACGGATTGGGGTGCTAATACCTTCTCAATTCGTAACCGACTCCCGAACTCAGATCTTTGGTTCGCAGGGCCTTGTCCTTTCCTTCTTCCTCAGGTTTGTGCAACATTACCTTTCCCATTCATTCGGGATAAAAATGTCTGGCTGGCGACTCTACCTTTCCGCGCCACTTTCGCGTTTGTACTAGGATGAAAATCCCGGGAGCGACATCTCGTAATCTTCTTCAACCCCTTCATCAACTTGATTGAATGGATTGTCAAAGTCATACGAATTCATAGCAGTGTTGTTGTCGGTGCGATCTGGAGGGCACTTTCTGCATGGTTTTAGATTGGTTTATTTTAGTGATCAATTTTAATCTTGTTTAGAGAAAGTGAAAATGAAGTTATTTATTTTGAAAAACATTGCCATTTAATTTTTTTGTACAAAAAGAAAAATGAAAAACAGTGAGCGAAAAAAAGAGACTCGTTTGCAAAAGATGTCCGATATTCATTGATTAATCCATTTGCACAAAATTACAAGATGGCCCGATTACAAAATGAGTCTTGACATCTTGGGCAAGATGCAAGACTTGATACATGCTCTAAAATACAGGAAATAATAATTACTCTGCAGGAGTAACCCTTATAATTTCCTGGGAAGACATGTTAAGGACTTGGCTCCCCGGGATCCTTGGACGTATCCAGCTCTCCAGGTTGCGGTCGCTTTCCTCCTCGTCTTCCAAGTTGTTCACAGCATCCGGGGTGAGCATTCCCCCGCTGACAAAATTGGGCTCTTTTGCAGCCTCTGATTGATCTTGTCGAGTTAGTCTGTAACCCAACCCAAATCTGTCTTCTTTCTTTTCCACGGGCAACAGCTTGCCCCAGCCTTGGGCAGTACCCTCTTCAACAACCTTCCGGGCTTGCTGATAAGACGTCATGGAAGTTCCCAGTACAGCAGATGCTTCATTAATGTTTAGGGCCTCAAACCCCTGGCTCATGGTTTCATGGATTTCTCCATCCATTTCTATGTACTTGTACGTAGCCAGATGGCTAACAAAGATGTCTTCTTCCCCACACATGGTGATGATCTGACCTTCCCATTCGAATTTCAGCTTCTGGTAAAGGGTAGACGTAACAGTGCCAGCGGCGTGGATCCAGGGTCTACCCAACAAACAGCTGTAGGCCGGCTGAATGTCCATCACATAGAAGGTAGTTTTGAAGGTCTGCGGGCCAATCATCACAGGCAGATCAATCTCCCCAAGCACTAATCTTTTAGAGCCATCAAACGCTCTCACCACCAAATTACTCGGACACAGTGCCAAGCCATCATACTCCAGCTTCACTAAGGCTTTCTTTGGTAGAACATTGAGTGACGACCCAGTGTCCACCAGTACATGAGATAGAACAGCACCCTTGCATTCCAAGGTGATATGTAAAGCCTTGTTATGGTTACGTCCCTCAGTTGTTAAGTCAACATTGGTGAAGCCCAGTCCATGACTGGTGTTGACATTTGCCACCACAGTTTCTAGCTGATTAACGGTAATCTCCTCTGGCACGTATGCTACGTGCATGACTTTCAATAATGCGTTCCTGTGAGCCTCGGAACACATCAACAGTGATAATATGGAGATTTTTGAGGGTGTTTGGTGAAGCTGATCCACCACCTTGTAATCACTCCTTTTTATGATTCTCATAAACTCGTCTACATCTTGTTCAAAAGATGACTTCTGAGTTTATTTGACAGTTGGCTCTTCAAGTACCACACTCTTCCCTTTTGCTTTGGTAGCAGCTTCTACTTCAACATTAGGTCTTTGTACTTGTGAGGAAAAAAGGCGCCCGCTTTTGGTGAAGCCTCCGCCTCCCCCAACATTATCAATTTGTGGAGAAGAGTATGAAGAATCCAAAGTGATTTTCTCCCCGTTGCAGTAGAGATCCGAGCCATAATGCCAAGGTATGGCATTACTGCTTTCATAAGGAACTGGTCCAGGCACCGTGATGGTAACTGGACTGACTGCTGCAGAGGAGGGTACTGTAATGGTGTGAGGGTCGTAGTAAATTGTGACTGGTGATCTGGCAGGAGGTGCCATGGCTTGTTGCTGGAAATTGTTGCTGGGAGGAACCTCTGATGGGCCATAGTAGATTGTAACTGCTGAGACATCTTCATTAATTTTTGTTGGCGTTGTAGAAGATTCTGCTGGTAAAATGGATGCTGATGTTGTAGAAGAAATGGTTGTTGAAACTTGACTCATTGAAGTGATGGGTGGAGCCATTGCTGATGATATTGATGAATCGGTTGGAATGATTGTTGCTGCTGTTGTAGAAGAATCAGGAATTGTTGTTAAAGGAATTGCTGGATTTGTAGGCACCGTTGTTGAAATTTGAAGGATACCATCTTTGATAAGACCATCTATGCCGCTTCTCAAATTTTCACATCCGTTGACTGCAATGTTGCAATACCCACAACCGAGCTCACACCCGGGAAACACTTGACACTCTAGAAGATGAGCTTTAATTTCGACCAGAGGTGTTCGAATTTGTGCAACACCGGTAATCAAGGTAGATGGTCTGTCTTCCTCAATGGCATTAATCCTCGGCCCGCCATGATTAGGCATGGGATTCTTGTTGACATTTGGAGGGGGTGCAAAGTTGAGGGCTTTAGAATCCACCAGATCTTAAACTTTCATTTGCAATGCTCTGCACTTCTCAGTATTGTAACCAGGTGCATTGGAGTGGAAAGCACACCTGGCGTTGATATCATAATTCCTTGGGAGATTGGAGGGATCTTGTGGTTCCAGCGTCCTTAACTCAACCAAGTTAAGCTTCAGGAGTTGTGGCAATAAGGCAGCATAAGGCATATGGATAGGGTCAATCACCCTGTTTGCCTATGATGGTCTTTGCTGAAAGGGTCGTTGTTGTTGATTGCTATCGTTGTTGTTGTAGGTTCTCTGTGGTGGATACTGAACTTGCTGTTGATAATGTGGTTGTTATTGTTTTTGATATGTTGATTGCTGAG
Organism: Lathyrus aphaca; assembly: GCA_963966055.1. Taxonomy (NCBI): domain Eukaryota; kingdom Viridiplantae; phylum Streptophyta; class Magnoliopsida; order Fabales; family Fabaceae; genus Lathyrus; species Lathyrus aphaca. The sequence goes on along the minus strand of OZ014524.1, from coordinate 457,978,099 downwards.
GAATCGGAGCTGGAATAGTGACAGCTGCTACTGATCTGTGAACATACTGAGGTCTGCCCCTGCTGGCATGAATGACATTTGTCTCGCCGGTCCTTCGAGGTCCCACAAAAGGCTTCCTGGGATTACTGGACGAACTTGCACCATTATCAGAAATTTTACCCATTTTTAATAGGCTCTCAATTCTTTCACCGGCTATAACTACGTCGGCAAAACTGGTGGAAGAAAAGGCCGCCAGCCTATCAATATATGTTCCTTGCAAAGTATTCATGAACATGTCGGCCATTTCTCTTTCCGACATGGGTGGTTGGACAGCAGCAGCAAGCTGTCTCCACCTCTGGGCATATTCCCTGAAGCTTTCTCTGGAGGATTGAGACATTCCCATTAGGAGGGTCCTGTTAGGAGCCATGTCCAGATTGTATTGGTACTGTCTGATGAAGGCTTCAGCCAAGTCCTTCTAGCATCTGATGGTAGCTCTGGTCAGGTGTGAATACCACTCTCTTGAAGCTCCAGTCAAACTGTCTTCAAAGTAGAACATCCACAGCTTTTTATCCATGGTATATGCTTTAAGTCTTCCCAGGAAAGACTGCAAGTGAGTTCGTGGACAGGAGGTTCCATTGTATTTCTCAAAGCACGGGGGTTTGAACTTGTGGGGAATTCTCACCCCATCCACTAACCCCATATCCATTACATCGAAGCCCAAGGAGTTTTGAGACTCCAAAGATCTCAACTTCTCAGCAATTTCATCAAACCTCCTATCATAGACTTCATCTCCGGCTCCCATGACAGTAAACTGCTCCTCTTGGGGATCTTCTTGCAAGATTCTCCCCCCAGTAGTATTTCCTTGCACATTACCTGGGATGTTGACTTCCGGATCTAGATGAGGTCCAAATACAGGTGGATTAACATGAGGCTGACCCCTCTCATTATTACTAGTTCCTCCAGTTCCGGGATGAGGTTCCTTGGGAGTTTGTCTTTCTACCAATGCCCTTAACCTTTCCTGACTCTGGGCCAAGCCAGTCATCACAGTCATGAATTGGGCCATTTGGTTTCTCATCTCCACTCTTTCATTAGCCATCTGGGTTCTGACCTTAGTCAGGTCTTGCTGTACTTGCTCCATTAGAATACCCGGAAGGTTGTTGCGAGTAGGATACCGGTGTGCACGGTTGACAGGGAATACTCTTCTGCGAGCAATGTTTCCTGAACCACAACAGATTTAGAAACAAACAAAATAATAACAAAACCTACAAAACAAAACAAAAGTTAGTATGCAATGCAGTATGCTTATTTGCTTTCTAAGGTATCCGACTTGGTTCTTGGTTTTGACCTTTTCCAGACCTCGAGGAAGATGCTTTGATGTTGTTGAGAAAAGGAATCCAAATGGAAACAAACTAAAATATATTACAAACGATGAATAATACATAGTCTGTTCTTTTACAACACATTCCCCTGAAGGGTCAAAATACAACACAAAAGAAAAGTACATCAAATGAAAACGACAACAAACAAAAAGTCAGACATCTAGTCCAAACTCATCCTCCTTAACCTCCTTCAGAAGTGCCTCAGTCACTGGACCAGCCGAATGCTCTGTAATGGTCCTGATGAGGAGGTTTCTGGTGGCAATGGCAGTGGTCAACTTCTTGTGTCTGTCTTGATCCTTGGATCTCTTCAATCCAACCCTAAGCTTCAACTCTGAAATCTCCTTCTGGGCTGCCAGCAAAGCTTCCTGTTGCTTCTTTTCATTGGCCTCTAATTGCTCAATTTTGGCTTGAGTTCTCTTATCTTCTTGTATCCGGGCTTCAGCGATCCTGACCCACCTAGCCTGACTTTCTTGCAGATAGAGCTCAGTCCTAGCTTTCTGAAGCTTGGCCTCTTTACAGGCATTCTTCAATATTTGCTCCCCAGCTCTTGCCTTCCTGATGTAGTCCTCTGCTTTCTCAATCTTGGCCAGATGCTCCACCCTAAGCTTATCCAACCTCTCAATGTCCAGACGACCATCACTCCTTTTCCAAAGAGTCTTCTTCAGAGCTTGAGACAAATTCTCATTCCTTTCCTTCAGTTTCTCAAATTCTTCCAGGCTGATAGTGGCTGCTGGCTGTACTGTAGATGGTCCAGGTGTGTCCTCCAAAGTGAAGGGCATTCCAGTAATCTGAGCTCTAGCATGGGACAAGTCATAGTACTGAGCTGAAGCAACATTATTACACCTCCCTAGAATATCCATCCCTTTTGTTTGGATGTTGTCCCAAGCCCAAGATGCTTGTCTGACAGCAGCTAGATTAGGTTTTACTTCACAATACAAAGTCTCAGCTAAATCTTGTACTCTAGGAGGGTGAACCAAAGCATAGCCCAGTTGTCTCTTAAACATCAAAGGATTGTAGTTGATGCAACCCTTTACTCCTATCAGAGGTACATTTGGGTATTGCCCACAGCTGGTGATAATATCTTTGCCTTTGGTGCTCTGGGTGCACCATCTGATATCATCTGAAGTCAAAGCAATGAGCCGCTTGGCCCAATTCTTCTTTTGGTGGGGATTCAGGAATGCATCTGACTTAGGCAGGTGTTTGAGCAGCCAAGTGTGAGACAAAGGAACACAACATCTCACCAATTTCCCTCTTTGCTTCTCATTCCTCTGATGAATGGAGTAATAGAAATCTCCCAGCAATGTGGGTACTGGGTTCCTCAGAAGGAAAAGATGAATGGCATTCTTGCTGATAAATTTGGGCTCATCTGCAAACAGTATAACCCCATATATGCTGAGGGCTAACAGTGCACAAACTGCCCTCCATTCTCCCAAAGTGGTCTTCAGGATGGCCTGAGAAATCAAGAAATCTAAGTGCAAACCAGGGATCCCAGCTTTTGTTGTCATATTTTTCTCAATCAAAGTAGGCTCCAGGTACAGTGCCTTTGCCACTTCTCCATTGCTGGGAGAAGTCATATCTGGGTTGAAGGGGACACCACCCCTGACAGGTACTCCAATCAATGATGAAAACTCCTCCAGCAGAGGTCCTAGCTGAAAGTCTGGAAATGTGAAGCATCTCAAAGGAGGGTCATAAAACTGTAGGCAGGTGTGGATCATGCTCCTCTGAGAAGGGTCTAGGTCCATAACCATATCCAGGATACCTCCATAATGCTCTCTGAATAATGGGATGTGATCAGGGGTGATAAGTGACTGGACCTGCCTGATACCAGTCAAAACAGGCTCAAAGAAATGGTAAGATATGTTACTCTTCCTGGGTGTAGCCATGAGTGCTGCTGAAGAAGATGAAGATAGGTGATGATGAAGATCAAGACTGATACTGGAGATGAGCCACTGATAGGCTAGTGCTGATGATGATGAAGATAGCTGAAGCAGATGCCTGATGAAGCAAAGGTCTATGCAGAAGGGGTCAAAACCAAGCCAGATATGATGTGGATACCCTGAAAAACAAATAAACAAATGTTAAATGATGCAATAATGATGTATGCAAATGATATGCAAGGGTTGTGATCAAGCTGGATCTGATTATCTGTCTTGTTATAAAGCCCATGTATGTTCAGGAAGTCCAGATGGAGGTTCAGAAGTCCAGTAACCAAGGTGGGGGACTCAAATAAAGAGTCACATGTCCAGGGTTAAATCACAAGAACTGTCCAAAATAAGGTACTCTTAAACCAAATAGTAACAGGGTATGATGTGGCCAAGGGTACCTGCAAACCTGTAAACAGCCCAACCCCTCACAGGTAATGTTCTAAAACAAGGATCCTCAGACTTGGATCAGTTATGAGAAGTGTAAACACTTCTAACCCGGAGGTACAGTGTTTACAATAACCATAAAAGATCCTCTTCTAATTCACCTCAGTTTCTGAAGGTCATAATAAAGGTCATCCAGACTTAGCAGGCTTCCCAGATAGCCCTAGCACTACAGGAAATCTATAGCACAGAGTTCTCAAGAAGAAACCCACATCTGAACCGTGTTTTATATTCCCGCACCAGACCTAAATGGAATGGGAAAGAACATGAACCACTCTAGCCTAGGTGTCACTCAGGTCCCAGGTATAGGACCTTAAACTTTCAATGAAACCCCACCCATCTAAACAACAATCCAGATCCAGCAATGACAGTATGACAGTATGATGTATATAAAACTGTAAAGAAAGCAATAAACAAGACCGTACATAAAGCAATAAATAAAGCAAAAAACACAATTAGCACGTAACACCCCAGTAAACACAAATCAAACAAGCGTTAGGAGGAACCCACAAAAAGAACCAGAAGCCCTGGTTATAGTATAAGGGTCCCCAGCAGAGTCGCCAAGCTGTCGCTCCCACCAAATGAGGATAGGTCAAATGGGGTACAGACGCGAACGGTCGGCGAAAAGAGAAAATAAATAGAGTCGCCAGCTAGGAATTTTTATCCCGAAGGAAAGGTAATGCTGCATAAACCTAAGAAAAGATAGATAAGACGGTCGCGAACCAGAGAAACTGAGAAAGGGGGTTGGTTACAACCTGGGAAGGTATTAGCACCCAGATTGTCCATCGTACTCGACGGGATCCACGCTTGAAGGTTTGTGTTTTAAAGGGGTAGTGTCAGTGCTATCTGTGTATCAAAGCTGGAAAGAAATGCAAGTGTCAGTGTAAAAGAAATGTGAAGTGTATAAGAAAAGTTTCAGTGTAAGAACAAGAGTGAAATGCTCAAGATTATGAGGCTCAAGGAATAATGCTGGAAGGAGGGGGAATATACAGAGACTTTTGTTCGATAACCGTTAAGTTATGCCTACGTATCCTCTCGTGCAATGAGGAAGTCAGAACACCGTAGTTTGACTCAAAGGGACTGAAAGATAAATTGACTGATGAACTGCTTGCTTGTCTATGCTCAAGTGCATGACCTGTCTGGCTCAGGTGCAAACTGTCTTGCATTAGACGGAAGAAGCAAGTTATCGTTTGTGAGTGAAGATGATGAGAAAAGAATCCCGGAGGAGACGATTATTGTTTGTTTTTGAGTTTTCAATCTTTTATTGCTTTTGGTGTTTGTCATAAGAAAATGAGCTTAATCCTATACCAAGGGTGCCTAAACATGGATTAGGGTTATGAGACTTCACACACAAGTTAAAGACCAAAAATGATCAAGCAAACTTCTAAAAATCAGTATAAAAATCACCAACAAACTACATCTCAATATGAATCCAGTGCAAAAAGAATCAACTCAAAATTAACTAGGATGATCAAGATATGAAATTCACAAGTCAGCATGTATTAAAAATGAATTAAGAACAATTAATAAAAGCAACAATTAATTCCAACGTGGAAAATGAAAATAAATGAAAAATAAAAACATCAAAAATTAAAGAAAACTCAAAATAACATTCATGATTTTTTTAGAATTTTTATGAACTCCTAACTATTTTAATTAATTAAAGAACAAACTGAAATAAATATGAAAATAAAATAAAAGGGGAATGAAGGAGGGGTGCAATCAGCAAGCTTCTTAGTTCAATTCGTTTGGACTTAATAGAACAGGGGGTGTGATTAGCAAGACAAGCACAATGGGAGCTCAATCAAAAGTATGCAAATCCTAGGGTTCCTAAATGAAGTCAATACAATCCAAGGCCCTGGATGAAAGTCAACAAGACTGGAAAGTAAACAAATCTAAAGGCTCATGCTCAGTCAATCACTCAAGTCAATAATCAAAGGGACACGCGCGTGGGTGCATGCTAGCTACTATGGGATGCGCAACACAAAGCATTATTCAGAAAATTAAAACAAGGAAAAGGCAGGTGAGAGGGAGGCAGTCGTTTTAATGCGCTGGCACAATGTGAAGCGTCCAGATCACAGATCCAAGGGCTGAAACATCACCTTCCACCTTTCAAATTTCTAGAATCCGGTGACGGAGCCCTAGCTCCGGTCACCGGAAAATTCAAACTCATGAACAAAAACACACAAAAATAAATCAAAATCTCCAGATCCTGTAATTCAAACATGCTGATCAAGAATATCCACTTAGATTTTTCAAAAGATTGTCGCTCCCACCAAATGAGGCTAGGTCAAATGGGGTACAGACGCGAACGGTCGGCGAAAAGAGAAAATGAATAGAGTCGTCAGCTAGGCATTTTTATCCCGAAGGAAAGGTAATGCTGCATAAACCTAAGAAAAGATAGATAAGACGGTCGCGAACCAGAGAAACTGAGAAAGGGGGTTGGTTACAACCTAGGAAGGTATTAGCACCCATATTGTCCGTCGTACTTGACGGGATCCATGCTTGAAAGTTTGTGTTTTAAAGGGGTAGTGTCAGTGCTATCTGTGTATCAAAGCTGGAAAGAAATGCAAGTGTCAGTCTAAAAGAAATGTGAAGTATATAAGAGAAGTGTCAGTGTAAGAACAAGAGTGAAATTCTCAAGATTATGAGGCTCAAGGAATAATGCTGGAAGGAGGGGGAATATACAGAGACTTTTGTTCGATAACCGTTAAGTTATGCCTACGTATCCTCTCGTGCAATGAGGAAGTCAGAACACCATAGTTCGACTCAAAGGGACTGAAAGATAAATTGACTGATGAACTGCTTGCTTGTCTATGCTCAAGTGTATGACCTGTCTGGTTTAGGTGCAAATTGTCTTGCATTAGACGGAAGAAGCAAGTTCTCGTTTGTGAGTGAAGATGATGAGAAAAGAATCCCGAAGGAGACGATTATTGTTTGTTTTTGAGTTTTCAATCTTTTATTGCTTTTGGTGTTTGTCATAAGAAAATGAGCTTAATCCTAAACCAAGGGTTAGTAAACTCATCACATCCTCCCTCTGATTAGGGGTAATGAGAATACCTTAAATGTGAAGTAAGCACCTCACACTTAATCACCCTGATGCAGGATTAAGATCATTAACCTACTTGTGATTATTTAGATGTCTTTTGGTGTTTTTGTTTAGTGTTAAGTAATGAGTTTAAGCCATAATCAAGGATTTAATGGACCCATTACACCATCCTAATAGAAGGATAATAGATGAGAACATTTAAGCTGAGGAAGGCTCCTCAACTTAATCCATGATTAGGGATTAACCTCATGACAAAACAAGGCCTTTATTAAATGGATTTTAGTTAATGATAAGATGAAGAAGTGATTTTTATGGTTTGTAAGACAACTTGAGGAGGACTTGTCCATTAACACTAGGGTTAGTCCTTCTTAACCAATTAAGGAAGAATTAGAACCCTAATGCAAGGCCCAAGTTACAAGCTTGATGTCTTAGTGATTATTAGATGGATTGATTAAAGGATTTAGACACATTAAGGGTTTAACACTTAGGATTAAAGTTATACACTCCATCCTAATAGAAGGATGCAGGCATAAGCTTAATCACAAAGCCTTAAAACCTTTAGGGTTTAGTCCTTGATGATGAGATGAGAAGAGAAAACTCAAAGATGACACAAAGGCAAAACTAAATGGGGGACTAAACAAACCCTAATTATGAGCATGCTTGGTTGTTCCTAGGGTTTATGAGGCTTGCAAAAGATCTCCACGAGAGAAGCCACTAGGAAAGAAACAGATGAAAGGAGGAGGAGCAGCAAGGAGCAAGACAACTTGCTTCACTTAAGAAGACAAGTTGCTTGAAGAAAGAAAGAGGAGAAGGAGCATGAATGAGAAAGCTCACTCTAATACAAATATAAAATGCAGCAATGATGCAAGAGAGAGATGAAAAGAGATTGTGAGAAGTGAAGGCAAATTCACTTCTCAAAACAACTTACCACCTGAAAAGTTAGCAAAAGAAATGAAATGCAATGCAAATGAGATGAAATGTCATGATGCAAACCAAAGTCAGAAGCATGAACATGATGTTAATGATGCTAAGAGATGATGCAAACACATGTCAAGAGTTGTGGATGATCATACAAGGATGAGGATGCAAATGAAGCATGCTTTGAACCATGGAAGTTCATGAAAGTTTATGAAATGGAATGGACATATAACATGGAAAATGAAAGATGCAATGATCAAACATGATTCTAATATGTCCTAAGATGTCTTATGAATCATGTGGATGCACAAAATGTCATGGCCAGTTCTTAAATGCAAGCAAATGAGAGATGGATTCAAAGGAAGGCACAAATTAGGGTTTACATACAACATGCAATGCAAAAATTCAAAACCAGAAGAAAATGACAAGATAAAAAATTGAAAATGAGATCAAAGGTACCCTAACCCTACACAAGTTCACTGCCCAAAGGAGGGGACCTAACTCTTAACCTAGTGAAAGTTATGAATTTTCTAAGTTAACTAGGGTTTCAAGGTACCTCAAAAGGAAAAATGCAAAACAAATTGAAAATGAAATATAAACTCAAACCAATTTTACCCTAGAAACTACATGATGTGAAGGATGCAATGCAAGAAGAACCATCATCAAACTCTTCATGGTTAGGCAGAATGAATTTTTCAAAGTTTGAACAAAAATATTGCCTTTAAACAAATTTAATTCCAATGAAAATTGTCAAAATAGGTCAAGAACCAAAAAGAAATTTGTTTTGAGAGTTTGATAATGTTTCTAAATGTTTTGAAATGTAATGTGAATTTTTTGGTGATTTTTAAATACCTAAATGCATTTTTAATTAATTAATTTCCATTAACTAATTAAAAATAAACATTTAAATGATTTAAAAATAATTTTTAATGCAAAAAATGAAAATAAAAATATTTGGGGGTTCTAAAAATTAATGAAATGCTTGACAAAAAAATTTAGAATTTTTAAATGTTTTTTACTATTTTTAATAATTCGTAGAAGTAAAATATAAAATAAATGAAATAAAAATGAAATTATGAGAAGTCAACAGATCTAATGGCTGGCATTCAAATGGTTTTGGAGGGAGTTGACCCGCGCCAGATCCTAGGGCCATTATTCAAACTGACTGGATTTAAATTAAACCTAATTAATTAAATCTAATTATAAGATTAGGGTTTTAATGAGGGATCTGGGCCACTCATTCGCGCGCGGGTCAACCCAAGTCAACAGGATCTATGGCTCACATTCAAACTGAGCCCTAATCACAATTAATGCACTAATGACTTTCAGGTGGCCGGAAATGACCTCCGGTCATCTTCTCCGGCCACACCTCCCCTGAGATTTTGCTATCTCTCTCCCCAAGCTTCTAAAACCTAATCACTCTGCCCAGAATCCAACCCCATGCATCACTCAACAAGAATCACTCACTAAAACACATTTATTTCACATATTCAAGCTGAATCGAAGTAAATTAGTTCTAGGTCAAAAAATTTCAGAGAGCTCATACATGCTTAATCCATGACTATTTTCAAAACCAAACACATCAGCATTATCAGTGAATCATGGAAAATCAATTAGTAACTTAAAAACATGTTTCTGGAAAAAATGTTCTTGAGCTCACCTAAACTGGAGCTTTGATCTTTGGAACTTTCTGGCTGCTTCTTTGATCCAAGATGCCTCTAATGAACCTCCTGAGAAGTTTGCAATGCTTGTTTGGAATTTCTAATGGCTGGTTTAAGAGATTGATGAAGTTCTGTTCAGAAGGGGTGGAAAATCGTGTTTCTGCTTGGGGTGGTTTCAGGGTCAAATGAGGGTTGGGAAAAGATCAGAGGATCATGGTGAGTGGTTTTGTGAAGTTTGTTTTGATGTTTGAGACTTGAGTGCTGAGTTTCGAATGAAAATGCAAGGGGGAGAGTTTTTGGGAACTATGGCAATGCTGTGGTTTCAGGCTCCAAGATTGTATGAAAATGATCCATGAGGCATGTATGTGAAGCTGTGATTGGTCAGAGAGTTGTTGCTGGCCTAGCTTGATTGGTATGGCTCAACTTGCATAAAGTCAACTTTTGTGTAAGAGGAGGTATGGGCTGGTTCAGTCATGGTACAAGGGCATGGCTTGGATCAGCATGCTTCAAGGAGGTCCATGGAAGTCACTTTTGGCAGCTGGCACAAGTGGATGAGAAGCTTTGATCCATTTTGCAATTTTGGGGAAGTTTGGCCCCTTTTGAAATTTGTGAAGTTCATAGCATGAAACTTGAGAAATTCTTGTGCAATTCTGAGTTTTAGGTCATGACTTATGTTTGTGTAATGCATAGAAGTCCATTTGAAGTCACGTTTTGCCTTGGCATGAGGTGTTGCAACTTTCCCTCTTTGGTACAAAAGTGAAAATTAAGTGATTTTCCCCAACTTTGACAAGCCATAACTTTTGATCCAAAATGAATTAGAATGAGTTCTTGTACTTTTTGAAAATGGGAAGATCCATTCTACAACTTTCATAACCAAAGTTTTCTCATTTGAAGCATTTTTGAATCAAAAAGAGAAGGTTGAAAAACTTTCCCAAAATGGCAAGTTTTCATTACAAGTCACTTTCCCAAAAAGGCAACTTTGCAAATGACTTGAAATTTTCCAACTTTGTGAACTTCTAACATCTTCTATGACCAAATAAAGATCATACACATTCAAAATGATGGAGAACACCCTTTGGTTGGGTCATTGGGGGCCTCAGATGCCCTGATTTTGCACTGACTTGCACAAGAAGTCATCTCTTGATCAGATGCCTTCCCCATGGAATTTCTTCATGAAAATTGATATGCATGATCCTCATAACATATAGAGACCAATAGAAACAAGAATGACCAAAAAATTTGGAATTATGGCCTCTGAAACCAAAACCCTAATTTTAGGTCATCTGTGTAGTTAAGCCTGGCTCTGCTTCCATGCCTTTCTCAGTTCTTGTGATTCTTTGACTTCTTTGACTTTGTGCGGATATAATATGATGCTTGAACATACATGGACCCCTTTGAGATGATTGAAGACCTTTGAAGTGGCTCAAATAGCTCTTGAATGGCTCAGATCACAAACCCTAGATGCAGATGACTTTGAATCAATACAGTGAATCAAAAATGTGGTATGAGATGCTATGATTGAATTTATGCAAATGAAAAGATCACAAGCCATGGTGAAATGAGTGAGGGAAAATTTGGGGTGTTTACAAAGATCCATGGATCGAGCAAATCGAACACAAACAATTTTGTACATCAAACTTCAAATCAACATAGCCAACTCAATATCCACTCATTTTTCAATCTAAACATAATAGTGAGCTCAGAGAAACAAGTAGATCACATTGCAAGCATTTAATTTCATTTCCAGATCTGAAAGTTCCAGAGCTTACCTGAGATTGAAGAACTTAAAACAGGCCAAAAGAAAGCTTCCAAAGGTGCATATCAACTCCGCTGAGCTTCTCCTTGCAAAATAAATGCAAGAGAAGACTTGAATCCTACTAGATCGAGCAACTCGACACCATCTGCAACTGATATGCACTGGTATGAAACTTGCAAAATAGCTTGAATGAATGGTTGCTCCTGGTTCCTTACACTTCAGGGAGAAAGAATGTGCAAAGTTTTGAGGAATCAGTGAGTGTATGAAGGGATTCGATGAGAAATGCAAGTTGTGAAAAAACTTGAGAATGAGAGTATCAATGAGCATGAGGCTGCATTCCCAATATAAATGATTTATATATTGAAATTCTGGGATCAGGTACGTGATGTCGAATGAGATGTTTAAACACTTGAAGACTTAAACAAAAACTTAAAGTGCAGGTAAAATAAATAGCACAGGAAATTGTTAACCCAGTTCAGTGTATCTCCACACTTACATCTGGGGGCTACCAAGCCAGGAAGGAAATCCAATATAAGTAATATTAATTCTGGACTTAAACCACTGAGTTTAATCCTTCACTTAATATATACCCAAGGCAATTTCTACCTAAGACACAACTTAGATATGAGTACCAACTCACTCCCCCTCAATCACACAGTGATATGTTACAATGTTTAATAAAATTGAAGTCACACTTCAAACACAACAGCTTGATTTTACTTCACAGTTTCAATCAAGACACAATACAGTTTTTGCTTAAAAGCTCATAAAGTGATACACAACTAAAACCTGCTATTAAACACAAACACCCTATTTAGTCTTCTTAATTTCGTACTCTATTCTGAGAGTTTTTGTTCCTTAAATAGATGCTTGGATTTTGGGCTTTCTGTAGATTATCCAGTTCTGATACGCATGCTGTCATCACCTTGAATTAGGGTTTGTTACTTCCTTGATTCTAGGTGAGGTAGTTATTCTGTTATACTGAAATCAGATAACTAAGCTCCCTACAGATGCGCCTTGTATTGTTTATCCATTCACAATTAATTCCAGATAAATTCCCTAAATTTACTCAGTTCTGTTATGCATCATTTAAGTCTGGTAGCAGGTTTGAGATGTCACAACATCTGGTGTGACATCCTGATGTCTGAACTTAATTCATTAACTTATACAATGTCACAACATCTGGTGTGACATCCTGAACTAAGTTCATTAACTTATACTCTGTTTGATAATGTCACAACATCTGGTGTGACATCCTTAACTAAGTTCAACACTTCTTGTTGATCAAAAATTCTGCCAATTCTAAACATCTACAAACTCCCCCTTTGGCTAATTTTTGGCTAACACAATCTTCTGGTTTTATCAGAGTGCAGCAGAGTTTTATTTATCAGAGTGCAGCAGCTCTTTACTGTTGAATCATGTGAGAGTTTATAATAATTTACTCCCCCTCAAACCTGTATGTATTCTGACTTGTTCAACAATATTTTCTATTAAAAAAACTTAGTTCAGAAACATACATTAAACAGACAAACATCATTGTTCATTAATCAGGCAAACTGCAGCAGACATTGTTGTTGTTCAGTACACTTCTCTTCTCCCCCTTGTTAGACAGAAATTGGGGCCAAATTTTACACAAGCAGAGAGAAAACATTCAAAATTACAAAGCCAAAATTACAATGCTGACACAGGCAGTACACTTTCCTCACACACATTTTCACTCAGAGTCATCATATTCAGTATCTTCCTCCTCTTCAGATTCATCATCAGATTCATCAGCATTCTGAGCAACCTCTTCCACCTCCAGCCTTTGAATAATTTCCTCAAGCTTTTTCTTCCTGGCATCCAGCTCTTTGCAAGTGTTCTTGAGTTCTGCAATCAAGGCAGCTTTGGATATGGGATTCTTTGCTTTTGAAGGTCCAGTAGATGTCCCACTGGGAGCTTCAACATCAGCAGCATGATGGCTCAAGAATAGTTTGTAGTGGAAGGCCAGTGGACTTTCTCTCTTGCAGACTGAATCCTTCTCAGTGAGGATTCCTGGATACTTGTTGAGGATGATTCCACAGAGCAGAGATGGAAAAGCAATGGGAAGCTTTGTTGATGATGTTCCTGCATGCTTTAGGGTTTGATCAAATATGTAAGCCCCAAAGTCCAACTTTGTTTGGGTGCCCACAGCATAAATGAATCTTCCCAATCCAGTAGCTATTGAAGAAGTATGGTTGGTAGGGACCCAGTTGACTGTACCAATTCTATGCAGCATTGCATACTTCCTTGTTAGCAAGCTAACAGAAAGTTTGCCCTTGACTGGCCAAGTTTTGACCTGGTTGGCAGTGATGACCTTGCAAACTTGGTTGTCAGTCTTCCCCAGCTCATTAGGCCCATCAAATTCTCTCCCTAGGTAATGATTTATAACCTTAGGAGAGAATTCCACACATCTCCCTCTTACATAAACCTTTCTGAATCAGGTGGAGTTACAACTTTCCTCTTTTGGGTACTCACCTTGCTCCATTATTTAGTAGGTCCAAATACAACTTTGGCCTTGTATTTCTTTGGAGTAGGCTGTTTCTTTTCAGGAGTTGCATGTCCAGCAGTCTTCTTCTCCTTCCTAGCCCTAAGCCTTTTGGCTATGCTAGGATCAACAGATGCAATGATCTCTGTGTCAGAGTCATCATCTATTGCTTCAACAGGAGGAGGTTGGGAAGTCTCCTTTTCAGCAGGTGGATCAACAGAAGCTTGGTCATCAGTGGCTTCATCATCATCATCGGTTAAGGCCTTGTTCTGGTCCTCAGATGTTTCAACATTTATTGGGACATCCTGTTGAGCAGGAGTGTCCTCTTTAGCCTGATTGCTCTGTTCTTCTTGTGGAGCAGGCATGGTGTTCGGGGGAACAGATACCCCACGCACTACTCTTTGTTCAGATAAAATCCTATTCACAAGATGCTTGATGGATGCATCCACATAGTCAGAAGCTTTGGGGGTGGTGTTTGAGGCTGAAGGAATCCCTTTGCTTTTTCTGAACACAGGTTCCTTTGCTCTTCTCACATTAGGAGTTCTAGGTTTTTGAGCAAGAGGAACACTTCCTCTGACTTCGTCTATGGGAGTAGTATCCATTGGTACCATAGAGATTGGGGTTGCATGCACTACATCTTCTAGGTTGAGATTTTCATCAGTGATGTTAGGGTTTTGATGTTGAGACATTTTTCGAATGTGGTGGAAGAAGAGTTTAGGTTTGATTGATTTTGATGAGCTCAGAAAATCAGCTTTAACATGCAAATGGTTTTGAGGAGATAGTGAGGAGATGAAGAGCTGAGAGCAAGTTTGAGCTTTTATAAATTCCGTTACTGGTGGAATTCTAAAAAGTGGAATATACAGAGTTACTGACCAGACTGGTGCTGCCATCTGGTGATCATGCCACACGATGTCATAGGACATGTTGGCACTTCTCCATAACTGCTATATTTCACATAAGAAGATTCCCAATTTACCCCTTAGGTTTTCAAATTGGGTAGCATCCAAAGCTTTAGTAAATATATCAGCCAATTGCAGATCTGTGGCTACATGTTCTAATGAGATCACCTTCTCTTCCACAAGATCTCTGATGAAATGATGCCTGATATCAATGTGCTTGGTCTTGCTGTGTTGGATAGGATTCTTTGATATGTTAATAGCACTTAAATTGTCACAGTACAATGTCATGACATCTTGTGGGACATTGTATTCTGTGAGCATTTGCTTCATCCAAACCAACTGTGAACAACTGCTACCAGCTGCAATATATTCAGCTTCAGCAGTGGATAAGGATACACAATTTTGTTTCTTACTGAACCAAGAAATCAAATTGTTTCCTAGAAAGAAGCATCCTCCTGATGTGCTCTTTCTATCATCAGCACTTCCAGCCCAATCAGCATCACAGAAGCCAGTGAGAATTGGTTCACATCCATGAGAGTACATTATGCCATAGTCACAAGTACCATTGACATATTTCAAAATCCTCTTAACCTGGTTTAGATGACTTACTTTTGGCTCAGCTTGATATCTTGCACATACACCTACTGCAAAGGCTATATCTGGTCTGCTAGCAGTCAGATATAATAGGCTTCCAATCATGCTTCTGTATAAGCTTTGGTCTACATTCTCACCCTTGTCATCCTTTGTCAGCTTTAAATGAGTGGGGGCAGGTGTTCTTTTGTGACTAGCATTGTCCATCCCAAACTTCTTGACAATGTTCTTTGCATACTTGCTTTGGGATATGAACATGGAGTCCTCCATCTGCTTGATTTACAGTCCAAGAAAGTAGGTTAGTTCTCCTACTAGGCTCATCTCAAACTCAGATTCCATTTGAGTAACAAAATGTTTAACCATCCTGTCTGACATCCCACCAAAGACTATGTCATCTACATATATTTGAGCAATCATGACATTTCCTTCTTCATCCTTCACAAACAAGGTTTTGTCTATTCCACCTTTCCTGTACCCTTGTTTTATGAGAAAAGTGGTTATGTAACACGGTGGGAGAACTGACTTTAGTTATGTTGCGGATAGCAAGAGTCGCCACCGACTTTTATTTTATCCAAAGGAAAGGCATAAAAGAACAGGAAAGACCTTTTAAAAGATTTTTGGGTCCGGGGGGTAGGTTATGTAAAGGGAAGGTGTTAGCACCCTTTACATCCATGGTTATCCATGGGCTCTTAGTTACTTAGCTCACTTTGAATTGTTTTTGAAAATGTGAAGTGTGTGAATAGAAATTTTCATAAGAGTTTAATAATGATCCATGTACGGATGCGTAAAAAACTTGTGTTTGAAAATTGTTTGAAATTTGTGAAGTATTTGAGAAATTTTTGAATAGTGAGCAAGTAACTATGAGGAACCTACCCTAAAGTTTAAGTCTTTCTATTCTTTATCCTTTAAATGGTAAGACTATCCCTATTATTAAGGAATAGGTAGTCATTACCTTGGATGTAAGGGACAAGTGAGGGAAATCTGTTTAATGAAGGCAACTGTAGGGTGTATTAAGCAGTTTTGGAGGGACTGTCATCATTATTCGAGAGGGACAAGATCATATTGAAAGGCAACCATTAAGGGACTTGATTTTTGATTATGAAGGGACTAGATGACTTTTCTTTTAAGGGACTTTGCTTTATACACCCTACTTGACCTTTTTTGAATAGGCAACATTGAGAGGCAACCCTAGAAAGTGAGATGGCGATCAAAGATCGACTTACGTGTGTGAGTGTTTAATTTTATATTTATCTGATAATTTAAATGAACTAAATTAATTTTAAATAGCATACATGTTACACTCCCTATTTTTACTAACCATAGCATAAAAAATAAATAATTTAAATATTTAAGAAAATTACATCCAGGAGCAATTACATAATAATAAAGCAATTTAAATAGATAGCAAAAATAAATAAATAAGTAAATAAGCAAAATATAAATAATAAAATAAATAAATAAGCAATTTAATTGGGTTAGTAATAATAATAACAATCACAATTTAAAATAAAGGGGGTTAGTGAAAAATAATTATAAGAACATGATTAAAAATAATAAGCAAAAATAATATAATAATTAAAAGATTAGATTTTTAATATAAACAATTATTTAAAATTAATAAAAAAATATGAACAATTATGAAATTTTAAGTTAAGTGTAAATTATAAAACTAATTATGAACATATTATGGGAAATTATTAAATTTTCAATTTTTAGAAATTATTTACATATATAATTAATTATAAACAATTAGAAAATATTTGGACATTATAAATAAATTGGACATTTTAATTTCTACACATATTTATATACAAAATTTTAAGTTTATAAACAATTTATTAAATCAAATATTTTAATTAAATTATGAATACAAATAATAATATAAAAGAAGAGAAGAAAAGAAAATTAGGGTTTAATTGTTTAGAAAAAATAAATTAGGGTTTGTCAAATATTAGGGTTTATTTTATTTACAAAATTAATTTAATGAATATATACATATTATAATCTAAATACCTAAAAAAAAACTAATTTTTGAATTAAGAAAAAAAAGTTTTAGAATTTAGAGGATATTGAATATATATATGTGAAATTATTTAATTTTATGATTATTAATAAAAATAATTAAACAAAATCAATTAATTAAAATAAGATAGAAAAAGAAACAAAAACTTACCTGGCTGGGGTTTGAACCCAGGACACTCTGCTTGCCAGCAACAACATCCACCACCAAGCTATCATGCGCGCATGTGATAAAGGAATGGACCCAATTTGTTTTATGCAATATCCTGGAAAATCACAAAAATAAGAAAAAAAACCAAAAGGCCTGGGGGATTCGAACCCAGGACCTTATGAACAAACACGCAAGTACATAACCATTCCAGCTAGATGAGCGCGTCTGATATTGGAGTGGCAAGAAGGCATAATATATTAAGCTTCATGTTTAACCTGAAAAAAATAGGAAAAATTTGTACAAAGCCAGGATTCGAACACAGGTCCTATAGCCAAACTCACACTAGCCTTACCACTGGGACAAGCTGCACGCTTGTGATATTAAACAAACAATAAAACATAAAATATTTAAAATAAAAATTCAAATTTTCCAGAACGCGCGCAGGACCTTCTTCTTCCTCCAGACCTGCAAAATTTCCTGCGAATTTTGCTAGGGTCTTTGCTGCGAATTTAGTTTCTTAGGTTTTCCTGCGTTTAACCAAACATCAAGCAAACAGCAATATTTTATGAAATTGATTAGTGCATTACGTTCTATGAGGTCTATACAACACAGCCATGCTTCTAAAATTCATTTATAGTTGATGAATCAAAGAACCCTAAAACGGCCATAAAACCCTAACTATGGTGGTTCCTTCATCCTGCACTTAAAATCGAATTAATTGATCCAGAAACGCTTCAAACTTCATCACAAACACAAATATATGATCAAATTCAGACAATAATATCAATATTATGGGAATCGAAAAAATCATAAAGTGGATGAACAATGCTTCGGTTTGCATAATTTAAGGGGTTATGGATGCATATGAGTATTGGTTTTCGCTCAATGATGTTCAGTGATCATGGCTATGTGCTTCAAATACCTTCAAATATCTTGTATCAAGAAATCCGAATTTGAGTTTGTGATGGATTTTTTGGTTTGCAAACTTACTCTTGGGGAGGCTGGAATTCGTGCTTGTCATTAGGGTTGCACTATGTACTTATAGGATGATCAAATGAGGCTGAAAAACTAGGTCATTGTGTAGAAGATTTGATATAAAAAGATTCAAAAATATCATGCCTTAAAAAATCAAATATTCTTGTATGAACACTTGCTATTTTAGGCCAATCCTCATGATTTTCTTTCCACTTCAATTCCAATCACATTTATGATTTTCTAGAAGCTTAAACAAATTTAAATCTTAGACTTTTATATTTTATTTTTATTTAAAATGATTTTTAATGAATTAAATCAAAATAAATAAAAATGAAATAATAAAAAATCTGATTTTTATTGACTTGGGTCGTGCATGAAGTCATAGTGTGGATTGGATCATCATTTGGCAAGCCCATTTGGAATAAATTGGTTTTAGACCTCCATTTTCATCATAAACCAACCCAAAATTTCCCAACTTTGCAAGGGCACACATCCTTCAATTTTAATGCTATGAGGGTGTTCTTGGACATTTTGGAAAGCTTAAAGAGTCCTCTAAACAACCCCACTGGTTTCATGTCCATATCATTTACCATTCTCAAGTTATGCCCTTTTGAAGTTGTTGACTTTTTGTTGACTTTCAAAAGGACCTATAATGTCTTAGCTCATACCTTCCAAATGAAGCATTTTTGGGCTTGGCTTGTGAGACACAAAGTTGTAGAGAATTCAATTTCCTTCAAAATGAGCTTTGGATGGGAAAAATGTGATGAAGCATGTGAAAGTTATGGCTGGTCAAAGTTCAGTTGACTTTTACTGAGGAAACCCTAATTTAGAAACTCCTGATTCTTGATGATCTGAAATCTCCTTGATGAATCATGATCAACCCTTGATCAAATGATGAATTTTACTTCATATACTTGATGTTGGCAAAAAATCATGAAGTTTGACTTTGGTTTGACCACAGTTGACCTTAGTTTGACTTTTTAACTACTTTGACTGATTTTGACTTATCTGATCATCTGACTGAGCAAACTTTTGAGAAAAGTCTTGAAACTTGTCATGGGGGTTCTTAAACACATATAAGATGTTATGAAGCTTACTTGAAGTCTTGGAAGTTCATTTAGCCTGATTAAAGTCAAAACCCTAGTTTTGGATATACTGCTTAGGAGGTGCATTGTCTGAGGGAATTGTCAACTTTTCTGACCAATTGTGAACTTTGTGAACCTTGTGAACCATCATAAGATGTCTTGTGAACCTTGTGAACCTCATGAAGTGACTTGTAGACTTCATGAACCTCATGAAAGGTTTTGTAAGCATTGTGAACCTTGTGAACCTCATAAAGTGACTTGTAGACTTCATGAACCTCATGAAAGGTCTTGTAAGTGTTGTGAATCTTGTGAACCTTGTGAACCTTCTTAGCACATAAAGTCTTGTATTGTGAGGGCAAATTTTGGGGTGCAACAGCTGCCCCTGTTCAATTTTCTGAAACCTGAGGGGTTAGATTGGTATATTTGCCAGTCATGACCTGGAAGGTTGAAGGGGATTGAACACAAAAGCCCAAAAATTTGCACTCACCAGTGCATAGAGTGATATAGATGGCTAGTTGAACATGCTTGAGTGGGCTTAAAGATGCCACTTGGAGAAAAGTTCTTCAGATGCATTTCTTGGAGGATAAAGCAGTCCAGAATATGAAGGTATAATGATAGTTTTCAGGAGGATAAAGCAGCCCTGAGGTAGTAATATGCTTTCAGGAGGATGAAGCAGTCCTGATGAGATAATAAGCTTTCAGGAGGATGGAGCAATCCTGAGATAATAATAAGCTTTCAGGAGGATAAAGCAATCCTGATGTAATGGTATGCTTTCAGGAGGATAAAGCAGTCCTGATGAGATAATAAGCTTTCAGGAGGATAAGGCAATCCTGATGTAATGATGTGCTTTCAGGAGGATAAAGCAGTCCTGATGTAATAATATGCTTTCAGGAGGATAAAGCAATCCTGAGGGAGTGATAATTTGCAGGAGGATAAAGCAGTCCTGATAGTCACAAGTTGTTGATGAAGTTTCTTTGTTGGAGAATTAACCTGAAAACAAGGTAGCATTCTGTGTGATAATATTAGTTTATGCATTATGTATGCATGTATAGTATGATGCACTCAAGTAATGTATTATGTATCTATGGATATGTATGTTATGGTATGATGTAAATGATGTATGTATGATATGATGCTGCCTGAAGCGTTTGGATATCTTCGTATAATAACTGCTGGCCAGGGAAAATAAATCCCGATTTGTTGCTGAAGAGTATGAGGAACTCGTTCCCGTCTTGTTTGATAATAAGGTATACATAACCTCCCGTCTGCTGGGGATAGCAAGGTATATATAACCTCCCGTCTGCTGGGGATAGTAGGGTATACATAACCTTCCGTCTTCGTTTGATAGTAGGGTAGATATAACCTCCCGTCTTCGTTCGTCGTACCCTTATTGGAAAGTAAATTCCCGAATATCCGTATGAGGATAAAAGAGATGGATATAAATTCCAGGGGAGAGGTGACTTTATGAAGATGGATTTGTCCTACTGAGGATTTGTAACTGTTCTGTAGAGATGAACCGGCGAAGCTTCGTTGAAATCCTTCCCTCGTTCGTCCTTAGTAAATACTATTACTGCATTTTCATGCATTTCTGGTAAACATCAATCATATTAAGCATACATGCATTTCTGGTAAACATCAATCATATTCAAAAGCATACATACATTCAAACACAACCAATGGACATTTCGCTTATGTAAATAGGGTAAAAGTAAATCTGGATTCAAAAGATGGAATTTATTTATATCAAAAGGTGACCCATACATGGGTAAATTTGTACAAAGAGACATAAACCCTAGTAAGAGGATTTTGTCATAAAGTTTTTACAAAACAAGGAAAATCAGCTATGTGGGAAACAATCCTATTGAGTTTCAATTCTACTATTGCCATTATTTTCAAGTATCTCATCTTCTGCTGTTGAGACGAAAACGATTGGATTGAGCTTTATCTGTTCGAGCTTGAGTAAGTAACACAACTGGTTGCAGTTTCATGGGTGATCTAAACGAGACATAGTCATACGCTTTAATCCCTAACTTTTGCCTGGATTGCCCTTTCAGGTTTTCAATCCACCGGGATACCCTTTTTTGCCCAAGCCGCCTTTTCAGGTTTTCGACTTGCCGGGTGTACATCTTTTTATATATATCCCTAATTTTTGCCCAAACCCTTTTGGTTTGTCGGGATGCCCTTATTTTTGCCTAGGCCTGTCAACCTAGCGGGTCTCTTTTTATGCGTAGTATTTTTTAACTATGTCTGCGTTTACAGGCTGTGGGAAGTCTTCACCATCCATAGTGGTGAGTATCATGGCACCTCCTGAGAACACTGTCTTGACCACAAATGGTCCTTCATATGTTGGGGTCCACTTGCCCCTAGGATCACCCTGTGGTAATATGATACGTTTGATTACCAAGTCACCAGCCTGATATACCTTTGGCTTAACCTTCTTGTTAAAAGCTTTGATCATCCGTTTCTGGTACATCTGGCCATGACAAACTGCTGCTAGCCTCTTCTCATCAATCAAATTTATCTGGTCAAGTCGAGTCTGAATCCACTCATCTTCATCCAAGCCTGCATCCTTCATAATTCTTAAGGAGGGGATCTGAACTTCAATGGGCAGAACTGCTTCCATACCATAAGCCAAGGAGAATGGGGTTGCCCCTGTTGAAGTACGTATTGTGGTACGATAACCATGAAGAGCAAATGGTAACATCTCATGCCAATCCTTGTAAGTAACAGTCATCTTCTGTACAATCTTCTTAATGTTCTTATTAGCAGCTTCAACTGCCCCATTCATCTTTGGACGATACGGAGAAGAGTTGTGATGCTTAATCTTGAACTGCGTGCAGAGATCAGTAATCATAGTGTTGTTCAGATTAGAGCCATTGTCAGTGATAATCCTTTCAGGGATGCCATACCTACATATGAGATTATTCTTAATGAATCGAGCCACAACATTCTTAGTAACAGATGCAAATGAAGCTGCCTCTACCCACTTCGTGAAGTAATCAATAGCAACCAGGATGAAACGATGTCCATTAGAAGCAGTAGGCTTGATCTCACCAATCATATCAATGCCCCACATGGCAAAAGGCCAAGGAGCAGACAACACATTCAATGGTGATGGAGGTATATGGACCTTATCAGCATAAATTTGACACTTGTGACATGTTCTAGAGTGTTGATAACAATCCGCTTCCATGGTAGACCAATAGTAACCTGCTCTCAATATCTTCTTTGCCATAGTATGACCACTAGAATGAGTGCCAAAGATCCCATCATGCATGTCTTCCATAATCTCCGTTGCTTCCTTCTTATCCACACAACGAAGCAAAGTTTAATCATGATTGCGCTTGTACAAAATCCCATTCCTCAAAAAGAACTTGGCAGAGAACCTTCTCAGAAACTTCCTATCTTTGACAGATGCCCCTTCTGGGAACTCCTGAGCTTCAAGATATCTTTTCACTTCGTAGAACCAAGGCTTCTCCTCTGCCCCTTCAGTGTCAATCTCATTGCAGTATACAGGCTTCTCAAATCTATCAATAGTGATCTTGGGAGCTTCATCAT
Source organism: Lathyrus aphaca (assembly GCA_963966055.1). Lineage (NCBI taxonomy): Eukaryota > Viridiplantae > Streptophyta > Magnoliopsida > Fabales > Fabaceae > Lathyrus > Lathyrus aphaca. The sequence continues at coordinate 457,955,207 of OZ014524.1, read as the reverse complement.
CCCAGCTGATCTCAAACATGGATGCCATGGTGGCTAATGCATCTGCCAACTGATTCTCTCTTCGTGGAATATGTCCAAAGGTAATCTCTTTGAAATGTGGGATCAAAGACAACACATGCTCTCTGTAAGGGATGAGGTTATCATGCTTGGTATCCCAATCTCCTTTAATCTGACTTACTACCAGGGCTGAATCTCCATACACATCAAGGAACTGAATCTTCATATCAATAGCAGCTTTAATACCCAGGATACATGCCTCATACTCAACCATGTTATTGGTACAATAGAAACAAAGTCTGGCAGTAATCGGGGTATGACAACCTTCAGGGGAACTAATCACAACACCAACACCATTACCAAGTGCATTAGAGGCACCATCAAAAACCATAGTCCATCGGGATCCTTGTTCAGGTCCGTCATATTGTCCAGGTTATTTGGTAATAATCATAATGTCTTCATCAGGAAACTCAAAGCTCATTGACTGATAATCATCCACTGCTTGATGAGCCAAATGATCAGCAACAACACTTCCCTTGATGGCATTCTGAGTAGTGTACTGTATGTCATATTCTGTCAAGATCATTTGCCACCTTGCAATTCTTCCGGAGAGAGCAGGTTTCTCAAATATGTACTTGATTGGATCCATCTTTGAAATCAACAGGGTAGTATGGGTCAACATATACTGTCTTAGTCGGCGAGCAGCCCATGCCAAAGCGCAGCAAGTTTTCTCGAGCAGTGAGTATCTTGTTTCACAGTCGGTAAACTTTTTGCTAAGGTAGTATATTGCCTGCTCTTTTCGACCAGACTCGTCATGTTGCCCCAATACACACCCCATTGAGTTGTCTAACACTGTTAAGTACATAATCAAGGGTCTTCCATCAACTGGTGGCATCAAAATTGGAGGTTCTAGCAGATATCTTTTGATTTCATCAAAGGCAGTCTGGCACTCGTCATTCCATTCCATCACCTGATCTTTCTTCAACAACTTGAAGATTGGCTCACAGATGGCAGTTAATTGGGAAATAAATCTTGCAATGTAATTCAATCGTCCCAAGAAACCTCTAACATCCTTCTCAGTACGGGGAGCTGGCATCTCTCGTATAGCTTTAACTTTTGCAGGATCCACTTCAATACCTTTTCCACTGACAATAAAACCCAGGAGCTTACCAGACCTAACTCCAAAAGTACACTTGTTTGGATTCAATCTTAGCTTGTATTTCTTCAACCTCTTAAACAATTTATGCAAATGATCAAGATGTTGCTCTTCATTCTGGGATCTGGCTATCATATCATCCACATATACTTCTATCTCATGATGTATCATATCATGAAACAAAGCCACCATAGCACGCTGATATGTTGCCCCGGCATTCTTCAAACCAAATGGCATCACCTTATAGCAAAAAGTGCCCCACTGTGTAACAAAGGTTGTCTTCTCCATATCTTCAGGTGCCATCTTGATCTGATTGTAACCAGAGAAACCATCCATAAAAGAGAATACCTTGTGCTGAGCAGTGTTGTCTACTAAAACATCAATATGAGGAAGTGGAAAATCATCTTTAGGGCTGGCCTTGTTCAAATCTCTGTAGTCCACACACATACGTACCTTACCATCTTTCTTAGGAACCGGCACCACATTTGCAACCCACTGAGGATAAGAAGTCACTGCTAAGAACCCTGCATTGAACTGTTTCATTACCTCTGCTTTGATCTTCTCTGACATCTCAGGACGCATACGACGAACTTTCTGCTTCTTTGGACGACAATCTTCTTTCACTGGTAAACGGTGAACCACAATGTTTGTATCCAACCCTGGCATATCTTCATAAGACCAAGCAAAGATCTCCACATAGTCACGTAACATCTGAATCAACCTGCTCTTGACACTGTCCTCTAATTCAGCCCCTATCTTGACCTCTTTCCTATTTTCTTCAGTTCCCAGATTTACAACTTCGACTGGCTCTTCATGTGGCTGTATAGCTTTCTCTTCTTGTTGTAACAACCTAGCAAGCTCTACAGGTACTTCACAATCGTCCTCATTTTCGTCTTCAGTTTGATAGATCGGATTCTCGAAATTATAATTGGCAATAGTAGAACTGTTATCAACAGGATCCAGAGTGGATGAGGATCTGCATTTTAGTGATGTGGGTGTGTGTAAGAACACATAGCTGATAAAGCAAAAATAAAAGAAAAGAAAGACAAGGAACACAATATTTACTAAAACGAAACGTCCATTGATTTTATTGAATGAAGTATGCAAATGAAATGACAGCCCGTAACAAGCATACCATTGTGCCCCGGGTAAGGCACAAGGCTTGAGAGTTTTATTGTTTCAAGAAATTACAAAACTTAAAAAAATAACAACACAGTAATAGTATTTACTCCTGACTAAAGGAGATAGGAATAACATCTTCAGCTTTCCAATTATTGAGTCCAGCACCCACAATAGGAAAAATCCAAGCATCCAAGTTGTAGTCTTCATCATAGTCTCCCACAGCATTGATCTGATCCTTCATAACCCCTTGATTGGTGATACGAACAGCACGAGCACGACAAATAGCCTTCTGGGACTCTGCAGTGAAACCCAAACCAAACTTGTCAGACTTGTATGGGATATCAGGAAGCTGACCCCAAATAGTACAACCACCTTCATCCACCACAGCTCTAGCATCGTTGAGGGAGGCCATTGCCATTGTTGGAGGTACTCTGGTGACCACAGGAACTTTCTTCGCAACAAGAGGAGCTACATAATCATTAACAATCCAGGGAACCACTTCAAATGTCTGACACGGAGTTTCAATGTATTCACCTTCCATTTCCAGATACTTGAAGGTATTTACATGGCTGACAAAATATTCTTCCTCTCCATAGACAGTAACAACCTTTCCTTCCACCGGATATCTCAACTTTTGGTGTAATGTAGAGGTTACAGCACCTGCCCCATGGATCCAGGGACGACCAAGCAGACAAGAGTACGAAGGACGAATATCCATCACAAAAAATGTAGCATTAAAAACCTGAGACCCAACTTTGATTGGAAGATCAATCTCTCCATGCACCACTCTTCTAGAACCATCAAATGCCTTCACCACTATATTACTGGGTTTCAACACAGCATCTTCAGGGCTCAGCTTGTTCAGGACTTCCTTAGGCAACACATTTAGAGAGGAACCATTGTCTATCAATACATGGGACAGGGTAGTGCCCCTGCATTCTATTGAAATATGCAGAGCCCTGTTATGATCCCTCTTGGCAGGGGTCACGCATCAGAAAATCCCAACCCATTATCATAGGTCAGGTGGGCAACACAATTCTCAAACTGGTCAACAGAAATTGCATTGGGTACATGAGCAGTCTTCAGAAACTTGATCAAAACTTTTGCATGAGCTTCAGAACATAACAACAAGGATAACATGGAAATCTTTGAGGGAGTATGCCCCAACTGATCAACAATGTCATAATCACTCTTGCGAATGATTTTCAATACTTCCTCCATCTGCTTAGAGAGGTCATCAGCAGCTGGCGCATCAGCAGGTATAGGCTCGATAATAGGACCTTTGCCCCGAGCATCAATGGTGGAAGTAGCAGTAGGAGTAACTGCATTCTTGGAAATAACTGGTGGAGAAAACACTCTTCCGCTTCGTGTGATCTTACTAGATCCAGCAATATTGTCAACATCAACAGGAGCATCAGCTAAGGGCTCCTGCTTAACACCATGGATGTAAACATCAGATCCATAATGCCAAGGTACAGCTTTATCGGACGTATAAGGAATAGGACCAGGAGTGGTAATGACCATAGGAGCCACTCTGGCTTCAGCAACAACTTTCACAGGACCTTCAGCAATAATCCTGATTGGACCCTGATGGGTGATTTTAATAGGTCCCTTTGAAGTGATTCTCACCGGCACTTTGTCAACCATGTCAACCTCTTCAATCTTCCTACCTTGAGTAATATGATCCACCATACTTTCTACAGACGATGGAGTCCTCTCAAACACTATAGTATACTTATCCATGAGACGTTGAATTCCATCTCTCAATCTCCAGCAACTATCCGGCTTATAGGTACAATACAAACAATCATCACGACAACCTGGAAAGAGCCCAGCTTGTACTAACTTCTTCTTGATAACAGATAATGGTGTGGTCAACTCCGCAACTGAATAGACATGTAAATCTTCATCAATGGTATTGACAGTCTTCTCGTGATTTGGCATGGGAGCAGTAATCATATTTGGAGTACCCGGAGGGTCAAACTCAATCTCTCCAGCCTCAATCATATCTTGAATTTTGTTCTTCAAGACCCAGCAATTATTAGTATCATGACCCTGACAGTTTGAATGATATGCACATCGTGCATTGGGGTTGTACCTGGGTGAGGTAACATTAGGATTCTGAGGAGCCTCTTTCAGAGTGATAAGTTCAGCCTTTAACAAGTGTTGCAATGCCTGAGCCATTGACATGTTGATCTTCGTGAACTGCCTTCTAGCCCTCTGTTGGTTGCTCTGTGGCTGCTCTGTTGTTGTAGGAGCTGGATTTGAGATGTGAACTGCACTCACAGACTGATGCCTTCTATTACGATCAGGTTGACCATAAACAGCATTGGATTCTTTCTTCCCAGTGGGAGGCTTCTTTGCAGCACCTGATGAAGAAGCACCCACTTGGATCTTGCCATTCTTTATACCACTTTCCACTCGCTCTCCTGTCATGATCAACTCAGTGAAGCCAGATGATGAGCTTCCAATGAGATGACTGTAAAACGGACCATTCAGCGTACACATGAACATATCAACCAACTCCCTGTCAGTCAAAGGGGGTTGAACTCTTCCAGCTAGATCTCTCCATTTCTGAGAATACTCCTTGAAACTTTCTTTGGCACCCATAGACATGCTTTGCAGCTGCATGCGAGTGGGGGCTAAGTCAGCATTGTATTGATACTGCTTATAGAAAGCTTCAGCAAGATCATTCCACTCCCTGATGTTGACACTCTCCAATTGATAATACCACTCCAACTGAGCTCCAGATAAGCTCTCTTGGAAAAAATGGATCCACAACTTATCAGCAGTGTGAGGTTGAATTCTTCTGACATAAGACCTCAAATGCAGCTTGGGACAGGAGACCCCATCATAAACAACAAAGGTAGGAACCTTGAAACCAATGGGTATGACAACCCCAGATATCAGACTCAAATCTTCAAAATCTAGCCCAGAAGATTTCTGCAACTCCATAGCATCCATTCTATCCACCAGCATCTTGAATTTGTCTTCATTAGGATCATGGTAATAATTAGCCTCAGAATCAGAGTCCCCCATAGTATTGTGGAGACTGCCTCCCTCTTTTTCAAACTCTTCAGACTCAGAATCTTCAACTGGTTCTTTGGTCTTGGCAAGACCTTTGAACCTCCTTCCCATGTTGATCAGGCCACCTGACCTTCTAGTCTTCTTAGTCTTCTTGGCCAGCAGTGTCTTCAATTCATCCTGCCCTTTGGACAAGTTCAGGATCAGCTCTTGGAACTGTGCATTTTGTTCCTGGAGATCCTTAACTGATTGTTCAAGAGCCATTGCTGAAATAAACAGCGAGAAGATGAGAAACCTGTGCACAATTATAAACCTGTGATGTAATGAAATGATATGTGAATGCATATGCAATGTTTTCAAGGACCGCAAGATTTAAATTTGCTTAAACAAACAGGAAGGTAAACTTTTATTAGTAATAAATTTGTTTTGCCTCTTGGGCTTACAATAAAAATGAAATGAAATAAATACAAAAGATGGGGTTTTAAGTCTCCCATGGACGTTTCCTCTTTGTGTTGAGGTATGAGTTGAGATTCCGTTCTTCGTGAAGTTGCTTTGTTAGTTCCAGGATTCTTTCTTGGCTTGCTTTGTAATGAGCCTCAAAAGTATCCCTTTGCTCCTTCAGTTGGATCCAAGATCTCTGTAAATCTTCCATGTCAGTAGGCATGTCTGGGTGAAGGATGGTATAAGCAGTATCTCCTTCAGCAACAGGTTCCATGGTAACTGGCAGGATGGCAGGATATGGCATCATGAGAGTCTGAGCACGAGATCGTACCCATCTGAGATAAGCTTCCATAGGAATAGTGTACTTAGGCTCCAGTGTCTTGCTGTCAACCCTGTTTACTTTTCCCCATGCTCGTATGAATCTCTGACGGTAACCCTGAAGATCGTTGTCGTAGTCAAACACAATGCCCTGAATCAACATGTCATGAGGACCATCACTCCGAGCGTAACCAAACTGTCGTAAAGCTAGTGAAGGGTTGTAGGTGATGCCTCCTCTTATGCCTAGAAGTGGCACATTAGGAAACTCCCCACAACGGTCAATGATAGTAACGTTCTCCACAGATCTGGAGCACCAATGAATGTCTGAGTGAGAAAGTGACATAATCCTCTTGGACCATCTGAACCCTTGCTCATTCTTCATTACTGAGCGAGGAAGGTGAGAAATAAACCACCTAGAGAGTAAAGGTATGCAGCACATCAAAGTTCCTCTTGCCCTTGTAGTACGGGTATGAAGAGAATGTAGGATGTCTCCAAGCAATGTAGGCACTGGATTGTGACTCAAGAATATGTTGATGGCATGAACGTCTATGAACTGATCTGGATTGGGGAACAATACTAAGCCATAAATCAGCAAGGCTAAGATCTCCTCAAAAGCATCATAGCTCATGGCCTTCAAGAACCCCTGAGCTTTCTCTATCAACACCTTAGCAAGAATACCTTTGACTCCGCTTCTCGTTTCTAGAACAATGTCAGACTTCTTCAGATGTAGAGCTGCAGCAATAACCTCAGGTTTAGGCTCTCTTTCCAAGCCTGTGAATGGTTTCTGATCAAGAACAGGTATGCCCAGAAGTTTAGAGAACTCTTCCATGGTTGGAACCAGCTGGTAGTCGGGGAATGTGAAGCAATGGTGTTTAGGATCAAAGAACTGAAACAGGACACTCATCATGTCTTCATTGAACCCTGAGGTGACTAGATCCAATAGGTAACCATGTCTCTTGATGAACTGGGAATGATCAGACACTTGAGAAACCAACTCTTTAAGCTTAGGAGGTATGCCCACAAAGTTGATCCTGATAGTGTTTCTACGAGCAGAAGTCATGACCTGCAACAAAGAACAAAGATAAATCCTTTGGTCCTTGAAATGGTTAGGGAAAATGCTATGCTTATGATGCATGATGATGCCATGATGTTATGCTCAATCACAAACATGTGGCACACACAAACAAGTCACACAATAGCCCTAGGTTTAAAGGCTTGCATGAGGTTCAAAGGTAAGTACCCTCCCCTGAAGTTAGTTGGTTCATCCTGTCCTATAAAAGTAACCATGTTCTAAGGGATCTCAATATCATTGATCCTTCACAAGGGTGGTTGTTCAGAAGGCAACTTACTTGCCAACCAAAACCCTCCAAGTTTAGAATCTCAATGAGCGTAGTATCGAGTGTCAACCAACTTCAGTCTGCACCAAAGCCGGTTACCTCACTACTTTCTAAAGGCCAAGATGGGATAACTAGGGTTCTAAAAGTTAGTTAGTGCATTGACAACATATGGCAGCCTCATATTATCCTCAACTTGACTTAAGGAACATAAGCACCAACCAAGAAGTCACACTAACTATGGCCACCAGATCAACCGTATCGATATAAGTCGTACAGTTTCCTTGGTCTATTGCCATTTACCTAAGGTACACTAGATCCGGGTTAGGACCTTTCACACATAAGAGCACCCCAACAAGATAATATAAAGCAAACAAGGCAAATAATTTAAAGTGATCTAATTCCTAAGGGTACCCCTCTCAAATTTAAATCCCCAGTAGAGTCGTCAGTTCTGTAACACGGTGGGAGAACTGACTTTAGTTATGTTGCAGATAGCAAGAGTCGCCACCGACTTTTATTTTATCCAAAGGAAAGGCATAAAAGAACAGGAAAGACCTTTTAAAAGATTTTTGGGTCCGGGGGGTAGGTTATGTAAAGGGAAGGTGTTAGCACCCTTTACATCCATGGTTATCCATGGGCTCTTAGTTACTTAGCTCACTTTGAATTGTTTTTGAAAATGTAAAGTGTGTGAATAGAAATTTTCATAAGAGTTTAATAATGATCCATGTACGGATGCGTAAAAAACTTGTGTTTGAAAATTGTTTGAAATTTGTGAAGTATTTGAGAAATTTTTGAATAGTGAGCAAGTAACTATGAGGAACCTACCCTAAAGTTTAAGTCTTTCTATTATTTATCCTTTAAATGGTAAGACTATCCCTATTATTAAGGAATAGGTAGTCATTACCTTGGATGTAAGGGACAAGTGAGGGACATCTGTTTAATGAAGGCAACTGTAGGGTGTATTAAGCATTTTTGGAGGGACTGTCATCATTATTCGAGAGGGACAAGATCATATTGAAAGGCAACCATTAAGGGACTTGATTTTTGATTATGAAGGGACTAGATGACTTTTCTTTTAAGGGACTTTGCTTTATACACCCTACTTGACCTTTTTTGAATAGGAAACATTGAGAGGCAACCCTAGAAAGTGAGATGGCGATCAAAGATCGACTTACGTGTGTGAGTGTTTAATTTTATATTTATCTGATAATTTAAATGAACTAAATTAATTTTAAATAGCATACATGTTACACTCCCTATTTTTACTAACCATAGCATAAAAAATAAATAATTTAAATATTTAAGAAAATTACATCCAGGAGCAATTACATAATAATAAAGCAATTTAAATAGATAGCAAAAATAAATAAATAAATAAATAAGTAAATAAGCAAAATATAAATAATAAAATAAATAAATAAGCAATTTAATTGGGTTAGTATTAATAATAACAATCACAATTTAAAATAAAGGGGGTTAGTGAAAAATAATTATAAGAACATGATTAAAAATAATAAGCAAAAATAATATAATAATTAAAAGATTAGATTTTTAATATAAACAATTATTTAAAATTAATAAAAAAAATATGAACAATTATGAAATTTTAAGTTAAGTGTAAATTATAAAACTAATTATGAACATATTATGGGAAATTATTAAATTTGCAATTTTTAGAAATTATTTACATATATAATTAATTATAAACAATTAGAAAATATTTGGACATTATAAATAAATTGGACATTTTAATTTCTACACATATTTATATACAAAATTTTAAGTTTATAAACAATTTATTAAATCAAATATTTTAATTAAATTATGAATACAAATAATAATATAAAAGAAGAGAAGAAAAGAAAATTAGGGTTTAATTGTTTAGAAAAAATAAATTAGGGTTTGTCAAATATTAGGGTTTATTTTATTTACAAAATTAATTTAATGAATATATACATATTATAATCTAAATACCTAAAAAAAAACTAATTTTTGAATTAAGAAAAAAAAGTTTTAGAATTTAGAGGATATTGAATATATATATGTGAAATTATTTAATTTTATGATTATTAATAAAAATAATTAAACAAAATCAATTAATTAAAATAAGATAGAAAAAGAAACAAAAACTTACCTGGCTGGGGTTTGAACCCAGGACACTCTGCTTGCCAGCAACAACATCCACCACCAAGCTATCATGCGCGCATGTGATAAAGGAATGGACCCAATTTGTTTTATGCAATATCCTGGAAAATCACAAAAATAAGAAAAAAAACCAAAAGGCCTGGGGGATTCGAACCCAGGACCTTATACACAAACACGCAAGTACATAACCATTCCAGCTAGATGAGCGCGTCTGATATTGGAGTGGCAAGAAGGCATAATATATTAAGCTTCATGTTTAACCTGAAAAAAATAGAAAAAATTTGTACAAAGCCAGGATTCGAACACAGGTCCTATAGCCAAACTCACACTAGCCTTACCACTGGGACAAGCTGCACGCTTGTGATATTAAACAAACAATAAAACATAAAATATTTAAAATAAAAATTCAAATTTTCCAGAACGCGCGCAGGTCCTTCTTCTTCCTCCAGACCTGCAAAATTTCCTGCGAATTTTGCTAGGGTCTTTGCTGCAAATTTAGTTTCCTAGGTTTTCCTGCGTTTAACCAAACATCAAGCAAACAACAATATTTTGTGAAATTGATTAGTGCATTACGTTCTATGAGGTCTATACAACACAGCCATGCTTCTAAAATTCATTTATAGTTGATGAATCAAAGAACCCTAAAACGGCCATAAAACCCTAACTATGGTGGTTCCTTCATCCTGCACTTAAAATCGAATTAATTGATCCAGAAACGCTTCAAACTTCATCTCAAAAAAAAAATATGATCAAATTCAGACAATAATATCAATATTATGGGAATCGAAAAAATCATAAAGTGGATGAACAATGCTTCGGTTTGCATAATTTAAGGGGTTATGGATGCATATGAGTATTGGTTTTCACTCAATGATGTTCAGTGATCATGGCTATGTGCTTCAAATACCTTCAAATGTCTTATATCAAGAAATTCGAATTTGAGTTTGTGATGGATTTTTTGGTTTGCAAACTTACTCTTGGGGAGGCTGGAATTCGTGCTTGTCATTAGGGTTGCACTATGTACTTATAGGATGATCAAATGAGGCTGAAAAACTAGGTCATTGTGTAGAAGATTTGATATAAAAAGATTCAAAAATATCATGCCTTAAAAATCAAATATTCTTATATGAACACTTGCTATTTTAGGCCAATCCTTATGATTTTCTTTCCACTTCAATTCCAATCACATTTATGATTTTCTAGAAGCTTAAACCAATTTAAATCTTAGACTTTTATATTTTATTTTTATTTAAAATGATTTTTAATGAATTAAATCAAAATAAATAAAAATGAAATAATAAAAAATCTGATTTTTATTGACTTGGGTCGTGCATGAAGTCATAGTGTGGATTGGGTCATCATTTGGCAAGCCCATTTGGAATAAATTGGTTTTAGACCTCCATTTTCATCATAAACCAACCCAAAATTTCCCAACTTTGCAAGGGCACACATCCTTCAATTTTAATGCTATGAGGGTGTTCTTGGACATTTTGGAAAGCTTAAAGAGTCCTCTAAACAACCCCACTGGTTTCATGTCCATATCATTTACCATTCTCAAGTTATGCCCTTTTGAATTTGTTGACTTTTTGTTGACTTTCAAAAGGACCTATAATGTCTTAGCTCATACCTTCCAAATGAAGCATTTTTGGGCTTGGCTTGTGAGACACAAAGTTGTAGAGAATTCAATTTCCTTCAAAATGAGCTTTGGATGGGAAAAATGTGATGAAGCATGTGAAAGTTATGGCTGGTCAAAGTTCAGTTGACTTTTACTAAGGAAACCCTAATTTAGAAACTCCTGATTCTTGATGATCTGAAATCTCCTTGATGAATCATGATCAACCCTTGATCAAATGATGAATTTTACTTCATATACTTGATGTTGGCAAAAAATCATGAAGTTTGACTTTGGTTTGACCACAGTTGACCTTAGTTTGACTTTTTAACTGCTTTGACTGATTTTGACTTATCTGATCATCTGACTGAGCAAACTTTTGAGAAAAGTCTTGAAACTTGTCATGGGGGTTCTTAAACACATATAAGATGTTATGAAGCTTACTTGAAGTCTTGGAAGTTCATTTAGCCTGATTAAAGTCAAAACCCTAGTTTTGGATACACTGCTTAGGAGGTGCATTGTCTGAGGGAATTGTCAACTTTTCTGACCAATTGTGAACTTTGTGAACCTTGTGAACCACCATAAGATGTCTTGTGAACCTTGTGAACCTCATGAAGTGACTTGTAGACTTCATGAACCTCATGAAAGGTTTTGTAAGCATTGTGAACCTTGTGAACCTTGTGAACCTCATAAAGTGACTTGTAGACTTCATGAACCTCATGAAAGGTCTTGTAAGTGTTGTGAATCTTGTGAACCTTGTGAACCTTCTTAGCACACAAAGTCTTGTATTGTGAGGGCAAATTTTGGGGTGCAACAGGTTAGTCTTTCATACCATGCTCTTGGGGCTTGCTTCAGACCATAAAGAGCCTTCCTTAGTTTGTATACATGCTCTGGATAGCTTGGATCAACAAATCCCTTAGGCTGCTCCACATATACCTCCTCATTAAGATACCCATTTAGAAAGGCACTTTTAACATCCATTTGAAATAGCTTGAACTTCAGGATACAAGAAATTCCTAAAAGTAGTCTGATTGATTCAAGCCTTGCTACTGGTGCAAAGGTTTCATCAAAGTCTACTCCCTCAATTTGTGTGTATCCTTGAGCTACAAGTCTAGCCTTGTTCTTTGTAACAACTCCCTGCTCATTTGACTTGTTCTTGTACACCCATTTAGTGCCAATCACATTTATGCCATCAGGCCTAGGAACAAGATCTCACACTTCATTCCTTGTAAACTGGCCTAATTCTTCTTGCATAGCAGAAATCTAGTACTCATCATTCAGAGCTTCCTTGATGTTTTTAGGTTCTATTTTTGAAAAAAAACAAGAACCTGAAATCATCTCTCTTGATCTAGTGATTACACCACTGTTGGGATCACCAATTATCAGATCTTTAGGATGATCCTTCTGGATTCTGATGGAGGGAGGTTTGCTGGATTGTTTTGTCCTTGCCTCAGTTAGAGTGAAGTCAGGATTATCACTCTTTATTTCAACTTCAGTCTGACTGTCAGCAGATGTTCCAACATCATCAGCTACATCTGCAGGGGCATCATCAATGATCACATTTATTGACTCCATTATAACCTTGGTTCTGGAGTTAAATACTCTATAGGCTCTGCTATTTATGGAGTATCCAAGGAAAATCCCTTCATCACTTTTAGAATCCATCTTTCTTCTTTGATCCCTATCAGCCAGAATGTAACAATTACTTCCAAACACATGGAAGTACTTGACTGTAGGTTTTCTACCCTTCCAGACTTCATAGATGGTGGACAAGGTTCCTTTTCTTAGAGTGACTCTATTGTGAATGTAACAAGCTGTGTTCATAGCTTCAGCCCAGAAGTACAGTGGTAACTTTTTAGCATGAATCATAGCTCTTGCTGATTCTTGGATAGTTCTGTTCTTCCTCTCAACAATCCCATTCTGTTGAGGGGTGATAGGAGAAGAATACTCATGATTGATTCCTTCTGAAGAGCAGAAATCTGAGAATTTTTTATTCTCAAACTCCTTTCCATGGTCACTTCTTATTCTGACCACACAACTTGCTTTTTCTCTTTGTATTCTTTGGCATAGATCTTTGAATACCTCAAACACATCAGACTTTTCTTTGATGAAATTTATCCATGTATATCTTGAAAAGTCATCAACAACCACATAGGCATACCTTTTTCCACCAAGGCTCTCAACCTGCATTGGTCCCATAAGATCCATATGCAATAATTCCAAAACTTTGGAAGTTGTCAGATGTTGGAGCTTTAGATGTGACATCTTGGTTTGCTTGCCTATTTGACATTCACCACATACTTTGCCTTCATCAATCTTCAGTCTTGGAATACCTCTTACAGCCTCCATAGATATGATCTTCTTTATTCCTCTAAGATGAAGATGACCCAGTCTTTGGTGCCATAGCTTCACTTCTTCTTCTTTGGCTAAGGAGCAAGTTGAAGTGAGACTGAAATCTTGAGATTCCCACATATAACAGTTGTCTTTAGATCTGGATCCTCTCATGACAACCTTTTGTTCTTTATCAGACACTATGCATTCAGTTTTGGTAAAGTTTACACTGTAACCTTGATCACATAATTGACTTATGCTGATCAAGTTAGCAGTTAATCCTTTTACCAGCAGCACATCATCTAGTCTTGGTACATCTGGGCAGTCCAAAGTCCCAACTCCCTTGATTTCTCCTTTAGCTCCATCTCCAAAGGTTACATATCTGGATGAGTGTGACTTTAAGTCTACCAGCAGATTCTTCAATCCAGTCATGTGCCTTGAGCATCCATTGTCAAAGTACCAGTCTTCCTTAGCTGATACTCTGAGAGATGTATGAGCTATAAAGGCAACAACCTTCTTTGACCATTTTTGCATGTTGTGAGGTTTCCTTTGATGCCTCTGCCCTGTGTAGTGTCTATCTTTAGAGCTCCAAGGTTGTTTGTTGAACTTGTTCTTGGGCATGTATTTGTAGCTTTGATCAGCATGAAAACTAGCTTTAGGTACCCATATTTTCTTGATGACCTTTGTCTTCTGCTTAGGGGGTTGTTGATATCTTTGATTTTGATGTCCATGCAGCACTTTCTTGGTAACCTCTGTCTTCTGCTTAGGGGGTTGCTGATACCTCTGATTTGGATGTCCATGCAGCTTGTAGCAAAATGGTTTGATGTGACCAAACCTTCCACAATGATGTCATCTCCATCTTTGATACTTCTTTTTCATCATGTTCTTTACATGATGTTGGGACATCTGTTGGGACATCTTGTCTGACTTTATGGGATTTGAAGTTTTTTTGCTGGAGCTAGCCTCAAACTTTTGAGCTTTATTAAATCCCAGCCCAGTTCTATCCCCTGAGTGCTTGTTGTTGTTGAGAATGACATCCAGTGTGTTTGAGCTACTGTTCAGCATTCTGACAGATTTGGACATATGCTCCAACTTGGAGTTGAGAAGGCTTACTTCACTTTTCAAAGTGTCAATGATCTCTAGATTACTTGTCTTTTCAACCTTTAATGCCTCAATCTGCTTCTTCTGCTTTATATTCTCCATGCATACTTCAATGCTCCTTTTACACAGCATCTTGTATGATTCTTCAAGCTCTTCAAAAGTCAGCTCCTCATCACTGGACCCCCCTTCAGATTCACATACTCCAGCTAGAGCAGTGATGTGCTTTGCAGATTCTTCTTCTGATTCACATCCTGAGTCTTCATCTGACCAGGTCACAAAGAGACCTTTCTTCTGCTTCTTTAGATAGGTAGGGCATTCATTTCTGATGTGTCCATATCCTTCACATCCATGACATTGAATCCCTTTTCCTTGGTTGGTCTTCTCATCATAATTTGACCTTCTATTAGCATCATAAGGTCTTTTATTCTCAGAAGAGTTTGAGTTTCTTCCACTTGGTCTGGACCTGCTATCCATTCTTCTGAGAATCTTGTTGAATTGTCTTCCAAGCATAGCAATTGTTTCTGATAAATTTTCTTCAGGGCCTGCTTCATGATTTTCTTCTTCTTTATCAGTATTTGAAACCAAGGCTATGCTTTTCTTTTTCTTCACAATTGTATCATTCATTCCCATCTCAAATGTTTGAAAGGGAACCAATGAGCTCTTCAACCTTCATTGTGCATATGTCCTGAGCTTCTTCTATTGCAGTAACCTTCATGTCAAATATTTTTGGTAAAGATCTGAGAATCTTTCTTACCAGCTTTTCATCACTCATCTTCTCTCCCAAAGCACCAGAAGTATTAGCTATTTCCAAGATGTTCATGTAAAACTCATGAATTGTCTCATCTTCCTTCATTCTCAAGTTTTCAAACTTGGTGGTGAGAAGTTGAAGTCTTGACATCTTCACCTTTGATGTTCCTTCATGAGTGGTTTTGAGAGTGTCCTAAACATCTTTGGCTAGCTCACAGTGATGCACAAGTCTGAATATGTTCCTATCAATGCCATTGAATAAGGCATTTAAGGCTTTGGAATTTCCAAGTGCTGAATCTTCTTCCTCCTTGCTCCATTCTTCTTCAGGCTTCAACACTTTTGCCCCATCCTTGTTGTCTTGGACAGGGTGCTCCCATCCTTTGTTGACTGCTTTCCAAGCCCTACTATCAAGTGATTTTAAGAATGCTACCATTCTTGGCTTTCAGTAGTCATAGTTGGATCCATCCAATATAGGTGGTATATTCACAGATCCTACATCTCTGTCCATGTTCCCAAAATTTGCAGTCCCTAGATCTCACCCAGTTAAACAGGCAGGGTGCCTGCTCTGATGCCAATTGAAATTCTTGGATCAGGTACGTGATGTCGAATGAGATGTTTAAACACTTGAAGACTTAAACAAAAACTTAAAGTGCAGGTAAAATAAATAACACAGGAAATTGTTAACCCAGTTCAGTGTATCTCCACACTTACATCTGGGGGCTACCAAGCCAGGAAGGAAATCCAATATAAGTAATATTAATTCTGGACTTAAACCACTCAGTTTAATCCTTCACTTAATATCTACCCAAGGCAATTTCTACCTAAGACACAACTTAGATATGAGTACCAACTCACTCCCCCTCAATCACACAGTGATATGTTACAATGTTTAATAAAATTGAAGTCACACTTCAAACACAACAGCTTGATTTTACTTCAAGTTTCAATCAAGACACAATACAATTTTGCTTAAAAGCTAATAAAGTGATACACAACTAAAACCTGCTATTAAACACAAACACCCTATTTAGTCTTCTTAATTTCGTACTCTATTCTGAGAGTTTCTGTTCCTTAAATAGATGCTTGGATTTTGGGCTTTCTGTAGATTATCCAGTCCTGATACGCATGCTGTCATCACCTTGAATTAGGGTTTGTTACTTCCTTGATTCTAGGTGAGGTAGTTATTCTGTTATACTGAAATCAGATAACTAAGCTCCCTACAGATGCGCCTTGTATTGTTTATCCATTCACAATTAATTCCAGATAAATTCCCTGAATTTACTCAGTTCTGTTATGCATCATTTAAGTCTGGTAGTAGGTTTGAGATGTCACAACATCTGGTGTGACATCCTGATGTCTGAACTTAATTCATTAACTTATACAATGTCACAACATCTGGTGTGACATCCTGAACTAAGTTCATTAACTTATACTCTGTTTGATAATGTCACAACATCTGGTGTGACATCCTGAACTAAGTTCAACACTTCTTGTTGATCAAAAATTCTGCCAATTCTAAACATCTACATATATGATGTATATATTATGCTGATTAGGGTTTGTGCAATTGTTGTGTCAAGGAAAGTGTGAGAGAGAGCATTTTGCAAAAAATGCATGAACTTTGTAATGATGTGAATTGCTAGTGCAATCCTCTCTCCTTTTGAACATGCTGATCTCATTTCATCCCTTGATTACCCTTGAATCAATCTTGGGCATTGGATGTAAGTGAATCATGTTTTCCTCATGATTTTGCAAAAATGCATTTTGTGAAATTTCTCTATGTTCATGCACGATTTTGGTGAGATTTCTTGAGCCAAATGACTTTAATGCAATGCCATAGGATACCATGACATCAGCTTGGAAATAAATTACATGAGTTTTTGCAAATGGTAGAAACATGAAATAATGGTAAAACCCTAAAAACAAGTGAACTTCAAAAGACCATAACTTACAAACCATGAAGGCTATGAACAATTTCTTGTACTTTCTGAAAATGGGAGACTATACCCTACAACTTTCATGTTTAATGGAAATTCATTTGAGGTCATCTTGGCCATGAGAGAATGGTTTGAAGATTAGGGCAAAACTTGCCAAAAAATAGAAACTTTCATTACAAGCCATATGCCAAAAAAGGAAAGTTCTTCAAAACCTCTTAATTCATGATCTTTGACTTTGCCAAACCTCTTCTAGGGCCTTAAGGACATCCATTGGCTTGAAAAATGGGATTGGAACCCTTGAATTGTCACATATGACTTTTCAAATGATCAGTTTGACCAATTTCTTCTTATGCAAGCAACTGATGAAATAACTGCCTTCCACAAGGAATTTTCTCACCAAATT
The DNA here is from genome assembly GCA_963966055.1 of Lathyrus aphaca. Lineage (NCBI taxonomy): Eukaryota > Viridiplantae > Streptophyta > Magnoliopsida > Fabales > Fabaceae > Lathyrus > Lathyrus aphaca. Next base: position 457,937,539 of record OZ014524.1, on the reverse strand, counting down.
TCATCCATAGGAACCTCTTATCATATGAAGGACTTTTCCCACATGAAATGGCCAAAGTCACAAAGAATCCCTGCTTGAAAGTGAAACCCTAATTTGGGAACCAATGTGTAGGAGTTTGCCCAAGCTTGGATTCTCTGATGACCTCCCAACCTTCTGGGCTCTTGTAAAGGATCTTGAGCTTGTGAATGTCATGTAGACTCTTCATGGGACTTGGACAAGTCTACTTGGCCTCTTGCTATGGCTTGTAAGGCCTCAAATACACCAATAGTTAATCATATGCCCAATGCTAGAACATGAGAGAGGTATGCTTTATTTTTCTATGCAAAGATACCAAGGGTATGACATGCTTATGATGACTATGATATGATGATGATGCTAAAAAGAAGAGGGAAAATTTGGGGTGTTACAACTGCCCCTATTCAAGCAACTGTTAATATGAAAGTGACGATAGCACGGGCTATCGACCATTCAAGATAAACTATGGTTGAATACCAATAATACCAAGAAAACTTGAAATTTGCACTCTGCTAGAGAATGTAGAAATGGGAAAATAAACCCAACCAAGTAACACTCTGGGTGATTGAATTGAAGACAAAGCAAACGAGCTCCTTCCAAATTGAATTGTTACGCCGGATAAGGAAAAACTAAGAAAGACGAGTCTTCTTCAAGCAAACTTGTTACACCAGGAACTAGACATACGAGCCCTCTTCATACATTTTTATAAAGATATATGACTTGAGACAGACGAACCTCCTTCGGATAACTCGTTACGCCAGGACCGGTAATGCACTTAAGTCTATATTTTTATAAAGATATACGACTTGAGACAGACGAACCTCCTTCGGATAACCCGTTACACCAGGACCGGTAATGCACTTAAGTCTGTATTTTTATAAAGATATACGACTTGAGACAGACGAACCTCCTTCAGATAACCCGTTACTCCAGGACCGGTAATGCACTTAAGTCTGTGGGATAGACATGCATAATCAGGATAGACGAACCCTCTTCATATATTATCCGTAGATATATGGTATAAGATAGACGAGTCTTCTTTGAGCGAACCTGTTACGTCAGGTGCAACAATAGGATTTGACGAACCCTCTTCACAAATCTTGCGTAGATAAGTGGTCTCTGAGACATATGAACCTCCCTCGGATAACCCGTTACGCCAGGACCGGTAACCATTTTGACGCTTAATCCCACCGTCAGGACTTTAAACCTCTTCAACACAGACGAGTATCGGATAATCATCAAGAGAACACAAACGAGTGCCAGAAGTCAATGATACAAATGAATATCAGATGATGATCCTAGAAACGCAGACGAGCGCTTCAGGCGATGATACAGAAGAATGTCAGCCACTGGTACAGACGAATACCAGAAACCCAACACAGACGAGCATTTGGAGTAGCAATACAGACGAGTACCAGAGATCCGACACAGACGAGCAATTGGAGTAGCAATACAGACGAGTACCAGAGATCCAACACAGACGAGCAATTGGAGTAGCAATACACACGAGTACCAGAGATCCAACACAGACGTGCAATTGGAGTAGCAATACAGACGAGTACCAGAGATCCAACACAGACGAGCAATTGGAGTAGCAATACAGACGAGTACCAGAGATCCAACACAGACGAGTGTTGCGGAATGCAGACGAGAAACAAGCAAATATCAAACATAGACGAGTGCTAGAGTGTGCATACAAGCATCAAGAAACTATCCATCACAGATATCAAACACAGACGAGTGCTGGGGAGTGCATACGAGCATTAAACAAATGCCTGATTGGCAGTAAGAATCACGACTCTGCAGAGGAGAACCAGGTCAAAGGGCTTTGGCGATGCTTAACCCTAGCTGGGGAGATGAATAACTGTCTGTATCATCACATTGGCCAAATATAAATTGGCAACTTCTCTGGGGAATATTTCAATGATGAACAAATTCCAAACATGAAACCCTGTGGGGAATAACCATCTTCAGACTTGGCTGGGGAAGATGCTTGGTTAAATAACCCTTGAAAGGAAACGAATTCTGACATTCTAAGCTCTGTGGGGAAGCAAGGCCTTCAGCTGCCTGCTGGGAATACTTCACTTGTGGAAAGATAATTTGCTTGGGGAAAACAGCTCTTCACACAGCCTTGAAAATCTGCTGGGAATCAACTCCATCCGATCTGTCTCAGCTGGGGGAACACTTTCTGCTTGGGAAAGTGTGATACCATCCTGCAAAACCTGCAACAACAATAAACATGTATGTGCCCTGGGGACCTGCATGGTATGATCTGTTCATCCATTGTCACCCGACACTCAAAGATGGTTTTAAATGTTTCCCTGCAATGTCGTTATTTTTAGAAAAATCAACATGTTTCAAATGCAATGTTCTTTTTGCCAAAAATTCAGTACATTTTTGCAAACAAGGAAAACAAAACACGACACCGCTTTTGACTGAATATTCATTTATTGATAGGCCTCTGAATATGCAAAGTTTTACATCGGGAAGCAACTACCTGGAAAGAGGTAGGTACTGGAAAAATTGAGAAAAGAAACTATCCTAATGGCAATGTGCACGACATTCCAATGAGTTTCCTTCTTGCTATGACCAGCATGTCTTCAAACACAGACGAGTGTTGCGGAATGCAGACGAGAAACAAGCAAATATCAAACACAGACGAGTGCTAGAGTGTGCATACAAGCATCAAGAAACTATCCAACACAGATATCAAACACAGACGAGTGCTGGGGAGTGCATACGAGCATTAAACAAATGCCTGATTGGCAGTAAGAATCACGACTCTGCAGAGGAGAACCAGGTCAAAGGGCTTTGACGATGCTTAACTCTAGCTGGGGAGATGAATAACTGTCTGTATCATCACATTGGCCAAATATAAATTGGCAACTTCTCTTGGGAATATTTCAATGATGAACAAATTCCAAACATGAAACCCTGTGGGGAATAACCATCTTCAGACTTGGCTGGGGAAGATGCTTGGTTAAATAACCCTTGCAAGGAAACGAATTCTGACATTCTAAGCGCTGTGGGGAAGCAAGGCCTTCAGCTGCCTGCTGGGAATACTTCACTTGTGGAAAGATAATTTGCTTGGGGAAAACAGCTCTTCACACAGCCTTGAAAATCTGCTGGGAATCAACTCCATCCGATCTGTCTCAGCTGGGGGAACACTTTCTGCTTGGGAAAGTGTGATACCATCCTGCAAAACCTGCAACAACAATAAACATGTATGTGCCCTGGGGACCTGCATGGTATGATCTGTTCATCCATTGTCACCCGACACTCAAAGATGGTTTTAAATGTTTCCCTGCAATGTCGTTATTTTTAGAAAAATCAACATGTTTCAAATGCAATGTTCTTTTTGCCAAAAATTCAGGACATTTTTGCAAACAAGGTAAACAAAACACGACACCGCTTTTGACTGAATATTCATTTATTGATAGGCCTCTGAATAGGCAAAGTTTTACATCGGGAAGCAACTACCTGGAAAGAGGTAGGTACTGGAAAAATTGAGAAAAGAAACTATCCTAATGGCAATGTGCACGACATTCCAATGAGTTTCCTTCTTGCTATGACCAGCATGTCTTCAAAACTTTCTGTTCTTGCCTTTGCTTTTTTGAAGAAGAAGATGAGGGGACTAATTCCTATCCTTCTGATATTGTCAGGTTGTACGAAATAGTGATTTGGTTCAAACTACCCGGATTGCAATTGTTCGCTTATTCCCTTGTTTTGCGTGGATCTCCCTTTCGGGTTTTCAATCCACCGGGATACCCTTTTTTGCCTGAGCTGTCCGATGTGGCTTTTCAATCCGCGGGTGTACACATTTTTTTATTTGTTTTCCCTAACTTTTGCCTGAGCTTTTTATTTTGTTTTTAGCTCGCCGGGATGCCCTTTTCTTGCTTGGACTTTAATTCTGTTTTTGTGTCCAGCGGGTCTTTTTATACGAAGTATTTTTTAACTGCATCCGAGTTAACAGGAGACTGGAAATCCTCTCCATCCGTAGTAGTGAGCATCAGTGCCCCACCCGAGAAAACTTTCTTCACTATGAATGGGCCTTCGTAGTTTGGGGTCCACTTGCCCCTGTGATATGAACCTGGAGGAACGATCCTCTTGAGCACAAGCTCACCTACCTGATACTCACGAGTACGTACTCGTTGGTCGAATGCTCGCTTCATTCTCCTCTGATAAAGCTGACCATGACAGATAGCCGCCAATCTGTTTTCCTCAATTAGACACAACTGGTTATATCGAGCACATATCCATTCAGCCTCATCAAGCTTCATGTCCATCATCACACGCAATGAAGGAATTTCTACCTCAACAGGCAAGACTTCCTTCATGCCATACACTAATGAGAAAGGAGTTGCCCCGGTTGACGTCCTGACTAACGTTCGATACCCATGCAACACAAACGGTAACATCTTGTAAACACCCCAAATTTTCCCTCACTCATTTCACCATGGCTTGTGATTCTTTTCATTTGCATAAGTTCAATCATATCATCATATTGCATATTTTTGCTTCACTACATTGGCTCAAAGTCATCTGCATCTAGGGTTTGTGATCTGAGCCATCCCTGAGCCATCTGAGCCACCCCAAGGGTCTTCAATCATCTCAAGAGGGTCCATGTATGTTCAAGTATCATATTATATCCTCCCAAGATCAAGAAAGTCAGAAAATCACAAGAACTGAGAAAGGCATGGAAGCAGAGCCAGGTTTAACTGCACAGATGACCTAAAATTAGGGTTTTGGTTTTAGAGGCCATAACTCCAAATTTTTTGGTCATTATTGGTTCTATTGGTCTCTATGTGATATGAGAATCATGCATACCAATTTTCATGAAGAAATTCAATGGGGAAGGCATCTGACCAATAAATGACTTCTTGAACAAGTCAGTGTAAAATCAGGGCATCTGAGGCCCCCAATCATCCAACCAAAGGGTCTTCTCCATCATTTTGGATGTATATGATCTTTATTTGATCTTGGAAGAAGTTAGAAGTTCACAAAATTGAAGAATTTCAAGTCATTTGCAAAGTTGCCATTTTGGGAAAGTGACTTATAATGCAAACTTGCCATTTTGGGAAAGTTTTTCAACCTCCTCTTTTTGATTCAAAAATGCTTCAAATGAAAAATTCTTGGTCATAAAAGTTGTAGATTGGATCATTCCCTTTCCAAAAAGTACAAGAACTTGATCTAATTCATCATAGAACTCAAGTTATGGCCTTGCAAAGTTGGGAAAAATCACAAAAATTCCACTTATGCACCAAAGAGGGAAACTTGCAAAACCACTTGCCAAAGCATTTTGTGACTTCAAACACACTTCTAACGATTACACAAACATAGTACATGACCTATAATTCAGAATTTCCCAAAGAATTGCATCATTCCTGTCGCTCCCGATGAAATGGGACCGGCCCAGATAAAGGTACAGACGCGAACGGTCGGCGAAAGGGGGATGTGAGAACACACAGGAGTGAACTCACAAGAAAAGAAAAGAGTCGCCAACTAGGCATTTTTATCCCGGAGGAAAGGTAATGCTGCATAGACCTAGAAAGATACGGATAAGACGGCTGCGAACCAGAGAGACTGAGAAAGGGGGTTGGTTACAACCTGGGAAGGTATTAGCACCCAGATTGTCCGTCGTACTCGACGGGATCCATGCTTAAAAGATTTGTGTTTTAAAGGGGTAGTGTCAGTGCAATCTGTGTATAAAATAGCTGGAAAAAGATGTACAGGTGTCAGTGTAAGAAGAATGTGAGGTGTGTAAATGTACAGTGTTAGTGTGAGAACAAAGAAGAAATGCTCATGATAATGAGGCTAAAGAATAAAGCTAGAAGGAGGGGGAATATACAGAGACTTTCGTTCGATAACTTGTTAAGTTATGCCTACGTATCCTCTCGTGCAATGAGGAAGTCAGAACACCGTAGTTCGACCCAAAGAGACTGAAAGATGAATTGACTTGTGAACTGCTTACTTGCCTATGCTCAAGTGTATGATCTGTCTGGCACAGATGCAAACTGTCTTGCATTGGACGGAAGAAGCAAGTTCTCGGTTGTGAGTGAATGAGATGAGAAAAGAATCCCGGAGGAGACGATTATTGTTTGTTTTTGAGTTTTCAGTCTTTTATTACTTTTGAAGTTTGTCATAAGTTAATGAGCTTAAGCCTAAACCAATGGATTTAGTAAACTCATCACATCTTCCCTCTGATTAGGGGTAATGAGAATACCTTAAGTGTGAAGTCAGATTCTCACAATTAATCACCTTTGATATAGGATTAAGATCATTAACCTACTTGTGATTATTTAGATGTTTTTGGTGTTTTTGTTTAGTGTTGAGTAATGAGATTAAGCCATAATCAGGGATTAAACAGACTCATTACACCATCCTAATAGAAGGATAATAGATGAGAATGTTTAAGTTGAGGAAAGCTCCTCAACTTAATCCATGATTAGGGATTAAACTCATGACAAAACAAACCTTTGATTAAGTGGATTTTATTTGATGGTATGATGATGAAGTGATTTTTAGGGTTTGTAAGACAACTTGAGGGGGACTTGTCCATTAACACTAGGGTTAGTCCTTCTTAACCACTTAAGGAAGAATTAGAACCCTAATGCAAGGCCCAAGTTACAAGTGTGATGTCTTGATGATTATTAAGTGAATTGATTAAGAGATTTAAACACATTAAGGGTTTAACACTTAGGATTAAAGTTATACACTCCATCCTAATAGAAGGATGCAGGCATAAGCTTAATCACAAAGCCTTAAAGCCTTTAGGGCTTAGTCCCTGATTATGAGATGAGGAGAGAAGACTCAAAAGAGACACAAAGGTGAAACTAAGAGGGGAGACTAATCAAAACCCTAATCATTGTCATGCTTGGTTGTTCCTAAGGTTTGTGAGGTTTACAAGGGAAGATCTTCAATGGAACCACCAGGAAGCAGATGAAAGGATCAGGAGAAGCAAAGCAACTTGCTTCATTTAAGAAGGCAAGTCACTTGAGGAAAGAAAGTAGGAAGAAGAAGAATGAGCAAGCTCAATCTCAAACACATACAAAAATGCAGCATGGATGCCAGAGAGATGAAAAGAAAAGTTATGAGAAGTGAAGGCAAATTCACTTCTCAAAGTCACTTACCACCTGAAAGGTTAGAAAAGAAATGCAATGCAATGCAAAATGGGATGAGATGACATGATGAGAAACAAAACCAGAAGCATTTACATGATGTTAATGATGCTATGAGATGCTACAAACATGAATCAAGACATGAAGATGATCATACAAACCTATGGATGCAAATGGAGCAAGCTAAGGAGCATGAACATACATGAGAAGTTATGAAGTGCACATGGCATACAACATGGCAAATACATGATGCAATGATCAAAAATGCTTTCAATATGCCTTGGGATGTCAAATGAATCAAATGGATGCTTGAAAAGTCATGGCAAGTCAGGTTATGCAAGAGAATGCAAGATGGATGCATATGAAAGTCTAAATTAGGGTTTATGAACAATACATCAAACAAAAATCAAAATCAGGAGCAAACCCTAAGATAAAATATTGAAAATGCCACTCAAAGGACCCCTAATCCTATACTAACCTAATGCCCAAAGGGGAGGCCCCAACTCCTAACCAAGTTCAAGTTATGATTTTCTTAAGATTTCTAGGGTTTTAGGGTTTCCAATCAAAAGAAATGCCAAACAAATTGAAAATGAAAGATCAAATCATGGCCATTTAATCTCACAAACTACATGCTAAACACAATGCAATGCAAAAAGAATCAATGTCCAACTCCTCATGGATAGGCAGAAATGATTTTTGGAACTTTGGATCAAATTTATGCATAAACATGATTTTAAATCAATGAAAAATTCTCAAAATGCATCAAGATCAAAAAATAAATTTGGTTTGAAGGTTGGACAATGTTTCTAAATGTCTTAGAACATTTCATGAATTTTTTGGTGATTTTTAAATACCTAAAAGTATTTTTAATAAATTAATTCTCATTAATCAATTAAAAATAAACTTTTAAATATTTTAAAATACCTTTTAAATGCTAAAAATGAAAATAAAAATATTTTTGTGTTTTAAAAATTAATGAAACTCTTGACAAAAAGTTTCATAATTTTTAAACAATTTTTACTATTTTAAATAAATTATGCAAAACAAATGAAATAAATATGAAAATAAATGAATTTAAAACTGAAAAAAGTAAAAGTAATCAGATCCAACGTGTGGGATTCAAACTGGCCTGCGCGCGAATTGACCTGGCGCCAAATCCTACGGCCAAAATTCAAACTCAGCTAATTAATGTTTAAACCCTAATCCTGCCGTTAAACACCCTCAGGTGACCGGAACAGTGTTCCGGTCATCTTCCCCGTTCACCCCAAAAATCAATCTCTCTCTCCAGGCCATTTTAGGAGCTCTAACTCTCCAGAAATCATCTACTAACTATCCTAAGCACGAATCCAGCATCAAATCATGTTTAAACTCAAACACAAACAAGAATCGAAGCAAAGAAATTTCTAGGTCAAACTTTCAGAACACCATAACATACTCATTTCTTGCTCATTTTCAAAAGTAAATAGATCCCAATGATCAGTGCAACATACAAAGCAAGATTCTAACAAGAAAATGGAGTTCTGGAAAAAAAGTTCATGGAGTCACCTGAGATGGAGCTTTTGATTCAGGAGCTTTCTGGATGGTTCTTTGGCTCAAACAGGTCCCAATGATCCCCCTTTGAAGCTTTGCACACTTGGTTGGAGTTTAAACAGCCTCTTGAGTGAGTTTGCAGAAGCTCTGGCCAAGGGAGTGTGAAAATCGTGTTTGTGATATGGGAGGTTTCAGGCCAAAACAATGGTTGGTTTCTGGTCAGTGGAGTGAGTGGAGATTGTTTGTGAAGTTTTTCTTTGTGTTTGAGGCTTGTGTAAAGAGATTCGAAGAGAAATGCAAGTTGGAGTGAGTTTGTGTATGCTGAGTTGTGGTGAGCTTCAGCCTTGCTTGTTATGTGTAATGGCTAGCATTTGGCTTGCATAAAATAATCTCATTGGTCAGATGATGTGACCTGGCCTGCTGTGATAGGTAAGTTCACTTTTGCAAATTGTCAACCTTTTGGTAAGAGAGGCATGGGTTGTGTTCTAGGCTAGTACAAAGGTGTGGGCTGGCGCAACATGGTGAGGTGAGAGGCTATGGCTGGTTCAATAGCCAATGCAGCAAGTGGGTGAAGTGTGATGAGTGGTTTTGCAACTTGACTTTGCTTTTGCTTCATGAAAATATCTTGCTCCAAAACCATACAAAACATGTGATCTCTTGGCCTCATTCTGATTTTTAGAGGTTGTGTGATCATGTTGAGTGAATTAGAAGCCCATATGATGACTGAATTGGCCTTGAAAGGAGAATTTGCAACTTTGCCTTTTGGTGCATGTCTTGGAATTTAGTGATTTTTGCCAACTTTAACACACCATAACTTTTGATCCAAGAAGAATTAGATCATGTTCTTGTACTTTTTGAAAAGGGAAAGATCTAATCTACAACTTTCATGACCAAAGTTTTTCCATTTGAAACTTTTTTGGATCAAAAAGCAAGGCTTGAAAAATGGCATAAAATGACATATTCTTGAAAAGTCAACCATGCCCTAAAAAGTCAACTTTGCAAAAGCTTGTAATCCTTGAATTTTGTGAACTTCAAACCTCTTCCATGATCAAATAAAGATCAAATACATTCAAAATGATGAAGATCACCCTTTGGTTGGGTCATTGGGGGCCTCAGATGCCCTGATTTTGCACTGACTTGTCTGAAAAGTCAACTCTTGATCAGATGACTTCCCCATGGAATTTCTTCATGAAAATTGATATGCATACTCCCTATACCATATAGAGACCAATGGAAACAAGAATGACCAAAAAATTTGGAGTTATGGCCTCTGAAACCAAAACCCTAATTTTAGGTCAACTGTGCAGTCAAACTTGGCTCTGCATCCATACCAATCCCAGTTCTTGTGATTCTTTGGCATTTTCGACTTTGAGAGGATGTAATATGATATAAGAACACACATGGATCCCTTTGAAGTGACTGATGACCCTTGGAGTGGCTCAAGAGGCTCTTGGATTGCTCAGATCACAAACCCTAGGTGCAGATGACTTAGAAACTATGCAGTGAATCAAAAATGTGATATGAGATGGTATGATTGTGTTTATGCATATGAAATGATCACAAGCCATGGTGTGAATGGGTGAGGGCAAATTTGGGGTGTTTACAATTCCATGCCTTGAACGTCAAGAAATTACAAAGGGGCCAAAACTTCATGAAATTGCAAAATGGTACACAACCTTTCATACACTTGCTGAATGGCCTCAAAACTAATTCCATAGACATCCTTGATCTCAGCTGAACCAGGACATGCCCAAATCCCAGCCTGCCACTTGCCCATACCTCAAGTACACCAACTCTTGACTTTATGCATTTTGCTCCATACCAATCAGCATAGCCCACAACAACTCTCTGACCTATCAAGGATTGATATGTGGACCTCAAGCAAGCCATTTCACATAACAACACAACCTGAGCTCTCCCACAAGTCAGCAACCACAAGAACTCACTCTTATGCATTTTCGTTCGAAACTCAACACACAAGCCACAAACCTTAAAACAAACTCCACAGAACAACTCACCATGAACCTCTGATCATTTCCCACCCCTTGAAACAACCTGAAACCCCCTATATCAAAAACACGATTTCTCTCCATCTTTGAACTGAACTGAATCAATCTCATACACCAGCCACAAAACACTCCAACCAAGCATCAAAGCTTCTTCAGGGAGTTCATTGGAGGCATTTGGAAGCAAGAAAGCAGCTTGAAAGCTCTGGGGTTGAAAGCTTCATCTCAGGTAGCCATGTGAAAACATTTTTCCAGAACCTTTATTTTAAGTTCTTAATTGGTTGAGTTTGATCCCCTGAGTGTAATGAACTTGAAATTATTGAAAATGATGAAGAGATGAGGATGTATTGCTTGTCTGAAAGTTTTGCATATTTTGTTCTTAGCTTCGAATCATGTTTATGGATGGAAATAAATTCCATTTGAGGGTGGATTTAGGTTTAGGGGAGTGAGAGGAACAAATCTGGAGCTTTAGAGCTCCAAAAATGGCCTAGGGAGTGAGATTGAAATTCTCAGGGAAGGGTGTGACCGGAGAAGATGACCGGAGGTCATTTCCGGCCACCTGAAAGTGATTAAGTTAATTAATTAGGGTTAGGGCATAATTTGAATGTGAGCCGTTAGATGCATCTTCCCGCGCGTGTTTGTGTGGATCAGATTGAATCATTAGTTTTAATTTTAGGATTAATAATTAATTAATTAAAATTAGTCAGGTTTGAATGTGGGCCTTAGGATAGCGCGCCAAGTCAAACTTTCCAAACCCAGAATCAATCCTGGCTCTCCATTGTGCATACTTTTCTTTTTATTAATTTTATTTCATTTTCTTTCTATTTATTTTGTTCATTTTATTTAAAATAGCAAAATGCATCTAAAAATTTTCATTTTTTGCATCATGACTTCAAATATTTTTCTTCACCCAAAAATAATTTTTATTTTATTTTTTGCATAATATTCGTATTTTTAAAATATTTAAATGATTATTTTAATTAATTAATGGAAATTAATTAATTAAAATACCATTTAAGTTTCTAAAAATCACCAAAAAAATCACATTGCATCTTGACACATTTAGAGACATTATCAAACCATTCATACAAATTTATTTTTGGTTCTTGATTCATTTTGACATTTTTCTTTGGATTTAGGGTTCTTAAAAATCAATATTTTGACCCTAAATTAGAAAAATCCTTTATGCCTAACCATGAAGGGTTTGTTAGTGATTCTTTTTGAATTGCATCTCACATATCATGTAGTTTCTAGGATAAAATTGGAATGAATTTATCTTTCATTTTTGATTTGTTTTGCATTTTTCCTTGTGAGGTACCTTAAAACCCTAACAAACTTAGAAAAATCATAACTTCCTTAGGGTTAAGAGTTAGGTCTCCTCCTTTGGGAAGTGAACTTGTATAGGTTTAGGGTACCTTTGATCCCATTTTCAATTTTTTATCTTGTCATTTTCTTCTGATTTTGAATTTTGCATTGCATCTTGTACATAAACCCTAATTTTTGCCTTCATATGCATCCATTCTTCATATGCTTGCATACTTGAACTTTCCATGACATTTTGTGCATCCACATGATTCATAAGACATCTTAGGACATATTAGAATCATGTTTGATCATTGCATCATCCATTTGCCTTGTTTTGCTTTCATTTCATGTCATATGCATTCATGAACTTTCATGCTTCTTACATGTCTCATTTGCATTCCCATCCTTTGTATGATCATCCACATCTCTTGGTATGCTTTTGCATCATCCCATAGCATCATGTACATATTGATCTTGCTTCTGGTTTTGGTTTGCATCATTGCATCTCTCTCATTTTCATTTCATTTCATTTCTTGTTACTAACTTTTCAGGTGGTAAGTGTTTGAGAAGTGAATTTGCCTTCACTTCTCCTAATCTCTTCTCATCTCTTTTATGCATCATTGTTGCATTTTGTATTAGAGTGAGCTTGATCATTCATGCTCCTTCCTCTTTCTCTTTATTCAAGCAACTTATCTTCTTAAGTGAAGTAAGTTGTCTTGCTTCTTCTGCTTCTCCTCCTTTCATCTGCTTCTTCCTTGGTGGCTTTTCTCTTGAAGATCTCCTGCAAGCCTCATAAACCCTAGGAACACCCAAGCATGATCACAATTAGGGTTTGATAAGTCCCCCCATTAGTTTTGCCTTTGTGTCATCTTTGTGTCTTCTCTTCTCATCTCTTAATCAAGGACTAAGCCTTAAAGGTTTTAAGGCTTTGTGATTAGGATTATGCCTGCATCCTTCTATTAGGATGGAGTGTATAACTTTAATCCTAAGTGTTAAACCCTTGAAGTGTTTAAATCCTTTAATCAATTCACTTAATAATCACTAAGACATCAAGCTTGTAACTTGGGCCTTGCATTAGGGTTCTAATTCTTCCTTAATTGGTTAAGAAAGACTAACCCTAGTGTTAATGGACAAGTCCTTGTCGCTCCCACCAAATGAGGCTAAGTCAAATGGGGTACAAACGCGATCGGTCGGTGAAAAGAGGGAACACACAAGGGTGAACTAGAAAGAAAAAGAGTCGCCAGCTAGGTTTTTTTATCCCGAGGGAAAGGTAATCCTGCATAAACCTAGAAAGATATGGATAAGACGGTCGCGAACCAGAGAAACTGAGAAAGGGGGTTGGTTACAACCTGGGAAGGTATTAGCACCCAGATTGTCCGCCGTACTCAACGGGATCCACGCTTAAAGGATTTGTGTTTTAAAGGGGTAGTTTCAGTGCAATCTGTGTATCAAAGCTGGAAAGAATGCAAGTGTCAGTGCTAGAAGAAAGTGAAGTGAAATATGTGAAGTGTCAGTGCTAGAACAGGGGTGCAAAGCTCAAGATAATGAGGCTAAAAGAATAATGTTGGAGGAGGGGGAATATACAGAGACTTTTGTTCGATAACAGTTAAGTTATGCCTACGTATCCTCTCGTGCAATGAGGAAGTTAGAACACCGTAGTTCGACTCAAAGAGACTAAAAGATAAATTGACTTATGAACTGCTTACTTGTCTATGCTCAAGTGTATGACCTGTCTGGATCAGGTGCAAACTGTCTTGCATTAGACGGAAGAAGCGAGTTTTCGTTCGTGAGTGAATGAGATGAGAAAAGAATCCCGGAGGAGATGATTATTGTTTGTTTTTGTGTTTTCAATCTTTTATTGCATTTTGGAGTTTGTCATAGGAAAATGAGCTTAAGCCTAAACCAAGGGTTAGTAAACTCATCACATCCTCCCTCTGATTAGGGGTAATGAGAATACTTTAGGTATGAAGTAAACACCTCACACTTAATCACCATGATGTAGGATTAAGATCATTAACCTACTTGCATTTATTTAGGTGTTTTTGGTGTTTTTGTTTAGTGTTAAGTAATGAGTTTAAGCCATAATCAAGGATTTAATGGACCCATTACACCATCCTAATAGAAGGATAATAGATGAGAACATTTAAGCTGAGGAAGGCTCCTCAACTTAATCCATGATTAGGGATTAACCTCATGACATAACAAGACCTTTATTAAAGTGGATTTTAGTTAATGATATGGTTAAGAAGTGGATTTTATGGTTTGTAAGACAACATGAGGGGGACTTGTCCATTAACACTAGGGTTAGTCCTTCTTAACCAACTAAGGAAGAATTAGAACCCTAATGCAAGGCCCAAGTTACAAGCTTGATGTCTTAGTGATTTATTAGATGGATTAACTAAAGGAGTTTAAACACATTAAGGGTTTAACACTTAGGATTTAAAGTTATACACTCCATCCTAATAGAAGGATACAGGCATAACCCTAATCACAAAGCCTTAAAACCTTTAAGGTTTAGTCCTTGATTAAGAGATGAGAAGAGAAGACACAAAGATGACACAAAGGTAAAACTAATGGGGGACTAATCAAACCCTAATTGTGATCATGCTTATTTGTTCCTAGGGTTTATGAGGCTTGCAAAAGATCTTCAAAGAAAAGCTACCAAGGAAGAAGCAGATGAAAGGAGGAGAAGCAGAAAGAAGCAAGTCAACTTACTTCACTTAAGAAGATAAGTTTCTTGGAGAAAGGAAGAGAGGAAGGAGCATGAATGAGCAAGCTCACTCTAATTCACAAGTAAAATGCAGCAAAGAATGCATAAGAGAGATGAAAATAGATTGTGAGAAGTGAAGGCAAATTCACTTCTCAAAGTAACTTACCACCTGAAAAGTTAGTGAAAGGAAATGAAAGTGAAATGAGAATGAGAGAGATGCAAGGATGCAAAACAAAACCAGAAGCATAAACATGATGTAACTGATGCTATGAGATAGTATGAAAGCATGTCAAGAGTTGTGGATGATCATACAAGGATGAGGATGCAAATGAAACATGTAAGAAGCATGAAAGTTTATGAAAACTTATGAAATGCAATGGATGCATAACATGGAAAATGGATAATGAAATGATCAAACATGATTCTAATGTGTCCTAAGATGTCTTATATGTCATGTGGATGCACAAAATGTCATGGCAAGTTCATGTATGCAAGCATATGGGAGGTGAATGCAAATGAAAGCAAAAATTAGGGTTTATGCACAAGATACAAAGCAAAAATTCAAAATCAGAAGAAAATGATAAGATAAAAAATTGAAAATGGGATCAAAGGAACCCTAACCCTACATAAGTTCACTGCCCAAAGGAGGGGACCTAACTCTTAACCTAATGGGAGTTATGATTTTCTTAAGTTTGCTAGGGTTTTAAGGCACTTCAAAAGGAAAAATGCACAACAAATTGAAAATGAGAGATAAATTCAAACCAATTTTATCCTAGAAACTACATGACATGAGGAATGCAATGCAAAAACAACCATCATCAAACTCTTCAAGGTTAGGCAGAATGAATTTTTCTAAATTAGGACAAAAATATTGACTTTTAAGAACCCTAATTCCAAAGAAAAATGTCAAAATAGGTCAAGAACCAAAAAGAAATTTGTTTGAAGGGTTTGATAATGTTCCTAAATGTATCAAGATGCAATGTGATTTTTTTTGGTGATATTTAGAAACTTAAATGGTATTTTAATTAATTAATTTCCCTTAACTAATTAAAATAAACATTTAAATATTTTAAAAATACGAAAATTATGCAAAAAATAAAATAAAAATTATTTTCAGAATGAAAAAAATATTTTAAGACATGATGCAAAAAATGAAATTTTTTAGAAATGTTTTGCTATTTTTAATAAAATGTAGAAAGAAATGTAATTAAAATGAATTTAAAATGAATTAAAATGAAAGTATTCAGATCCAAAGGCCCAAATTCAAATAAAAAGGGGAGGAAATTGACCAGCGCGCTAATGGACGACCCAAATTCAAACTTCACTAATTATGTCATTAACCCTAATCTGAACCCTAATTACATTCAGGTGATCGGAACAGTGTTCCGGTCATCTTATGAAATGCTTATTTCTTAACTATTCTCAAAAGTAAAGACATCATGGTGATCAGTGAGTGTCGCTCCCACCAAAATGACAACCAAGGTCAGAAGGGGTACAGACGCGAACGGTCGGCGAAAAGAGAAATGAGAACACACAGGGGTGAACTCAAGAGAAAGAAAGAGTCGCCAGCTAGGCATTTTTATCCCGGAGGAAAGGTAATGCTGCATAAACCTGAGAAAAGATATGGATAAGACGGTTTCGAACCAGAGAGATTGAGAAAGGGGGTTGGTTACAACCTGGGAAGGTATTAGCACCCAGATTGTCTGTCGTACTCGACGGGATCCACGCTTGAAAGATTTGTGTTTTAAAGGGGTAGTGTCAGTGCAATTTGTGTATCAAAGCTGGGAAAGAATGCAAGTGTCAGTGTAAAAGAAGTGTAAAGTGTATAAGAGAAGTGTCAGTGTAAGAACAAGAGTGAAATGCTCAAGACTATGAGGCTTAAAGAATGAGGCTGAAAAAGGGGGGGGGGATATACAGAGAATTTTGTTCGATAACTGTTAAGTTATGCCTACGTATCCTCTCGTGCAATGAGGAAGTCAGAACTCCGTAGTTCGACCCAAAGAGACTGAAAGGTAAATTGACTTGATGAACTGCTTACTTGCCTATGCTCAAGTGTATGACCTGTCTGGCTCAGGTGCAAAATGTCTTGCATTAGACGGAAGAAGCAAGTTCTCGTTTATGAGTGAATGAGATGAGAAAAGAATCCCGTAGGAGACGATTATTGTTTGTTTTTGAGTTTTCAATCTTTTATTTCTTTTTTGGAGTTTGTCATAAGTTAATGAGCCTAAGCCTAAACCAATGGATTAGTAAACTCATCACATCTTCCCTCTGATTAGGGGTAATGAGAATACCTTAAGTGTGAAGTCAGCATCTCACACTTAATCACCATGGTATAGGATTAAGATCATTAACCTACTTGTGATTAGTTAGGTGTTTTTGTTGTTTTTGTTTAGTGTTGAGTAATGAGATTAAGCCATAATCAGGGATTAAACAGACTCATTACACCATCCTAATAGAAGGATAATAGATGAGAATGTTTAAGCTGAGAAAGACTCCTCAACTTAATCCATGATTAGGGATTAACCTCATGACAAAACAAAGCCTTTATTAGATGGATTTTAGTTAATGATAAGATTAAGAAGTGAGTTTTATGATTTGTAAGACAACTTGAGGGGGACTTATCCATTAACACTAGGGTTAGTCCTTCTTAACCAATTAAGGAAGAATTATAACCCTAATGCAAGGCCCAAGTTAAAAGTTTGATGTCTTGATGATTATTAAGTGAATTTATTAAAGGAGTTAAACACATTAAGGGTTTAACACTTAGGATTAAAGTTATACACTCCATCCTAATAGAAGGATGCAGGCATAAGCTTAATCACAAAGCCTTAAAGCCTTTAGGGTTAAGTCCCTGATTATGAGATGAGAAGAGAAGACTCAATGAGACACAAAGGTAAAAGCAAAATGGGGGACTAATCAAAACCCTAATTATTATCATGCTTGTGTCGCTCCCACAAAATGAAGCCGGGTCAAATGGGGTACAGACGCGAACGGTCGGCGAAAAGAGAATGCGAGAACACACAGGATTGAACTCACAGGGAATGAAAAGAGTCGCCAGCTAGGCATTTTTATCCCGGAGGAAAGGTAATGCTGCATAAACCTAAGAAAACATGGACAAGACGGTTGCGAACCAGAGAGACTGAGAAAGGGGGTTGGTTACAACCTGGGAAGGTATTAGCACCCAGATTGTCCGTCGTACTCGACGGGATCCACGCTTAAAAGATTTGTGTTTTAAAGGGGTAGTGTCAGTGCAATCTGTGTATAAAAGGGCTGGAAAATGATGTACAAGTGTCAGTGCAAGAGAAGTGAAGTGTGTAAATGTACAGTGTCAGTGTAAGAACAAAGATGAAATGCTCATGATAATGAGTCTAAAGAATAAAGCTAGAAGGAGGGGGAATATACAAAGACTTTTGTTCAATAACTGTTAAGTTATGCCTACGTATCCTCTCGTGCAATGAGGAAGTCAGAACACCGTAGTTCGACCCAAAGAGACTGAAAGATAAATTGACTTGTGAACTGCTTACTTGCCTATGCTCAAGTGTATGACCTGTCTGGCTCAGGTGCAAACTGTCTTGCATTAGACGGAAGAAGCGAATTCTCGTTTGTGAGTGAATGAGATGAGAAAAAGAATCCCGGAGGAGACGATTATTGTTTGTTTTTGTGTTTTCAGTCTTTTATTGCTTTTGAGAATTTGTCATAAGTTAATGAGCTTAAGCCTAAACCAATGGGTTAGTAAACTCATCACATCTTCCCTCTGATTAGGGGTAATGAGAATACCTTAAGTGTAAAGTCAGATTCTCACACTTAATCACCTTTGATACAGGATTAAGATCATTAACCTACTTGTGATTATTTAGATGTTTTTGGTGTTTTTGTTTAGTGTTGAGTAATGAGATTAAGCCATAATCAGGGATTAAACAGACTCATTACACCATCCTAATAAAAGGATAATAGATGAGAAAGTTTAAGCTGAGGAAAGCTCCTCAACTTAATCCATGATTAGGGATTAAACTCATGACAAAACAAGCCTTTGATTAAGTGGGTTTTATTTAATGATATGATGATGAAGTGAGTTTTAGGGTTTGTAAGACAACTTGAGGGGGACTTGTCCATTAACACTAGGGTTAGTCCTTCTTAACCAATTAAGGAAGAATTAGAACCCTAATGCAAGGCCCAAGTTACAAGTGTGATGTCTTGATGATTATTATGTGAATTGATTAAAGGAGTTAAACAAATTAAGGGTTTAACACTTATGATTAAAGTTATACACTCCATCCTAATAGAAGGATGCAGACATAAGCTTAATCACAAAGCCTTAAAGCCTTTAGGGTTTAGTCCTTGATTATGAGGTGAGAAGAGAAGACTCAATGAGACACAAAGGTTAAACTAAGTGGGGGACTAATCAAAACCCTAATCATTGTCATGCTTGGTTGTTCCTAAGGTTTGTGAGGTTTAAGAAATAAGTCTTCAATGGAACCACCAGGAAGCAGATGAATGGAGCAAACAGAAGCAAAGCAACTTGCTTCATTTAAGAAGACAAGTCACTTGGAGAAAGAAAGAAAGAAGCAAAAGAAAGAGCAAGCTCAATCTCAAACACAAGATAAAATGCAGCATGGATGCATAAAAGGGATGAAAAGAAAATGTGAGAAGTGAAGGCAAATTCACTTCTCAAAGTTGCTTACCACCTGAAAAAGTTAGTGAAAGAAATGCAATGCAATGCAAAATGAAATGAAATGGCATGATGTAAATCAAAACCAGAAGCATATATGAGATGATAATGATGTTATGAGATGATGCAAACATGAAACAAAGCATGGGGATGATCATACAAACTTATGGATGCAAATGAAGCAAGTTAAGAGCCATGAGCATACATGAAAAGTTATGAAGTGCAAATGGCATACAACATGGCAAATGCAAGATGCAATGATCAAACATACTTCTAATATGTCTTAAGATGTCAAATGAATCAAATGGATACACAAAATGCTATGGCAAGTCAAGGTATGCAAGCAAATGCAAGATGGATGCATATGGAAGCCAAAATTAGGGTTTATGATCAAAGCATCAAACAAAAACCAAAATCAGAAGCAAACATCAAGATAAAAATTTGAAAATGCATTCAAAGGATCCCTAAACTTACACAAACTCACTGCCCAAAGGAGAGGTTCCAATTCTTAACCTAATTAGGGTTATGAATTTCCTAAAATTTCTAGGGCTTTGGGGTACCTTAACAAGAAAAATGCCAAACAAATTGAAAATGGAAGATCAAATCATGCCAATTTAATCTCACAAACTACATGATATGCTAAACACAATGCAAAAAGAATCAAAGTCCAACTCTCAATGGTTAGGCAGAAATGATTTTTGGAAGTTTGGATCAAAATAACGCCTTGAAATGATTTTAATTCCATGAAAAATTCTCAAAAGACATCAAGATCAAAAAAGAAATTTGGTTTGAGGGTTGGACAATGTTTCTAAATGGTTTTAAAGGTTTCATGAATTTTTTGGTGATTTTTAAATACCTAAAAGTATTTTTAATTAATTAATTCTCATTAATTAATTAAAAATAAACTTTTAAATGATTTAAAAATATTTTTAAATGCAAAAAATAAAAATAAAAATGTTTTTGGTTTCTGAAATTAAATAAAAGTTTGTACAAAAAATTTCAGAATTTTTAAGACTGTTTTGCTATTTTAAATAAAATGTATAAAACAAATGCATTTAAATGAAAAATAAAAATGAATTAAACTGAAAAAAGAAAAGTCAGCACATCCAAGGGCTTAGATTCAAACACACGCGCGCGGGAATGGACTTGGCGCCACATCCAAGGGTGGAAATTCAAACCTGGCTAATTAAATGATTAAGCCTTAATCTTGCCCTAATGACTTTCAGGCGACCGGAACACTGTTCCGGTCGTCTTCTCCGATCAACCAAAAACACAAACTCTCTCTACACGCAATGAAAACAAAATCTAACTGCCCAGAACTCTTCCCCATTCAAAAACGAAACAAACCCCTCACTCAAACAACATTTATCATTCAAAAACAGAGAGAATCGAATCAAACAGTTTTTAGGGCAAAAGTATCAGACAAAGCATACATCCTGGTTTCTCAACCATTTTCAAAAGTAAGCACATATTCATGATCAGGGGAGTGCATAGAAGCTATTAAGAACTTAAAAACATGTTTCTGGAAAAAAGTTTTGAGGTGACTACCTGAACTGAAGCTTTCGATTCAAGAGCTTTCTGGCTGTTTCTTTGGCTCAAATGCACTCCAATGATCCTCCTAAGAAGCTTGCAGTGTTTGGTTGGAGTTTAAAATGGTTGGTTTGAGAGATTGAACAAGTTTTGTTCAGTGGAGTGAGGGAATCGTGTTTCTGATTCTGGGGGTTTAAGACAATGGTGAAGCTTGCTTGTGTGTTTGTGGCCTGTGTGATGATTTTCGAATGCTTTTGCTAAAGAGATGATAAAATGAGAAAGCTGAGTTATGGAGTCTTTCAGGCTTGTGTTTTGTATGCTTTGGCTTGCTTTTCATTTGCATAAGCTATGGTGATAGGTCAGAAGAAGTGATGTGTGCTTTATTGATTGGTATGGGCCTTTTTGCCAAAATGTCAAAGTTGGTGTAAGAGAAGTATGGGCTACTTCTAGCCAAGTACAAGGAGTGTGTCCTGCGCAGCATGATGAGGGAAAAGGCCTAGGATGGTTCAGCAAGCTAGCCAACAAGTGGATGAGAAACTATGATGAGTTTTGCAACTTGCCTTGCCTTTGATCTTTATGAAATATCTTGATCCCATAAGCCATAAAACATGTGATTCTTTGGGTGCAATCTGACTTTTAGGACTTGTGTGATCATGTGGTGAAGTTTGGAAATGCATTTGATGACTTAATTTTCCTTGAGAAGTGAATTTGCAACTTTGCCTCTTTGGTGGAAACTTTGAAATTTTGTGATTTTTGCCAACTTTGACAAGCCATAACTTTTGATCCAAAATGAATTAGGTCATGCTCTTGTACTTTTTGAAAAGGGAATGATCTATTCTACAACTTTCATGACCAAAGTTTTTTCATTTGAAGCTTTTTTGAGTCAAAAAGTAAGGGTTGAAAAAGTTGCCTAAAATGACAATTTCATTAAAAGTCAAACTTACCCAAAAAGTCAACTTTGCAAAAGACTTGAAATTCTTCAATTTTGTGAACTTCTAACATCTTCCATGATCAAATAAAGATCATATACAATCAAAATGATGAAGAACACCCTTTGGTTGGGTCATTGAGGGCCTCAGATGCCCTGATTTTGCACTGACTTGCCCAGAAAGTCAACCCTTGATCAGATGACTTCCCCATGGAATCTCTTCATGAAAATTGATATGCATACTCCCTATACCATATAGAGACCAATAGAAACAATAATGGCCAAAAAATTTGGAGTTATGGCCTCTGAAACCAAAACCCAAATTTTAGGTCATCTGTGCAGTCAAACCTGGCTCTGCTTCCATACCAATCTCAGTTCTTGTGATCCTTTGACATTCTTGACTTTGAGAGGATGTAATATGATACTTGAACACACATGGACCCCTTTTAAGTGATTGATGGCCTTTGGAGTGGCTCAAGAAGCTCTTGGATTGCTCAGATCACAAACCCTAGATGCATATGACTTAGAATCTATGCAGTGAATCAAAAATGTGATATGAGATGCTATGATTGAGTTTATGCATATGAGGAGATCACAAGCCATGGTGTGAATGGGTGAGGGCAAATTTTGGGTGTTTACAGCTTGGAAGTCCTAGGGTTTGTGAGGCTTAAGAAAGAAATCTTCAAAGAGCCATCAAGGAGAGAAGCAGATGAGAGGAGCAAAGAGAAGCAAAACAACTTGCTTCACTTAAGAAGTCAAGTTGCTTGAAGGAAGAAAGTAAGATGAACAAGAATGAGCAAGCTTAATCCAATACACATACAAAATGCAGCAAGGGAAGTGAAGGAGATGAAAAGAGAATATGAGAAGTGAAGGCAAATTCACTTCTCAAACAAACTTACCACCTGAAAAGTTAGCATAAGAAAATGAAATGCAATGCAAATGAGATGCAATGACATGATACAAACCAAAACCAGAAGCAATTACATGATGTTAATGATGCTATGAGATGATGCTAACATGAGGCAAAGCATGAGAAGGATCAAGCAAGCATAAAGATGCAAATGAGACATGTATTGAACCATGAAAGTTCATGAAAAGTTATGAAATGCAAATGGACATATAACATGGCAAATGAAAGATGCAATGATCAAGCATGTTTCTAATATGTCCTAAGATGTGTTATGAATCAAATGGATGCACAAAATGTCATGGCAAGTCATGGTATGCAAGCAAATGGAAGATGGATGCAAAGGAAAGCATGAATTAGGGTTATATGCAACATACAAAGCAAAAATCCAAAACCAGAAACAAATGACATGATAAAAATTTGAAAATGCAATCAAAGGGACCCTAAACCTATACAAACTCACTGCCCAAAGGAGGGGATCCAACTCTTAACCTAGTGAGTTATGAATTTTCTGAGATTGCTAGGGTTTTAAGGTACCTTGTCAAGAAAAATGCAAAACAAATTGAAAATGCAAGATCAAATCATGCCAATTTTATCCCATGAAGTACATGCTATATAAGATGCAATGCAAAAAGAATCATCATCCAACTTTCAATGGTTAGGCAGAAATGAATTTTTGAAGTTTGTCACAAAATATTGCCTCAAAATGAAATTAATTCCAATAAAAATGATCAAAAGCCATCAAGAACAAAAAGGAAATTTGGTTTGAGAGTTGGACAATGTTTCTAAATGTTTTTAAAGGTTACATGAATTTTTTTGTGATTTTTAAATACCTAAAAGTATTTTTAATTAATTAATTTTCATTAACTAATTAAAAATAAACTTTTAAATGTTTTAAAAATGATTTTTAATGCAATAAAATAAAAATAAAAATATTTTTGTGTTCTGAAAAATAATGAAAACCTTGACAAAAATTTTCATAATTTTTAAACATTTTTTGCTATTTTAAATTAAATGTACAAAATAAATCAAATAAAATGAAAATAAAAAGAAATTAAATGGAAGTATGCAGGATGGACGAACCAGATGGGTTCTGGGCAAGGAAAGGTTGACTTGGCGCCACATCCAATGGCCCAAGTTCAAACCTGGTTAAATCTGATTTTGAAATTAATTAATCTGGATTAATTAAGTCAAATGAAGATTATGGCAAAATGGTGGAATCCTGACCATCCAAACACGCGCGAGTCAACGCATCTAAGGGCCATAATTCAAAGTTCATTAATTAAACAGGTTAGGGTTAATGACTTTAAGGTGACCGGAGGGAAGCTCCAGTCATCTTCTCCGGCGGGTCAAAAACCCTAAATCATGCTACAGGCCACCCCACCTCAAATTGAACACAGGGAAATGATCCTCTAACATCATGGAACATGAATCAATCATCAAACAACATTTAAACTACATGAATCAAGCAAATCGGAGCAAACATTTTTCACGGGAAAAACTTCAGAACATCAATACATACTCATTTTCCACTCATTTTCAATTTTAAACACATCATGATGATCAGGATAACACGTAGAATCAATTTATAACAAGTAAATGAAGTTCCGGAAAATTTGTTCTTGATGGATACCTGAACTGAAGTTCTTCAAACTGGAGCTTTCTGAGCCTTTCTCTTATGCAAACTGACTCCTCTGGTCCCCCTGAGCTCAATGGAATGCTTCAAAACTTTTGTTGATGGCTGATTTGTGAAGATGAGTTCTGGTGTAACAGATTTTATAGTTGTGTTCTAGGGGGTTTCAGGCTGTTTTAATGGTGGGTTTTTGTTCTATGGAGGATTTGTGGTTCACTGGTGAAGAAATTTCTGGATTTTGTTAAGTTTTGAGGGAGTTTCGAAGAGAACAAGTTTGTGCACAAATTTGTGAATCTGAGGTTGTGTGTGTTTTTAGGCCCCAATGCTTGCACTTATCTCTCCCATATTGTTTGAATATAATATGTGGTAGGTTCTGAATGGCTGCAAAACACTATTCCAAGAGTATGGGAGTTTTGGCCAAAAAGTCAAATATGTGTCCTTGAGAGTATGGGCCATGGCAGAGGAGATCTAAAGGGTGTATCTGCCTCAGCTGAGTTTGAGGATGACCCTTGGATGGTTCATGAGAGGCTGCTGCATTTGGATCATGAGTTGGGAAGGTTCTTGCAACTTGGCCACTTGTGACATTTCATGACTTTTGGCTATGTGAATGTGAGAAAACCTTGCTGAATTTTGGTGTGTGATGCCTCATGAAGTCATGGCAATGCTTTGAAACCAGCTAGAGATCAAACAATCCCTTTGAGAATGATTTTGCAAAAAATCCCTCTTTGTACTTTCATGAAGAATGGCTTATGGTTATGTGAGAATCAAGGCAAACAAATGAGAAATCCCTTGGGCCAATTCTGATTTTAGGTCATGCATTGCATTGGTATGATGATTAGAGGTCATATTGAAGTCACATAAAGGCTTGCCATGAGAAATTGCAAGTTTTTTCATTTTGTGCAAAAGTGAAATTTCAATGATTTTGTCCAACTTTGCCAAACCATAACTTTTGATCCAAAATGAATTAGAACAAGTTATTGTACTTTTTGAAAAGGGAATGATCCATTCTTCAACTTTCATGACCAAAGTTTTTCCATTTTAAGCATTTTTGAATCAAAAAGCAAGGGTTGAAAAAGTTTCCCAAAATGGCAAGTTTCCATTATAAGTCATTTTCCCAAAAATTCAACTTTGCAAATGGCTTTAAATTCTTCAATTTTGTGAACTTATAACATCTTCTATGATTAAATAAAGATCATACATAATCAAAATGATGATGAACACCCTTTGGTTGGGTCATTGGGGGCCTCAGATGCCCTGATTTTGCACTGACTTGCTCAAAAAGTCAACTCTTGATTAGATGCCTTCCCCATGGAATTTCTTCATGAAAATTGATATGAATGATCCCTATACCATATAAAGACCAATAGAAACAAGAATTACCAAAAAATTTGGAGTTATGGCCTTTGAAACCAAAACCCTAATTCTAGGTCATCTGTGCAGTTAAACTTGGGTCTGCTTCCATGCTATTCTCAGTTCTTGTGATTCTTTGACTTTCTTGACTTTGAGAGGATATAATATGATGCTTGAACATACATGGACCCCTTTGAAGTGATTGATGACCTTTGGAGTGGCTCAAGAAGCTCTTGGATTACTCAGATCACAAACCCTAGATGCAGATGACTTAGAAGCAAGGCGGTGAATCAAAAATGCAATATGAGATGGTATGATTGAACTTATGCATATGAAATGATCACAAGCCATGGTGTGAATGGGTGAGGGCAAATTTGGGGTGTTTACAGCTGCCCCTATTCAAACATGAGTTAGCTGTGCAGGATGTAAGCAACGGCTTAACAGGCAAACAAGATAACTTGTGGTTGAATACCAAAGACAGTCCAAAATTTGCACTCACAGAATGAAAAAGAAAAGGGATATAGATTGTAAAAGAAAATAAAGTATAATTATAAAGTGCGGGTGACGGAGGACAACCGCCGAGCAGAGGACGACTGCTGGGGATAAAGCGATGACGGGGACGACCGACATGCTGGGGAAGATGCGGGAAATACAGCAGTGACGGGGACGGCCGACAAGCCGGGGATATGAGATATTATGATGGGGACGGCCATCGGGTGAAACTATAAGACTTTCTGGGTTTTAGAGGTAAATGAAATAAATGATGAGGTACAATCATCAAAGGTGAAGGACGATCACCTAGCAGGGGACGACTGCTCTGTTGGGTATAAGATGAGGGGCGGTCATCTAAGGCGAAGGACGATCACCTGGCAGGGTACGACTGCCGAACAGTATCACGACATAGGACGAATGTCGGATAAAAGGTCGAAGATGGGGACGGCCATCGGATAAGCATGATGAAGGACGATCATCAAGAGGTGAAGGATGATCACCTAGCAGGGTACGACTGCTCTCAGGGTTTATCATGACATAGGACGAATGTCTGATAACAAGATCAACGATGGGGACGGCCATCGGATAAAGTGATGAAGGACGATCATCAGGAGGTGAAGGACGATCACCTAGCAGGGGACGGCTGCTGAGAGTATCGCGACATAGGACGAATGCCGGATAGAAAAGGGGTCTAATGAATAGAGACTCCGCTGGGGAAAGGATGAGGGACGGTCATCCAAAGGTGAAGGACGATCACCTGGCAGGGTACGGCTGCCGAAAAGGTATCATGACATAGGACGAATGTCAGATAGAAAAGAAATAGTTTAACAAGTTTTGTTGAGGACTTCGCTGGGGAATAGTAAACACGGACGAGTATCTACATCCAAGAAATGAAAGGTATAAGTGTTTTGGCACTGTGTATAGATTAAAGATGCGGATGAGCATCCTTAAGACTATGATACGGACGAGTATCAGGTAGAAACAAAAACTGACACATGTTCAGAGATGATGATACGGACGAGTATCAACTGGTTAACAAAGAACACGGATGAGTATTGATTCTGCGGGGACTCTTTTGGGGAATAGTAGACACAGACGAATGTCTAAATTCAAGAAGACATAGGTGTTTGACACGGTGTATAGATTAAAGATGCGGACGAGCATCCTTAAGATCGCGATACGGACGAGTATCAGGTAGAAACAAACGCTTGACGCATGCTCTGAGATGATGATACAGACGAGTACGAACTGGTTAACAAAGAACACGGACTAGTGTTGAATCTGAGGGGATATAAGTGGTGTATAAAAGATACGGACGAGTATCTGTATGAGTGGAACAGGAGTAATAAGTATGAGTGGTGTTCAGGAGTGTTTAACTTGCTGGAGAGGGTGACACGGACGAGTGTCAAAAGAGAAAGGTGTAATATAAACAGGTGTATGGTTTCCAAAGTGTTTTAGTTAATCATGTTGGGGAAAGTGACACGGACGGGTGCCAGGGAAGGTGTATATATGTATCTGTGAGTGCAAAGGGGACGCTTTGGCTTTCTGCTGGGGATATGACACGGACGGGTGTCAAGGAGTATCTGTAATATGTAGGTGCCTGTTTGTAAAGAAAGCTCGGGCGACTTTACCGGGGAATGATGACACGGACGGGTGCCAAAAGGGAGTGTGCACTTGTATTTGTGAGTGCAAGGCCAATGCCTTGGCTTTCTGCCGGGGAATTTGGGGAGCTTTCTGTATATTGTTCGATGGATTGTCAGTATTCACAAGTGTTTGATTCAGAACATGGCTTATGATTATGCAACATGTTTGATTTTTGCCGTAATGCTCCGTATTAGACGGAATGCTACGCTTTGTGGGGAGAATATGATGCGAATGCTATGATTATGCAAGAGGTAACCATTCGGGATTCGGATCCCGTTGCTGCGAAGATCTCTGGCTGATCCGCTTGAAGTTGACATCCCAGCTGGGGATACGATCATTGGTAGATCTGACGAGTATGACTCTGCTTGGGGAATAGGTCATTGATAAACCTATCTTAGTAATGAGGGACCCAGCTGGGGTTTGTAGAAGCCTTCTTCCCTCTATTGTGATTCCTTCGCGTGTTGCTCTCCTGGATAGAGGGTGAAACTCTGCGGGGAGATGGTTCCCTGGATTTTGTACTTAGCCGAGGAGGAATAATGGATGGCAACTCAGCTGGGGAGAAAACACTTCCGGTGCTAAGACTGAGTAGATAATGATTTGCCAGCTCGCGTGGGTGAAGCTTTCATGCCCCATGTTGTACTTTGAATACCTGCAATCCTGAAAAGGCATAGAAACGCACAAGTAATCCCGAGGTATCCCTTACCGGGTTCCATTGTAGGAGTTTAGACACTCCCGGGAGTAAGTATATTTCCTGCAAGCATGTAGTTTCAGAAAGGAAGCATCTGTATTTATGCAATCAATACATTAATGACATCGGACATTCTTTGCAAATGAAAATAAAATGTACGAGACGAAACATGACTGAAAAATCTGATTTTATTGACTCATGTGCCCTGAATTGGCAAGATACAGTCAAGAAAACAGATCCCCTAAAATGAGGAGATTGTTACAAATTGAGAAACAAAAGATGTTGGCAATGTTGATGACGCTTCAAGAAGCTTCCCCTTTTGCTATGACTCGTATGACATTTGACGTTCTTCTCGTTTTGCTTTCTGAAGAAGGCTGATTCTGAAAGGAGCTTGATCCTTTCGAAGCTTACCAAGTTGTGAGTGATACAGACGAATTCAGAATGCAGTTGTTCGCTCATTCCCTTATTTTGCATGGATCGCCCTTTCGGGTTTTCAATCCATCGGGATACCCATTTTTGCCTGAGTTGTCCAATGCGGCTCTTCAACTCAGCGGGTGTACATTTTTTATTTATTTCCCTTATTTTTGCCCGAGTCTTTTATTCTGTTTTTGACTCGCCGGGATGCCCTATTTTTGCCTGGACTTACATTCTGTTTTTTATGTCCAGCGGGTCATTTTATGCGAAGTATTTTTTAACTGCATCTGAATTCACAGGGGACGGGAAGTCTTCACCATCCATAGTACTGAGCATGAGTGCTCCACCAGAGAAAACATTCTTTACTACGAATGGCCCTTCATAGTTCGGAGTCCACTTGCCCCTGTGGTCTGTATGAGGAGGGAGGAGTCTTTTCAGCACAAGATCTCCCACTTGGTACTCTCGGAGCCTGACTTTTTGATCGAAGGCTTTCTTCATTCTTTTCTGATACAGCTGCCCATGACAGATTGCATCCAATCTCTTCTCT
Source organism: Lathyrus aphaca (assembly GCA_963966055.1). Taxonomy (NCBI): domain Eukaryota; kingdom Viridiplantae; phylum Streptophyta; class Magnoliopsida; order Fabales; family Fabaceae; genus Lathyrus; species Lathyrus aphaca. Next base: position 457,908,053 of record OZ014524.1, on the reverse strand, counting down.
TCAATCAGACTCAGTTGTTCATATCCTGACCGGACCCACTCTGCTTCGTTCAGCTTAACATCCATTAACACCCGTAGGGAGGGTAATTCAACTTCAACAGGTAGGACCGCCTCCATACCATACACAAGCTGATACAATGTTGCCCCAGTTGATGTTCTGATTGATGTACGGTACCCATGCAAGGCAAATGGTAACATTTCATGCCAGTCTTTGTAGGTGACTACCATCTTCTGCACAATCTTCTTGATACTCTTATTAGCTGCCTCAACAGCGCCATTCATCTTTGGCCTGTAAGGAGAAGAATTGTGGTTTTGGATCTTGAAGTCCCGGCATAGCTCTTCCATCATTTTGTTGTTCAAGTTGGAACCATTATCAGTAATGATTCGCTCGGGCACTCCATACCGACAGATGATATCTCTCTTCAGAAATCGGGCTACCACTTGCCTTGTGACATTTGCATAGGAAGCTGCTTCAACCCACTTGGTAAAATAGTCAATGGCTACCAGGATGAATCTGTGGCCGTTGGAAGCAGTCGGTTCAATCTTGCCATCATATCAATGCCCCACATGGCGAAGGGCCAGGGTGAAGACATCACATTCAGAGGATTGGGAGGCACATGCACCTTATCCGCATAAATCTGGCATTTGTGGCACTTTCTGGCATAGGCACAACAGTCGGCGTCCATTGTGATCCAGTAATAACCTGATCTTAGCAACTTCTTGGCCTTGGCATGCCCTCCTGCATGGGTACCAAAGGATCCTTCGTGCACTTCGTGCATCAACAAATATGCTTCTCTTCTATCAACGCACCTGAGGAGTACCATATCAAAGTTTCTCTTGTACAGGGAACCATCAACATTCAGAAAGAAACTACCAGCTAGCCTCCTTAAAGTCTTCTTATCATTGGAAGATGCCCCAGGTGGGTACGTTTGATCCTCCAAAAAGCACTTAATGTCATGAAACCAAGGCTTGTCATCTTTGGTAACATCTGCTGCAAATACATATGCTGGTCTGTCAAGTCTGGATACTGATATCCGAGGTACAAAGTTGGCAGCTTGAACTTTGATCATGGATGAAATGGTAGCCAGAGCATCTGCAAACTGATTTTCATCTCGAGGGATATACTCAAGCTTGACCGTTGTAAAGAAGTTCAATAACCTCCTTGTATAATCCCTGTAAGGTATCAGGTGATCCTGGTGGGTGTACCATTTGCTGTTGGTTGGATTAACTACCAGAGTTGAATCTCCGAATACAGTCAAAGTCTTGATCCTGAGGTCAATGGCTTCCTCAAGACCCATAATACAGGCTTCGTATTCAGCTTCGTTGTTAGTGCAGTTAAAGGTGAGCTTTGCCGAGAAAGGCATGTGAACTCCCTTAGGTGTAATGAGTACTGCACCAACACCACGACCATTCATATTGACAGCCCCATCAAACATCATAGTCCATTCTTCTTCTGGGTTAGGCCCTTCAGTATGAATAGGCTCTTCATGATCTTTTGCTTTTATGAACATGATGTCTTCATCAGGGAAGTCAAATCTCATAGGCTGGTAATCATCAATGGGTTGCTCAGCAAGATAATCAGACAATACACTGCCCTTGATGGCTTTCTGAGATGTGTACTGGATGTCATATTCCGTGAGGATCATTTGCCATCTTGCAACCCGTCCGGTAAGGGCTGGCTTCTCAAAAATGTACTTAACTGGGTCCATCTTTGATATCAATAAAGTAGTGTGGGTCAACATATACTGCCTTAGTCGGCGAGCAGCCCACGCTAAAGCACATCAAGTTTTCTCGAGCAGTGAATAACGTTGTTCACAGTCGGTAAACTTTTTGCTTAGGTAGTAAATTGCATACTCTTTTTGACCAGACTCGTCATGCTGGCCCAGCACACACCCCATTGACTCTTCTAATACTGTCAAGTACATTATCAGAGGTCTTCCTTCAACTGGAGGCATAAGGATTGGAGGCTCTTGCAAGTATTCCTTGATTTTTTCAAAAGCCTTCTGGCAGTCTTCGTTCCACCTGACCGTTTGTTCTTTTCTTAACAGCTTGAACAAGGGCTCAGAAGTTGCTGTAACGTGAGATATGAACCGTGAAATGTAGTTCAATCTACCTAAGAACCCTCGAACTTCTTTTTCTGTTTTCGGTGCAGGCATCTCTTGAATGGCTTTGACTTTATCAGGGTCAACTTCAATCCCTTTCTCGCTTACAATAAATCCCAGCAACTTACCAGATCGCACCTCGAATGTGCACTTGTTGGGGTTCAACTTCAGTTGGTATTTCCTCAGACGCTTGAATAATTTCAGTAGATTCACCAGGTGGTCTTCTTCTTTGAGGGACTTGGCAATCATGTCATCCACATAACATTCAATTTCTTTATGGATTATGTCGTGGAATAATGTCACCATAGCCCGTTGATATGTTGCACCAGCATTCTTCAGTCCAAATGGCATCACCTTGTAACAGAACGTGCCCCAGGGTGTGATAAAAGTTGTCTTCTCCATGTCTTCAGGTGACATCTTGATCTGATTGTATCCTGAAAATCCGTCCATGAAGGAGAATACCGAGAACTGAGCCGTATTATCAACCAATACATCAATGTGAGGTAATGGGAAGTCATCTTTCGGGCTGGCTCTGTTCAGATCCCGGTAGTCCACACACATCCTCACTTTGCCGTCTTTCTTAGGCACAGGTACTATATTAGCAACCCACGATGGATAGCTAGTCACAGCAAGGAACCCGGCGTCCCACTGCTTTTGCACCTCTTCCTTTATCTTCATTGCCATGTCTGGGCGAGTACGGCACAACTTCTGTTTAACCGGCGGGCAGTCCTCTTTCAAAGGCAGCTTGTGCATGACAATATCGGTGTCCAACCCTGGCATATCCTGATAAGACCAAGCAAACACATCCACATACTCTCGAAGCATGTCAATCAATTTCTCTTTCACTGAGTCTTGTAGGCAGGCCCCGATCTTGACTTCTTTCACATCTTCTTCCGAACCGAGATTAACCGTTTCAACCTCCTCCTGATGAGGAGTGATAACCTTCTCCTCTTGCCTTAACAACCTGGCTAGCTCTTCAGGAAGCTCATAATCTTCTTCAACCCCTTCATCAGCTTGATTGATTGGATTGTCAAAGTCATACAGAGTCATAGCTGTGTTGTTGTCAGTGCAGTCTGAAAGGCACTCTCTGCAAGGGTTTAGATTGTTCATTTTAGTGATCATTTTTTAATCCTTTTTTAGAAAAAAGTGAGATGAAGTTTTCATTTTGAAAACATTGCCATTTTTATTTTTGTACAAAAAGAAAAATGAAAAACAGTGAGCGGAAAAGAAAAAAGACTCATTTGCAAAAGATGTCCGATATTCATTGATTGATCTGTTTGCACAAAATTACAAGATGGCCCGATTACAAAATGAGTCTTGTCATCTTGGGCAAGATGCAAGACTTGATGCATGCTTAAAAATACAGGAAATAATAATTACTCTGCAGGAGTAACCCTTATAATTTCCTGGGAAGACCAGTTTGAGACATGGCTCCCCGGGGTCCTTGGACGTATCCAGCTCTCCAGGTTGCGGTCGCTTTCATCCTCGTCTTCCAAGTTGTTCACTGCATCGGGGGTGAGCATCCCCCCACTGATAAAACTGGGCTTCTTGGCAGCCTCTGATTGATCTTGTTGAGTTGGTTTGTAACCCAACCCAAATCTGTCCTCCTTCTTCTCCACGGGCAGCAGCTTGCCCCAGCCTTGGGCAGTCCCCTCTTCAACAACCTTCCTGGCTTGCTGATAAGATGTCATGGAGGTTCCAAGTACAGCAGATGCTTCATTAATGTTCAGGGCTTCAAACCCCTGGCTCATAGTTTCATGGATTTCTCCATCCATCTCAATGTACTTGTATGTAGCCAGATGGCTAACAAAGATATCTTCTTCACCACAGATGGTGATGATCTGGCCTTCCCACTCGAATTTCAGCTTCTGGTGAAGGGTAGACGTAACAGCGCCAGCGGCATGGATCCAAGGTCTACCCAACAAACAGCTGTAGGCCGGCTGAATGTCCATCACATAGAAGGTAACTTTAAAAGTCTGCGGGCCAATCATCACAGGCAGATCAATCTCTCCTAGCACTGATCTTTTAGAGCCATCAAATGCTCTCACCACCAAATTACTTGGACGCAGTGCCAAGCCATCATACTCCAGCTTCACCAAGGCTTTCTTTGGTAGAACATTGAGTGAAGACCCAGTGTCCACCAGTACATGGGATAGAACAGCACCCTTGCATTCTAGAGTGATGTGTAAAGCCTTGTTGTGGTTACGTCCCTCAGTTGTTAAGTCATCATTGGTGAAGCCCAGCCCATGACTGGTGTTGACATTTGCCACCACAGTTTCTAGCTGATTAACAGTGATCTCCTCTGGCACGTATGCTGCGTGCAGGACTTTCAATAGTGCATTCCTGTGAGCTTCAGAACACATTAGCAGGGATAAGATGGAGATCTTTGAGGGAGTTTGGTGAAGCTGATCCACCACCTTGTAATCACTTCTCTTTATAATCCTCATAAACTCGTCTACATCTTGTTCAAAAGATGTCTTCTGAGTTTCTTTGATAGTTGGCTCTTCAACTACCACACTCTTTCCTTTTGCTTTGGCAGCAGCTTCTGCTTCGTCATTAGGTCTTTGTAGTTGTGAGGCAAAAAGGCGTCCGCTTCTAGTGAAGCCTCCGCCTCCCCTAACACTATCAATCTGTGGAGAAGAGGTTGAAGAATCAAAAGTGATTTTCTCCCCGTTGCAGTAAAGGTCAGAGCCATAATGCCAAGGTATGGCATTACTGCTTTCATATGGAACTGGTCCAGGCACCGTGATGGTAACTGGACTGACTGTTGCAGAGGAGGGTACTTAAATGGTGTGCGGATCGTAGTAAATGGTGACTGGTGACCTGGAAGGAGGTGCCACTGCTTGTTGTTGAAAGTTGTTGTTTGGAGGAACACTTGACGGATCATAGTAGATAATGACTGCTGAGATATCTTCATTAATTGCTGTTGGCGTTGTAGAAGATTCTGCTGAATAAATAGGTGCTGATGTTGTAGAAGAAATGGTTGTTGACATCTGATTTGTTGAAGTGATGGATGAAGCCATTGTTGATGATATTGATGAATCGTTTGGAATGATTGTTGTTGCAGTTGTAGGAGAGTCAGGAACTGTTGCCAAAGGGATTGCTGGATTTGTAGGCGCCGTTGTTGTGATCTGAAGTATACCACTTTTGATAAGACCATCTATGTCGCTTCTCAAATTATCACACCCGTTGACCGAAATGTTGCAGTACCCACAACCGAGCTCACACCCGGGGAACATCTGGCATTCTAGGAGCTGAGCTTTAATTTTGACCAGAGGTGTCCGAATTTGTCCAACACTGGTGATTAAGAAAGAAGGCTTGTCTTCCTCAATGGCATTAATTCTTGGTCCCCCATGATTGGGCATGGGATTCTTGTTGACATTTGGCGGGGGTGCAAAGTTGAGGGCTTTTGAATCCACCAGGTCTTGTACCTTCATTTGCAAAGCTCTGCATTTCTTCGTATGGTGGCCAGGTGCATTGGAATGGAAAGCACATCTGGCGTTGGCATCGTAATTTCTTGGAAGATTGGAGGGATCTGGTGGTGCCAACGTCCTTAATTCAACCAGGTTGAGTTTCAGGAGTTGTGGCAATAAAGCGACATAAGGCATAGGGATAGGGTCAATCACCCTATTTACCTGCGATGGTCTTTGTTGGAAGGGTCTTTGCTGTTGATTGCTATTGTTGTTGTTGTAGGTTCTTTGTGGGAGATACTGAACTTGCTGTTGATAATGTGGTTGTTGTGGTTGTTGATATGCTGATTGCTGAGGAATCGGAGCTGGAATAGTGACAGCTTCCACTGACCTATGAACATACTGAGGTTTGCCCCTGTTGGCATGAATAACATTAGTCTCACCGGTTCTTCTAGGTCCCACAAAAGGCTTCCTGGAGTTGCTGGACGAGCTTGCACCATTATCAGAAATCTTACCCATCTTCAGAAGGCTTTCAATTCTTTCTCCAGCTATAACAACGTCAGCGAAGCTGGTGGAAGAAAAGGCAGCTAGCCTATCAATATATGTCCCTTGCAGCGTATTCATAAATATGTCGGCCATTTCTCTTTCCGACATGGGTGGCTGGACAGCAGCAGCAAGCTGTCTCCACCTCTGGGCATATTCCCTGAAGCTTTCTCTGGAGGAATGAGACATTCCCATCAAAAGGGTCCTGTTAGGAGCCATGTCCAGATTGTATTGGTACTGTCTGATGAAGGCCTCAGCTAGGTCCTTCCAGCATCTGATTGTAGCTCTGGTTAAGTGAGAGTACCACTCCCTTGAAGCTCCAGTTAAACTGTCTTCGAAATAAAACATCCACAGTTTTTCATCCATGGTGTATGCCTTAAGCCTCCCCAGAAAGGATTGTAGGTGAGTTCGTGGACAGGAAGTTCCATTGTACTTCTCGAAGCACGGGGGTTTAAACTTGTGGGGAATCCTTACCCCATCCACTAACCCCATATCCATGACATCAAAACCTAGGGAATTTTTAGACTCCAGAGATCTCAACTTCTCAGCAATTTCATCAAGCCTTCTATCATAAACTTCATCCCCAGCTCCCATTACAGTGAATTGCTCCTCCCGGGTGTCTTCTTGTAAGATTCTGCCTGTAGTAGTATTTCCTTGTACATTAGTAGGGATGTTGATCTCCGGATGTAGATGAGGCCCATATACTGGTGGATTAACATGAGGCTGACCCCTCTCATTGTTACTTGTCCCTCCAGTTCCCAAATGGGGTTCTTCCGGGGTCTGTCTTTCTACCAATGCCCTCAATCTTTCTTGACTCTGGGCCAAGCCATTCATTACTTCCATGAACTGGGTCATTTGGTTTCTCATCTCCAGCCTTTCATTAGCCATCTGGGTTCTGACCTCTGTCAGATCTTGCTGTACTTGGTCCATCTGGATACCAGGAAGATTGTTGCGAGTAGGATATATGTGTGGACGGTTGAGAGGGAACACCCGACGGCGAGCAATAATTCCTGAACCACAACAGAGTTAGTAACAAACAAAACAAAAAACCTACAAAACAAAACAAGAGTTAGTATGCAATGCAGTATGCTTATTTATTTTCCAAGGTATCCGGCTTGGTGCTTGGTTTTGACCTTTCCAGACCCTGAGGATGATGCTTTGATGTTGCTTGAGAAAAGAGACTCAATGAAACAAACCAACAAATATATTACACAATGGTGGATCATACATAGTTTGTTTTTACAACCCATGCCCCTGAGGGGTCAAAATACAAAAAAAGAAAAGTACATGAAATGAAAGCAACAACAAGCAAAAAGTCAGACACCAAGACCAAACTCATCCTCCTTAACCTCCTTCAGAAGTGCTTCAGTTACAGGACCAGCCGGATGCTCTGTAATGTTTCTGATAAGAAGGTTCCTGGTGGCAATAGCAGTGATCAGCTTCTTGTGCATGTCCTGGTCCTTTGACCTCTTCACACCAGCCCTAAGCTTCAATTCTGAAATCTCTTTCTGGGCTACTAGCAGAGCCTCCTGTTGTTTCTTTTCATTGGCCTCCAATTGCTCAATCCTGTCTTGAGTTCTCTTATCCTCTTGAGTTCGAGCTTCAGTGATCCTGACCCACCTAGCTTGACTTTCTTTCAGATAAAGATCAGTCCTAGCCTTCTGAAACTGGGCCTCTTTACAGGCATTCTTCAAAATCTGCTCTCCAGCTCTTGATTTCTTGATGTAGTCCTCTGCTTTCTCAATCCTGGCTAGATGCTCCACTTTAAGCTTTTCCAACCTCTCAATGTCTAGACGACCATCACTCCTCTCCCAGAGGGTCCTCTTTAGAGCTTGAGACAGATTCTCATTCCTCTCCTTCAGTTTCTCAAATTCTTCCAGGCTGACAGTGGTTGGAGGTGGTACTGTGGATGGTCCATGTGCATCCTCAATGGTGAAAGGCATCCCAGAAATCTGAGCTCTGGCATGAGACCATTCATAATACTGAGCTGAAGCTACATTATTACACTTCCCCAGAATGGCCATCCCTTTGGTCTAAATGTTGTCCCAAGCCCAGGATGCTTGTTTGACAACAACTAGATTAGGATTTATCTCACAATACAGGGTTTCAGCCAAGTCCTGCACTCTAGGAGGGTGAACCAAAGTATAGCCCAACTGTCTCTTAAACAACAAAGGATTGTAGTTGATGCAACCCTTCATTCCTATCAGAGGTACATTGGGGAACTGTCCACAGCTAGTAATTATGTCCCTGCCCTTGGTGCTCTGGGTGCACCACCTGATGTCGTCTGAAGTCAAAGCAATAAGTCTTTTAGCCCAATTCTTCTGTTGGTGAGGATTTAGGAAAGCATCAGTCTTGGGTAAGTGTTTGAGCAGCCAGGTATGGAACAGGGGAGCACATCATCTCACCAACCTTCCTCTTTGCTTCTCATTCCTTTGGTGAATAGAATAATAGAAGTCTCCCAGCAATGTGGGCACTGGGTTCCTCAGAATGAAAAGATGAATGGCATTCTTGCTGATAAACTTGGGCTCATCTGCAAAAAGTATAACCCCATATATACTGAGGGCTAACAATGCACAAACTGCCTTCCATTCTCCCAAGGAGGCCTTCAGGATAGCCTGAGAAGTCAAGAAATCCAAGTGTAGACCAGAGATTCCAGCCTTTGTTGTCATGTTCTGCTCAATCAAAATGGGCTCCAGGTACAGTGCTTTTGCCACTTCTTCATTGCTGGGAAAAGTCATTTCAGGGTTGAAGGGGACACCACCCCTGACAGGTACTCCAATCAGTGATGAAAAATCCTCCAACAGAGGTCCCAACTGAAAGTTCTGGAAAGGGAAACATCTCAAGGGAGGGTCATAAAACTGTAGGCAAGTGTGGATCAAACTCCTCTGAGAAGGGTCTAAGTCCATAACCATATCAAGGATGCCCCCATAATGTTCTCTGAATAATGGGATATAGTCTGGAGTGATAAGTGCCTGGACCTGTCTGATGCCAGTCAACACAGGCTCAAAGAAATGGTATGAGATGTTTCTCTTCTTGGGTGCCTTGACTGCTGATGAAGAGCTGAAAACAGATGCTGATGATGAAGACTGATACTGGAGATGAGCCACTGATAGGCTGAGGCTGGTGATGAAAATAGCTGAAGCAGGCAACTGATGAAGATGGCTGAAGCAGATCACTGATGAACAGGGGTCTATGCAGATGAAGGGGTCAAATGTTAAATGATAAATGATGCAATGATGGGTATGCAAATGATATGCAAGGGTTTGTGATCAAGTTGGATCTGATTACTGCCTTGATATAAGTCTATGTATGTTCAAGAAGTCCAGATGGAGGTTCAGAAGTCCAGTAACCAAGGTGGGGGACTCAAATAAAGAGTCACATGTCCAGGGTTAAAATCACAAGAACTGTCCCAAAGTGGATTACTCTTATTCAAAACAAAGTAACAGGGTATGTTGTGGTCAAGGGTACCTGCAAACCTGTAAACAGCCCAACCCCCTCACAGGTGGTGTTCTAGAACAAGGATCCTCAGACTTGGATCAGTTATGAGAAGTGTGAACACTTCTAACCCGGAGGTACAGTGTTTACAATAACCATAAAAGATCCTCCTCTAATTCACCTCAGTTTCTGAAGGTCATAATAAAGGTCATCCAGACTTAGCAGGCTTCCCAGATAGCCCTAGCACTACAGGAGATCTGTAGCACAGAGTTCTCAAGAAGAAACCCATATCTGAACCGTGTTTCATATTCCCGCACCAGACCGAAATGGAATGGGAAAGAACATGAACCACTCTAGCCTAGGTGTCACTCAGGTCCCAGGTATAGGACCTTAAACTCTCAGTAGAACCCCACCCACCAAAACAAAACCAGATCCAGCCAGAGGACAATATGACAGTATGATATATAAAGCTGTAAAGAAAGAAATAAATAACTGTACATAAAGAAAAAATAAATGCAAATATACAAACACAAATAGCACATAACACCCCAGTAAACACAAATCAAACAAGCGCTAGGAGGAACCCACAAAAAGAACCAGAAGCCCTGGTTACAGTATAAGGGTCCCCAGCAGAGTCGCCAAGCTGTCGCTCCCACCAAAATGACAACCAAGGTCAGAAGGGGTACAGACGCGAACGGTCGGCGAAAAGAGAAATGAGAACACACAGGGGTGAACTCAAGAGAAAGAAAGAGTCACCAGCTAGGCATTTTTATCCCGGAGGAAAGGTAATGCTGCATAAACCTGAGAAAAGATATGGATAAGACGGTTGCGAACCAGAGAGACTGAGAAAGGGGGTTGGTTACAACCTGGGAAGGTATTAGCACCCAGATTGTCCGTCGTACTCGACGGGATCCACACTTGAAAGATTTGTGTTTTAAAGGGGTAGTGTTAGTGCAATTTGTGTATCAAAGCTGGGAAAGAATGCAAGTGTCAGTGTAAAAGAAGTGTAAAGTCTATAAGAGAAGTGTCAGTGTAAGAACAAGAGTGAAATGCTCAAGACTATGAGGCTTAAAGAATGAGGTTGAAAAAAAGGGGGGGATATACAAAGACTTTTGTTCGATAACTGTTAAGTTATGCCTACGTATCCTCTCGTGCAATGAGGAAGTCAGAACTCCGTAGTTCGACCCAAAGAGACTGAAAGGTAAATTGACTTGATGAACTGCTTACTTGCCTATGCTCAAGTGTATGACCTGTCTGGCTCAGGTGCAAACTGTCTTGCATTAGACGGAAGAAGCAAGTTCTCGTTTATGAGTGAATGAGATGAGAAAAGAATCCCGTAGGAGACGATTATTGTTTGTTTTTGAGTTTTTAATCTTTTATTGCTTTTTTGGAGTTTGTCATAAGTTAATGAGCCTAAGCCTAAACCAATGGATTAGTAAACTCATCACATCTTCCCTCTGATTAGGGGTAATAAGAATACCTTAAGTGTGAAGTCAGCATCTCACACTTAATCACCATGGTATAGGATTAAGATCATTAACCTACTTGTGATTAGTTAGGTGTTTTTGTTGTTTTTTTTAGTGTTGAGTAATGAGATTAAGCCATAATCAGTGATTAAACAGACTCATTACACCATCCTAATAGAAGGATAATAGATGAGAATGTTTAAGCTGAGAAAGACTCCTCAACTTAATCCATGATTAGGGATTAACCTCATGACAAAACAAAGCCTTTATTAGATGGATTTTAGTTAATGATAAGATTAAGAAGTGAGTTTTATGATTTCTAAGACAACTTGAGGGGGACTTGTCCATTAACACTAGGGTTAGTCCTTCTTAACCAATTAAGGAAGAATTAGAACCCTAATGCAAGGCCCAAGTTACAAGTTTGATGTCTTGATGATTATTAAGTAAATTGATTAAAGGAGTTAAACACATTAAGGGTTTAACACTTAGGATTAAAGTTATACACTCCATCCTAATAGAAGGATGCAGGCATAAGCTTAATCACAAAGCCTTAAAGCCTTTAGGGTTTAGTCCCTGATTATGAGATGAGAAGAGAAGACTCAATGAGACACAAAGGTAAAAGCTAAATGGGGGACTAATCAAAACCCTAATTATTATCATGCTTGGAAGTCCTAGGGTTTTTGAGGCTTAAGAAAGAAATCTTCAAAGAGCCATCAAGGAGAGAAGCAGATGAGAGGAGCAAAGAGAAGCAAAACAACTTGCTTCACTTAAGAAGTCAAGTTGCTTGAAGGAAGAAAGTAAGATGAACAAGAATGAGCAAGCTCAATCCAATACACATACAAAATGCAGCAAGGGAAGTGAAGGAGATGAAAAGAGAATATGAGAAGTGAAGGCAAATTCACTTCTCAAACAAACTTACCACCTGAAAAGTTAGCATAAGAAAATGAAATGCAATGCAAATGAGATGCAATGACATGATACAAACCAAAACCAGAAGCAATTACATGATGTTAATGATGCTATGAGATGATGCTAACATGAGGCAAAGCATGAGAAGTATCAAGCAAGCATAAAGATGCAAATGAGACATGTATTGAACCATGAAAGTTCATGAAAAGTTATGAAATGCAAATGGACATATAACATGGCAAATGAAAGATGCAATGATCAAGCATGTTTCTAATATGTCCTAAGATGTGTTATGAATCAAATGGATGCACAAAATGTCATGGCAAGTCATGGTATGCAAGCAAATGGAAGATGGATGCAAAGGAAAGCATGAATTAGGGTTATATGCAACATACAAAGCAAAAATCCAAAACCAGAAACAAATGACATGATAAAAATTTGAAAATGCAATCAAAGGGACCCTAAACCTATACAAACTCACTGCCCAAAGGAGGGGATCCAACTCTCAACCTAGTGAGAGTTATGAATTTTCTAAGATTGCTAGGGTTTTAAGGTACCTTGTCAAGAAAAATGCAAAAAAAATTGAAAATTAATTTATCACAAGATGCAATGCAAAAAGAATCATCATCCAACTCTCAATGGTTAGGCAGAAATGAATTTTTGAAGTTTATCACAAAATGAAATTAATTCCAATAAAAATGATCAAAAGGCATCAAGAACAAAAAGGAAATTTGGTTTGAGAGTTGGACAATGTTTCTAAATGTTTTTAAAGGTTACATGAATTTTTTTGTGATTTTTAAATACCTAAAAGTATTTTTAATTAATTAATTTTCATTAACTAATTAAAAATAAACTTTTAAATGTTTTAAAAATGATTTTTAATGCAAAAAATAAAAATAAAAATATTTTTGTGTTCTGAAAAATAATGAAAACTTTGACAAAAATTTTCATAATTTTTAAACATTTTTTTCTATTTTAAATTAAATGTACAAAATAAATCAAATAAAATGAAAATAAAAAGAAATTAAATGGAAGTATGCAGGATGGACGAACCAGATGGGTTCTGGGCAAGGAAAGGTTGACTTGGCGCCACATCCAATGGCCCAAGTTCAAACCTGATTAAATCTGATTATAAAATTAATTAATCTGGATTAATTAAGTCAAATGAAGATTAGGGCAAAATGGTGGAATCCTGACCATCCAAACACGCGCGGGTCAACGCATCTAAGGGCCATAATTCAAAGTTCATTAATTAAACAGGTTAGGGTTAATGACTTTCAGGTGACCGGAGGGAAGCTCCGGTCATCTTCTCCGGCGGGTCAAAAACCTTAAATCATGCTACAGGCCACCCCACCTCAAATTGAACACAGGGAAATGATCCTCTAACATCATGGAACATGAATCAATCATCAAACAACATTTAAACTACATGAATCAAGCAAATCGAAGCAAACATTTTTCACGGGAAAAACTTCAGAACATCAATACATACTCATTTTCCACTCATTTTCAATTTTAAACACATCATGATGATCAGGATAACATGTAGAATCAATTTATAACAAGTAAATGAAGTTCTGGAAAATTTGTTCTTGATGGATACCTGAACTGAAGTTCTTCAAACTGGAGCTTTCTGAGCCTTTCTCTTATGCAAACTGACTCCTCTGGTCCCCCTGAGCTCAATGGAATGCTTCAAATCTTTTGTTGATGGCTGATTTGTGAAGATGAGTTCTGGTGTAACAGATTTTATAGTTGTGTTCTAGGGGGTTTCAGGCTGTTTTAATGGTGGGTTTTTGTTCTATGGAGGATTTGTGGTTCACTGGTGAAGAAATTTCTGGATTTTGTTAAGTTTTGAGGGAGTTTCGAAGAGAACAAGTTTGTGCACAAATTTGTGAATCTGAGGTTGTGTGTGTTTTTAGGCCCCAATGCTTGCACTTATCTCTCCCATATTGTTTGAATATAATATGTGGTAGGTTCTGAATGGCTGCAAAACACTATTCCAAGAGTATGGGAGTTTTGACCAAAAAGTCAAATATGTGTCCTTGAGAGTATGGGCCATGGCAGAGGAGATCTAAAGGGTGTATCTGCCTCAGCTGAGTTTGAGGATGACCATTGGATGGTTCATGAGAGGCTGCTGCATTTGGATCATGAGTTGGGAAGGTTCTTGCAACTTGGCCACTTATGACATTTCATGACTTTTGGCTATGTGAATGTGAGAAAACCTTGCTGATTTTTGGTGTGTGATGCCTCATGAAGTCATGGCAATGCTTTGAAACCAGCTAGAGATCAAACAATCCCTTTGAGAATGATTTTGCAAAAAATCCCTCTTTGTACTTTCATGAAGAATGGCTTATGGTTATGTGAGAATCAAGGCAAATAAATGAGAAATCCCTTGGGCCAATTCTGATTTTAGGTCATGCATTACATTGGTATGATGATTAGAGGTCATATTGAAGTCACATAAAGGCTTGCCATGAGAAATTGCAAGTTTTTTCATTTTGTGCAAAAGTGAAATTTCAATGATTTTGTCCAACTTTGCCAAACCATAACTTTTGATCCAAAATGAATTAGAACAAGTTCTTGTAATTTTTGAAAAGGGAATGATCCATTCTTCAACTTTCATGACCAAATGTTTTCCATTTGAAGCATTTTTGAATCAAAAAGCAAGGGTTGAAAAAGTTTCCCAAAATGGCAAGTTTCCATTATATGTCATTTTCCCAAAAAGTCAACTTTGCAAATGGCTTGAAATTCTTCAATTTTGTGAACTTCTAACATCTTCTATGATTAAATAAAGATCAAAATGATGATGAACACCCTTTGGTTGGGTCATTGGGGGCCTCAGATGCCCTGATTTTGCACTGACTTGCTCAAAAAGTCAACTCTTGATTAGATGCCTTCCCCATGGAATGTCTTCATGAAAATTGATATGCATGATCCCTATACCATATAAAGACCAATAGAAACAAGAATGACCAAAAAATTTGGAGTTATGGCCTTTGAAACCAAAACCCTAATTCTAGGTCATCTATGCAGTTATGGCCTTTGAAACCAAAACCATAATTCTCAGTTCTTGTGATTCTTTGACTTTCTTGACTTTGAGAGGATATAATATGATGCTTGAACATACATGGACCCCTTTGAAGTGATTGATGACCTTTGGAGTGGCTCAAGAAGCTCTTGGATTGCTCAGATCACAAACCCTAGATGCAGATGACTTAGAAGCAAGGCAGTGAATCAAAAATGCAATATGAGATGGTATGATTGAACTTATGCATATGAAATGATCACAAGCCATGGTGTGAATGGGTGAGGGCAAATTTGGGGTGTTTACAATGAGACATGTAGAATCATTCTATAACATAAAATAAGAGTTTTGGAAAAATGAATGCCATGGCTACCTGAAGTTGAGCTTTCGAAACAGGAGCTTTCTGGCTAGTTCTTTGCTTCAAATCCACTCCAATGATTCCCCCCAAGAGCTTATGATGCTTGGTTTGAGTTTAAATGGCCTCTAGAGGAAGTTGGCAGAAACTCAGTTCATGATATGTTGAAATCGTGTTTTTGATTATGAAGGTTTTAGGGAAAAATGAAAGGTGGGAAATGATCAGTGAGGTTTATGGAGTTGAATGGTGGAAAAAGTTTGAAGGTTTGATGGTTGAATCAAGAGATTCGAAGGCTTTTGCAAGTTTGGGGATTTTTGAGTGTGTTGTGTATTCTCAAGTGTTCAGCCTCAATGTTGTGTGATTTTGCTTGGTTTTGATCCACATAATGAAATGTGATAGGTCAGAGAGTGGGTGTTGTCCTATGTTGATTGGTATGGGCAAGTTGCCAAAAAGTCAAAAGTTGGTGTACTTAAGGTATGGGCTCATGGCAAGCTGTTTTAGGGGCATGGCTTGAGTCAGCCAGCTTCAAGGAGGTCCATGAAAAATGATTTAGTGAGCTGGCTCAAGTGGATGAAGAGATTTGGATCATTTTGCAATTTTGTACAACTTTGGCCCCTTTTGAATTTCTTGAAGTTTAAGGCATGGAACTTGAGAAATCTTTGGGCAATTCTGAATCTTAGGTCATGTATTATGCTTGTGTAATGCTTAGACATCAATTAGAAGTCACAAATTGCCTTGGTACAAGAATTTGCAAGTTTCCCTCTTTGGCACATAAGTGAATTTTTGTGATTTTTCCCAACTTTGCAAGACCATAACTTGAGTTCTATGATGAATTAGGTCAAGTTCTTGTACTTTTTGAAAATGGGAGGATCCAATCTACAACTTTCATGACCAAGAATTTTTCAATTGAAACATTTTTGAATCAAAAAGAGGAGGTTGAAAAACTTTCCCAAAATGGCAAGTTTTCATTACAAGTCACTTTCCCAAAATGGAAACTTTGCAAATGGCTTGAAATTCTTCAATTTTGTGAACTTCTAACTTCTTCTAAGATCAAATAAAGATCATACACACCCAAACTGATGGAGAAGACTCTTTGGTTGGGTGATTGGGGGCCTCAGATGCCCTGATTTTGCACTGACTTGTTCAAGAAGTCACCTTTTGATCAGATGCTTTCCCCATTGAATTTCTTCATGAAAATTGGTATGCATGATACTCATATCATATAGAGACCAATAGAAATAAGAATGGCCAAAAAATTTGGAGTTATGGCCTCTGAAACCAAAACCCTAATTCTAGGTCATCTGTGCAGTTAAGCCTGGCTCTGCTTCCATGCCTTTCTCAGTTCTTGTGATTTTCTGAGTTCCTTGATCTTGGGAGGATATAGTATGATGCTTGAACATACATGGACCCTCTTGAGATGATTGGAGACTCTTTGGAGTGGCTCAGATAGCTCAGGGATTTCTCAGATCACAAACCCTAGATGCAGATGACTTTGAAACCATGCAGTGAAGCAAAAATGCAATGTGAGATGCTATGATTGAACTTATGCAAATGAAAAGATCACAAGCCATGGTGAAATAAGTGAGGGCAAATTTGGGGTGTTTACAGCTGCCCCTATTCAAACATGAGTTAGCTGTGCAGGATGTAAGCGACGACTTAACAGGCAAACAAGATAACTTGTGGTTGAATACCAAAGACAATCCAAAATTTGCACTCACTGAATGAAGAAGAAAAGGGATATAGATTGTAAAAGGAAGTAAAGTATGATTATAAAGTGCGGGCGACGGACGACGACCGTCGAGCAGAGGACGACTGCTGGGGACAAAGCAATGACGGGGACGACCGACATGCTGGGGAAATAAAGGTATTATGATGGGGACGACCATCACGTAAAGGAACAAAACTCTCTGGGGATTAACGGTAAAGTAAATGATGGGGACGACCATCAGGTTCAAGGCATACATGAAATAGGTGATGGGGTTTGGCCATCAAAGGTGAAGGACGATCACCTAGCAGGGGACGACTGCTCGGTTGGGGGTAAGATGAGGGACGGTCATCTAAGGCGAAGGACGATCGCCTGGCAAGGTACGGTTGCCGAAAGTATCACGACATAGGACGAATTTCGGATAGAAAGAGTTGACGGTGGGGACGGCCATCGGATAAGTATGATGAAGGACGATCATCAAGAGGTGAAGGACGATCACCTAGCAGGGTACGGCTGCTCTCGGGGTTCATCATGACATAGGACAAATGTCAGATAACAAGATCGACGACGGGGACGGCCATCGGATAATGATGAAGGACGATCATCAAAAGGTGAAGGACAATCACCTAGCAGGGGACAGCTGTCGGAAGTATCATGACACAGGACGAGTCTCAGATAGAAAGGAAGTTCCTTTCTTTTTACTGGGGATTTGCTGGGAATTCTTCCGGGGAATGGCAGACACAGACGAGTGTCTAAATTCAAGAAGATATAAGTGTTTGACACGGTGTATAGATTAAAGATGCGGACGAGCATCCTTAGGACCATGATACGGACGAGTATCGGTAGAAACAAACGCTGACGCCTGTTCAGAGATGATGATACGGACGAGTACCAACTGGTTAACAAAGAACACGGACGAGTGTCGACTCTGAGGGGAAAAGAGGTGTATACAAGATACATACGAGTATCTGTATAAGTGAAAGGTATGAGTGAGACATAGACAAGTGTTCAACTTGCTGGGGAGAGTATGATACAGACGAATATCATAAGAGGAAGTGTATAAGTTATGAATTTATAAATATAAAAAGTGTTTGACGACCTGTGGGGATAAGATGGCACGGACGAGTGTCTGGAAAGTACCATAAGCAAGGTTTTAGGCAACTGTGCTGGGGGTATGACACAGACGAGTGTCAAGAAGTATCTGTTATGTGGAATTATCTGTTTGTAGGAAAGGTTCTGGCGACTTTACTGGGGAATGATGACACGGACGAGTGCCCAAAAGGAGTATGTATATGTATTCAAGAGTGCAAAGAGGATGCTTTGGCTTTCTGCCGGGGAATTTTGAGAGGTATTTTGTATATTGTTGGTGGAATGTTGGTGTGTACAGATGTTTGATTCAAAACATGGCTTATGACTATGCAATATGTTTGATTTTTGCTGTAATGCTCCGTATTAGACGGAATGCTACGCTCTGGGGAAATATGATGCGAATGCTATGATTATGCAAAAGATACCGATCTGGGATTCGGTTCCCGTGGCCGTGAAGATCCCTGGCTGATCTGCTTGAAGTGATATCCCAACTGGGCATGAGATCGTTGATAGATCTGATATATACAACTCCGTTTGGGGGAATAAGTCACTGATAGACCTATTCTTGGTGATGAGGAGCCTAGCTGGGGCCTGTGGAAGCCTTCGTCACCTTGTTGTGAGATCTTCAGACATTGCCCTCCTGGATAGAGGCTGGAGCTCTGCAGGGAGATGGTTCCCTGTCTAACACTTGGCTGAGGAGGAATGATCACTGAACGACCTTCCTAGAGATTTTTGTGATTCTGCTGGAGATGACTGAAGTTTGGCAACTCAGCTGGGGGGAGAAAGCATCTCTAGTGCTATTTGGAAGACGTGTTGAGTAAATAATTATTTGGCAGCTTGCTCGGGGAGAAGCTTCCATGCCCCGTGTTGTGCTTTGACTACCTGCAATCAAAGAAACGTACAAGTATCCCGAGGTATCCCTTACTGGATTCCATCATAGGAATTTGGACACTCCCGGGAGCAAATATATTTCCTGTAAGCATGTAATTTTTAGAAAAGACGCATATGTACTTATGTAATCAACATCTTAAGGACATCAGACATTTTGCAAATGAAAATGAAATATGACTAAAAATCTGATTTTATTAATTTGTGTGCTCTAAATTGGCAAGTACAATCAAATAAACAAATCCCCTGAAATGAGGTGATTGTTACAAATTGAGAAACAAAAGGGTACTGGCAATGTTCATGACGCTTCAATGAGCTTCCCTTCTGCTATGACTCGTATGACATTGGCGTTCTTCTCATCTTGCTTTCTGAAGAAGGCTGATTCTGACCGATGCTTTAACCTTTCGAAGCTTGCCATGTTGTAAGTGATACAGACAAATTCAGAATGCAGTTGTTCGCTTATTCCCTTATTTTGCGTGGATCGCCCTTTCAGGTTTTCAATCCACCGGGATACCCATTTTTGCCTGAGTTGTCCAATGTGGCTTTTCAACTCAGCGGGTTTACATTTTTATTTATTTTCCCTTATTTTTGCCCGAGTCTTTTATTCTATTTTTGACTCGCCGGGATGCCCTATTTTTTCCTGGACTTACATTCTGTTTTTATGTCTAGCGGGTCATTTTATGCGAAGTATTTTTTAACTGCATCTGAATTCACAGGGGACAGGAAGTCTTCACCATCCATAGTACTGAGCATCAGTGCTCCACCAGAGAAGACTTTCTTTACTATGAACGGACCATCGTAATTTGGAGTCCACTTGCCCCTATGGTCTGTATGAAGAGGAAGGAGCCTTTTCAACACAAGATCTCCTACTTGGTACTCTCGAAGCCTGACTTTTTGATCGAAAGCTTTCTTCATTCTTTTATGATACAACTGCCCATGACAAATTGCAGCCAATCTCTTCTCTTCGATCAGACTTAGTTGTTCGTATCGGGATCGGACCCATTCTGCTTCGTTCAACTTAACATCCATCAATACCCGTAAAGAGGGTAATTCAACTTCAATAGGTAGGACTGCCTCCATACCATACACAAGCTGATACGGCGTTTCCCCAGTGGATGTTCTGATTGATGTTCGGTACCCATGTAAAGCAAAGGGTAGCATTTCATGCCAGTCTTTGTCGGTGACCACCATTTTCTGCACAATCTTCTTGATATTCTTGTTAGCTGCCTCAACAGCGCCATTCATCTTTGGCCTGTAAGGAGAAGAATTGTGATGTTGGATCTTGAAGTCCCGACACAGTTCTGCCATCATTTTATTGTTCAAGTTAGAACCATTATCAGTAATGATTCGCTCGGGCACTCCATACCGACATATGATGTCTCTCTTTAGGAATCGGGCTACCACTTGCCTGGTGACATTTGCATACGAAGCTGCTTCGATCCATTTGGTAAAATAGTCAATGACTACCAGGATGAATCTGTGGCCATTTGAAGCGGTCGGTTCAATCTTGCCAATCATATCAATGCCCCACATGGCAAAGGGCCAAGGTGAAGACATCACATTCAAAGGATTCGGAGGCACATGCATTTTATCTGCATTAAATCTGGCACTTATGGCATTTCCTAGCATACGCACAACAGTCTGCATCCATTGTGATCCAATAATAGCCTGATCTTAACAACTTTTTAGCCATTGCATGCCCTCCAGCATGGGTACCAAAGGATCCTTCGTGTACCTCGTGCATCATCAAGTCTGCTTCTGTCTTATCAACACATCTGAGAAGTACCATATCAAAGTTTCTCTTGTACAAGGAACCATCAGCATTCAGGAAGAAACTACCAGCTAGCCTTCTTAATGTCTTCTTATCATTGGATGATGCCCCACGTGGGTATGTTTGATCCTCCAAGAAGCATTTGATGTCATGAAACCAAGGCCTATCATCTTTAGCAAGGTCTATTGAGAACACGTATGCTGGCCTGTCAAGTCTGAATACTGAAATCCGAGGCACAAAGTTGGCAGCTTGAACTTTGATCATGGACGAAATGGTAGCCAGAGCATCTGCAAACTGATTTTTATCTCAAGGGATATACTCAAGCTTGACTGTAGTGAAGAAAGTCAGTAATCTCCTTGTATAATCCCGGTATGGAATCAGATGATCCTGGTGAGTGTACCATTTGCCGTTGGTTTGATTGATTACCAGAGCTGAATCTCCGAACACAGTCAAAGTCTTGATCCTGAGGTCAATGGCTTCCTCAAGACCCATAATACAAGCTTCGTATTCAGCTTCGTTGTTAGTGCAGTTAAAGGTGAGTTTTGCCGAGAAAGGCATGTGAACCCCCTTAGGTGTAATGAGTACTGCACCAACACCACGACCATTCATATTAACAGCCCCATCAAACATCATTGTCCATCCTTCTTCTGGGTCTGGCCCTTAAGTGTGAATAGGCTCTTCATGATCTTTTGCTTTTATGAACATGATGTCTTCATCAGGGAAGTCAAATCTCATAGGCTGGTAATCATCAATGGGTTGCTCAGCAAGATAATCAGACAATACACTGCCTTTGATGGCTTTCTGAGATGTGTATTGAATGTCATATTCTGTGAGGATCATTTGCCATCTTGCAACCCGTCCGGTAAGCGCTGGCTTCTCGAATATGTACTTAACTGGGTCCATCTTTGAGATCAATAAGGTAGTGTGGGTCAACATATACTGCCTTAGTCGGCGAGCAGCCCACGTTAAAGCACATCAAGTTTTCTCGAGCAGTGAATAACGTTGTTCATAGTCGGTAAACTTTTTGCTTAGGTAGAATATTGCATACTCTTTTCAACCAGATTCGTCATGCTGGCCCATCACACACCCCATTGACTCTTCTAATACTGTCAAGAACATGATTAGAGGTCTTCCTTCAACTGGAGGCATAAGAATTGGAGGTTCTTGAAAGTATTCCTTGATTTTGTCAAAAGCCTTCTGGCAGTCTTCATTCCACCTGACCGTTTGTTCTTTTCTTAACAGCTTGAATAAGGGTTCACAGGTTGCTGTATGGTGAGATATGAACCTCGAAATGTAGTTCAATCTACCTAAGAACCCCTGAACTTCTTTTTCGGTCTTCGGCACAGGCATTTCTTGAATGGCTTTAACTTTATCAGGGTCAACTTCAATCCCTTTCTCACTCACAATAAATCCCAGCAGCTTACCGGATCGCACCCCGAATGTACACTTGTTGGGGTTTAACTTCAGTTGGTACTTCCTCAGACGCTTGAATAGCTTCAACAGGTTCACCAGGTGGTCTTCTTCTGTAAGGGACTTGGCAATCATGTCATCCACATAACATTCAATTTCCTTGTGGATCATGTCATGGAATAATGTTACCATAGCTCGTTGATAAGTGGCACCAGCATTCTTCAGTCCGAATGACATTACCTTATAACAGAATGTGCCCCAGGGTGTGATGAAAGTTGTCTTCTCCATGTCTTCAGGTGACATCTTGATCTGATTATATCCTGAAAATCCGTCCATGAAGGAGAACACCAAGAACTGAGCCGTATTATCGACCAATACATCAATGTGAGGTAACGGGAAGTCATCTTTCGGGCTGGCTCTGTTCAGGTCCCGGTAATCCACACACATCCTCACCTTGCCATCCTTCTTAGGCACAGGTACAATGTTAGAAATCCACGGTGGGTAACTAGTTACCGCAAGGAAACCGGCGTCCCACTGTTTATGTACCTCTTCCTTTATCTTCATTGCCATATTTGGGCGAGTACGGCGCAACTTCTATTTTACTGGCGGGCAGTCTTCTTTCAGAGGCAGCTTGTGCATAACAATGTCGGTATCCAACCCTGGCATATCCTGATAAGACCAAGCGAAAACATCCACATACTCCCGAAGCATGTCAATCAGTTGCTCTTTCACTGAATCTTGTAGGTTGGCCCCGATCTTAACTTCTTTCAAGTCTTCTTCTGTACCAAGATTAACCGTTTCAACCTCCTCTTGATGAGGAGTGATAATCTTCTCCTCTTGTCTTAACAACCTAGCTAGCTCTTCAGGTAGCTCATAATCTTCTTCAACCCCTTCATCAGCTTGATTAATCGGATTGTCAAAGTCATACGAAGTCATAGCAGTGTTGTTGTCGGTGCAGTCTGGAGGGCATTCTCTGCAAGGGTTTAGATTCGTTCATTTTAGTGATCAGTTTTATCTTGTTTAGAAAAAGTGAAAATGAAGTTATTATTTTGGAAAACATTGCCATTTTATTTTTGTACAAAAAATGAAAAATGAAAAACAGTGAGCGGAAAAGAAAAGACTCATTTGCAAAAGATGTCCTGATATTCATTAATTGATCTTTGCACAAAATACAAGATAGCCCGATTACAAAATGAGTCCTGACATCTTGGGTAAGATGCAGGACTTGATGCATGCTTTAAAACACAGGAAATAATAATTACTCTGCAGGAGTAACCCTTATAATTTCTTGGGAAGACCAGTTTGAGACATGGTTCCCTGGGATCTTTGGACGTATCCAGCTTTCCAGGTTACGCTCGTCTTCTGACTCATCTTCCAAGCTATTCACAGCATCCGGGGTGAGCATCCCCCTGCTGACAAACTTGGGCTCCTTTGCAGCCTCTGGTTGATCTTGTCGAGTTGGTCTGTAACCCAACCCGAATCGGTCTTCTTTTTTCTCTACGGGCAGCAGCTTGCCCCAGCCTTGGGCGGTACCTTCTTCAACAACCATCATGGCTTGCTGATATGACGTGATGGAGGTCCCAAGCACATCAGATGTTTCATTAATATTAAGGGCCTCAAACCCTTGGCTCACGGTTTCATGAATTTCCCCATCCATTTCAATGTATTTGAAAGTAGCCAGCTGGCTAACAAAAATATCCCCCTCCCCACAAATAGTAATGACTTGGCCTTCCCACTCGAATTTTATCTTCTGGTGAAGGGTCGACGTCACGGCGCCAGCGGCATGTATCCATGGTCTACCCAATAGACAGCTGTAGGCAGGCTGTATATCCATCACAAAGAAGGTCGTTTTGAAAACTTGTGGGCCAATCATTATTGGTAATTCTATCTCTCCCAGAACTGATCTTTTAGAACCGTCAAAGGCTCTTACTACCAAGTTACTTGGGCGTAGTGCCAACCCGTCATACTCCAGCTTCACAAGGGCTTTCTTGGGCAGGACATTGAGGGATGATCCCGTGTCTACCAGTACGTGAGAAAGAACTGCACCCTTACACTCCAGGGTAATGTGCAAAGCCTTGTTGTGATTGTGACCTTCCACTGTCAGATCAGTGTTGGTAAATCCCAGCCCATGACTAGCGTTGACATTTCCAACCACAGCCTCTAACTGATTGACGGTAATCTCCTCCGGCACATAAGCTGCATGCAGGACCTTTAATAGTGCGTTCCGATGGGCCTCGGAGCACATTAGCAATGATAGTATGGAGATTTTGGAAGGTGTTTGGTGAAGCTGGTCTACCACCTTGTAATCACTTTTCTTTATGATTCTCATGAATTCATCAACCTCTTGATCAAAAGGAGTCTTTAAAGCCTCTTTAGCAACTGGTTCTTCTTGCACCATGCTCTTTCCTTTTGCCTTGGCAGCAGCTTCTGCTTCGGCAATGGGTCTTGGAATTTGCGAGGCAAAGAGACGTCCGCTTCTAGTGAAGCCTCCGCCTCCCCCCACATTGTCTATTTGAGGTGAAGAAGTTGATGATTCCAAAGTGATTTTCTGCCCCTCGCAGTATAGATCTGAGCCATAATGCCAAGGGATGGCGTTATTGCTTTCGTAAGGAACTGGCCCAGGCACTGTGATAGTGACCGGACTGATAGCAGCTGCAGAAGGGACCACAATGGTGTGTGGATCATAGTATATGGTGACTGGTGCTCTGACAGGAGTAACATTTTGTTGTGAATTTTTGGTAGGAACATTTGCGGGATCGTAGTATATGGTAACCGTTGAGACACTTTCATCAATTGCTGCTGATGTTGTAGAAGGTATTGTTGACTGAATGGGTGTTGAAGTTGTAGCAGGAATGGTGACTGAACTTGTATCCGTTGAAATGATTAATTGAGCGGTTGTTGGAGTCGTAGTAGAATCCGTAGGAACAATGGTTGCTGACATTGTAGGAGTATCTGGGATCGTCGATGAAGGAACTGTTGGAGTTGTAGGCGCTGTTGTCGTAATCTGAAGGGTACCATCCTTGATAAGACCATCTATTCCGTTTCTCAACCTTTCACACCCGTTGACTGCAATATTGCAATACCCACAGCCGAGCTCACACCCGGGGAACACTTGGCATTCTAAAAGCTGAGCTTTGATTTCAACCAAAGGTGTTCGAATTTGTGTAACACTGGTGATTAAGGTGGATGGTTTGCCTTCCTCAATAGCATTAATCCTAGGCCCGTTGTGACTAGGCATTGGATTTCTTGTGACATTCGGAGGAGGTGCAAAGTTGAGAGCTTTAGAGTCCACCAGGTCTTGGACTTTCATCTGTAAGGCCCTGCATTTCTCAGTATTATGCCCCGATGCGTTTGAATGAAATACACACCTGGCATTTGCATCATAATTCTTTGGCATATTGGTGGGATCTGGAGGTGCCAATGTCCTTAATTCAACTAGGTTGAGCTTCAGGAGTTGTGGCAAGAGCGCAGCATACGACATTGGGATTGGGTCAATTACCCTGTTTGCCTGTGATGGTCTTTGTTGGAAAGGGCGTTGTTGTTGGCTGTTGCTGTTGTTGTAGGTTCTCTGTTGTGGATAATGAACTTGTTGTTGATACTGTGGTTGTTGTTGTTGAGGATATACTGATTGTTGAGGAATTGGAGCTGGAATGGTAACAGCTGCTACTGACCGGTGAACATATTGAGGCCTGCCCCTACCTACATGAATGGAATTAGTTTCACCGGCCCTTCGGGGTCCCACAAAATGCTTTCTGGGATTACTGGATGAACTTGCACCACTGTCGGAAATTTTGCCCATCTTTAATAGACTTTCAATCCGTTCACCAGCTATGACGACATCAACAAAGCTGGTAGAGGAGAAGGCAACCAATCTATCAATATAGGTCCCTTGCAATGTATTCATGAACATGTCAGCCATTTCCCTCTCTGACATGGGTGGTTGGACAGCAGCAGCAAGCTGTCTCCACCTTTGGGCATATTCTCTAAAGCTTTCTCTAGAAGATTGTGACATTCCCATCAGAAGGGTCCTGTTGGGAGCCATGTCCAGGTTGTACTGATATTGACGGATGAAAGCCTCGGCCAAATCCTTCCAGCATCTAATGGTGGCCCTAGATAGGTGTGAATACCACTCTCTTGAAGCCCCAGTCAAACTGTCTTCGAAGTAGAACATCCACAGCTTTTCATCCATGGTATAAGCTTTGAGTCTTCCCAGGAAAGACTGCAGGTGAGTGCGAGGACAGGAAGTACCATTGTATTTCTCAAAGCACGGGGGTTTGAATTTGTGGGGAATTCTCACCCCATCCACTAGCCCCATGTCCATCACATCGAAGCCCAAAGAATTCTGAGACTCCAAAGATCTTAACTTCTCAGCAATTTCGTCCAATCTCCGGTCATATACTTCATCTCCAGCCCCCATAACAGTAAATTGTTCTTCTTGGGGATCCTCTTGTAATATTCTCCCCCCAGTAGTATTACCTTGCACATTTCTCAGGATATTAACTTCTGGATCCAGATGAGGTCCAAATACTGGTGGGTCAGTACGAGGCTGGCCCCGCTCATTGTTACTAGTCCCTCCTGTTCCAAGATGAGGCTCTTTAGGAGTTTGTCTTTCCACCAACTCTCTTAACCTTTCCTGACTTTGGGCTAAGCCAGTCATTACTGCCATAAATTGAGACATTTGATTTCTCATCTCCAATCTCTCATTGGTCATCTGATTTCTGACCTCAGTCAGATCCTGCTGTACTTGTTCCATTTGAATACCGGGATGGTTGTTACGAGTCGGGTACCGGTGCGCGCGGTTGACAGGGAACACTCGGCGACGAGCAATGTTTCCTGAGATCACAATAGAGTTAGAAACAAAGTAATAAACAAAACCTAAAAAACAAAGAAAAAGTTAGTATGCAATGCAGTATGCTTATTTGTTTTCCAAGGTATCCGGTTTGGTTCTTGGTTTTGACCTTTCCAGACCTCGAGGAAGATGCTTGATGTTGCTTGAGAGAAAAAACCCAAATGAAAACACACTAGAAAATATTACAAATGGTGAACAATACATAGTTTGTTTACAAAACATGCCCATGGAGGGTCAAAATACAACAAAAGGAAAAGTACATCAAATGGAAACAAACAACAATCAAAGAATCAGACATCCAATCCAAATTCATCTTCTCTGACCTCCTTCAAGAGTGCCTCAGTCACTGGACCAGCTGGGTGCTCTGTAATGGTCCTAATGAGGAGGTTCCTAGTAGCAATGGCAGTGGTCAGCTTCTTATGCCTGTCCTGGTCCTTTGATCTCTTCAATCCTGCTCTGAGCTTTAACTCTGAAATCTCCTTCTGGGCTGCCAACAAAGCTTCCTGCTGCTTCTTCTCATTGGCCTCTAGTTGCTCTATCCTTGCTTGAGTCTTTTGGTCTTCTTGTGTACGGGCCTCGGTGATTCTGACCCACCTAGCATGACTCTCTTGCAAATAGAGTTCAGTCCTAGCCTTCTGAATTTTGGCCTCTTTACAGGCATTCTTCAATATTTGTTCCCCGGCTCTTGCTTTCCTGATATAGTCCTCTGTCTTCTCAATTTTGGTAAGATGCTCCACCCTAAGTTTCTCCAACCTCTCAATATCCAGACGACCATCACTCCTTTCCTAAAGAGTCTTCTTTAAAGCTTGAGACTAGTTCTCATTCCTTTCTTTCAACTTCTCAAATTCTTCTAGGCTGACAGTTGTTGCTGGCTGTACTGTGGATGGTCCAGGCATGTCTTCCAAGATAAAAGGCATTCCGGTAATTTGAGCTCTAGTACGGGACCAATCATAGTACTGAGCTGAAGCAACATTATTGCATTTTCCAAGAATAGCCATCCCTTTTGTCTGGATGTTGTCCCAAGCCCAGGATGCTTGCCTGACAGCAGCTGAATTAGGCTTCACTTCACAATACAGGGTCTCAGCTAAATCTTGTTCTCTGGGAGGGTGAACCAAAGCATAGCCCAGTTGTCTCTTAAACAGCAAAGGATTGTAGTTGATGCAACCCTTTACTCCTATCAGAGGTACATTTGGGTATTGTCCACAGCTGGTGATAATGTCCTTGCCTTTGGTGCTCTGGGTGCACCATCTAATATCATATGAAGTCAAGGCAATGAGCCTTTTGGCCCAATTCTTCTGTTGGTGGGGATTCAAGAAAGCATCTGACTTTGGCAGGTGTCTGAGCAGCCAGGTGTAAAACAAAGGAGCACAACATCTTAGTAAAAGTCTCCCAGCAGTGTAGGCACTGGATTCTTCAGAAGAAACACATGGATGGCATTCTTGCTGACAAATTTGGGCTCATCTGCAAACAGTATAGCCCCATATATGCTGAAAGAAGCCTTCAGGATGGCCTGAGAAATCAAGAAGTCCAAATGCAAACCAGGGATCCCAGCTTTTGTTGTCATACTTTGCTCAATCAAGGCAGGCTCCAGGTACAATGCTTTTGCTATCTCTTCATTTTTGGGAGCTTGTATCTCTGGGTTAAAAGGGATTCCACCCCTGATAGGTACTCCAATCAATGAAGAAAACTCTTCCAGTAGAGGCCCTAACTGAAAGTCTGGGAATGTGAAACATCTCAAAGGAGGGTCATAAAACTGCAAGCATGTGTGGATCATGCTCCTCTGAGAAGGGTCAAGGTCCATAACCATATCCAGGATACCTCCATGGTGCTCTCTAAACAGTGGGATATGGTAAGGTGTGATAAGTGACTGGAGCTGCCTGATACCAGTCAACACAGGCTCAAAGAAATGGTAGGATATGTTGCTCTTCCTGGGAGTAGTCATGAGTGCTGGTGAAGAAACTGAAGGTAAGTGCTGATGAAGACCACAGACTGATGCTGGAAATGGGCCACTGACAGGCTGCGGCTGGTGATGATGAGGATAGCTGAAACAGATAACTGATGAAGACAGTTGAAGCAGAGGTCTATGCAGAAGAAGGGGTCAAAACCAAACCAGATATGATATGGATACCCTGAAAAGCAAATAAGCAAATGTTAAATGATGCCATGATGATATATGCAAGTGATATGCAAGGGTTTGTGATCAAGCTGGATCTGATTATCTGTCTTGACATAAGGCCCATGTATGTTCAAAAAGTCCAGATGAAGGCTTAGAAATTCAGTAACCAAGGTGGGGGACTCAAATAAAGAGTCACATGTCCAGGGTTAATCACAAGAATTGTCCAAAATGAGGTACTCTTAAACAAGATAGTAACAGGGTATGATGTGGCTAAGGGTACCTGCAAACCTGTAAACAGCCCAACCCCCTCACAGGTAGTGTTCTAAAACAAAGATCCTCAGACTTGGATCAGTTATGAGAAGTGTAAACACTTCTAACCTGGAGGTATAGTGTTTACAATAACCATAAAAGATCCTCCTGTAATTCACCTCAGATTCTGAAGGTCAAAATAAAGGTCATCCAGACTTAGCAGGCTTCCCAGATAGCCCTAGCACTATAGGAAATCTGTAGCACAGAGTTCTCAAGAAGAAACCCACATCTGAACCGTGTTCCATATTCCCGCACCAGACCGAAATGGAATGGGAAAGAACATGAACCACTCTAGCCTAAGTGTCACTCAGGTCCCAGGTATAGGACCTTAAACTCTCAATGGAACCCCACCCACCAAAACAGAAACCAGATCCAGCAATGATAATGACAGTATGAAATATGTAAAACTGTAAAGAAAGCAATAAATAAAGCTGTACATAGAGCAATAAATAAAGCAAATAAATAAACACAATTAGCACATAACACCCCAGTAAACACAAATCAAACAAGCGCTAGGAGGAACCCACAAAAAGAACCAGAAGCCCTGGTTGCAATATAAGGGTCCCCAGCAGAGTCGCCAAGCTGTCGCTCCCACCAAATGAGGCTAAGTCAAATGGGGTACAGATGCGAACGGTCGGCGAAAGGAGGGAACACACAAGGGTGAACTGGAAAGAAAAAGAGTCGCCAACTAGGCATTTTTATCCCAAGGGAAAGGTAATGCTGCATAAACCTAGAAAGATATGGATAGGACGGTCGCGAACCAGAGAAACTGAGAAAGGGGGTTGGTTACAACCTGGGAAGGTATTAGCACCCAGATTGTCCGCCGTACTCGACGGGATCCACGCTTAAAGGATTTGTGTTTTAAAGGGGTAGTGTCAGTGCAATCTGTGTATTAAAGCTGGAAAGAATGCAAGTGTCAGTGCTAGAAGAAAGTGAAGTGAAATATGTGAAGTGTCAGTGCTAGAACAGGGGTGCAAAGCTCAAGATAATGAGGCTAAGAGAATAATGCAGGAGGAGGGGGAATATACAGAGACTTTTGTTCGATAACATTTAAGTTATGCCTACGTATCCTCTCGTGCAATGAGGAAGTCAGAACACCGTAGTTCGACTCAAAGAGACTAAAAGATAAATTGACTTGTGAACTTCTTACTTGTCTATGCTCAAGTGTATGACCTGTCTGGCTCAGGTGCAAACTGTCTTGCATTAGACGGAAGAAGCGAGTTTTCGTTTGTGAGTGAATGAGATGAGAAAAGAATCCCGGAGGAGACGATTATTGTTTGTTTTTGTGTTTTCAAATTTTTATTGCTTTTTGGAGTTTGTCATAGGAAAATGAGCTTAAGCCTAAACCAAGGGTTAGTAAACTCATCACATCCTCCCTCTGATTAGGGGTAATGAGATAATTTAAGTATGAAGTAAACACCTCACACTTAATCACCATGATGTAGGATTAAGATCATTAACCTACTTGCATTTATTTAGGTGTTTTTGGTGTTTTTGTTTAGTGTTAAGTAATGAGTTTAAGCCATAATCAAGGATTTAATGGACCCATTACACCATCCTAATAGAAGGATAATAGATGAGAACATTTAAGCTGAGGAAGGCTCCTCAACTTAATCCATGATTAGGGATTAACCTCATGACATAACAAGACCTTTATTAAAGTGGATTTTAGTTAATGATATGGTTAAGAAGTTGATTTTATGGTTTGTAAGACAACTTGAGGGGGACTTGTCCATTAACACTAGGGTTAGTCCTTCTTAACCAATTAAGGAAGAATTAGAACCCTAATGCAAGGCCCAAGTTACAAGCTTGATGTCTTAGTGATTTATTAGAAGGATTAATTAAAGGAGTTTAAACACATTAATGGTTTAACACTTAGGATTTAAAGTTATACACTCCATCCTAATAGAAGGATACAGGCATAACCCTAATCATGAATCGAAGCAAAACGGAAAACATAGCAGAAATTTCAGAAGCTTATGAAATGCTTATTTCTCAACTATTCTCAAAAGTAAAGACATCATGGTGATCAGTGAGACATGTAGAATCATTCTATAAGATAAAATAAGAGTTCTGGAAAAATGAATGCCATGGCTACCTGAAGTTGAGCTTTCGAAACAGGAGCTTTCTGGCCAATTCTTTGCTTCAAATCCACTCCAATGATTCCCCCCAAGAGCTTGTGATGCTTGGTTTGAGTTTAAATGGCCTCTAGAGGAAGTTGGCAGAAACTCAGTTCATAAAATGTTGAAATCGTGTTTTTGATTATGAAGGTTTTAGGGCAAAATGAAAGGTGGGAAATGATCAGTGAGGTTTATGGAGTTGAATGGTGGAAAAAGTTTGAAGGTTTGATGGTTGAATCAAGAGATTCGAAGGCTTTTGCAAGTTTGGGGATTTTTGAGTGTGTTGTGTATTCTCAAGTGTTCAACCTCAATGTTGTGTGCTTTTGCTTGGTTTTGATCCACATAATGAAATGTGATAGGTCAGAGAGTGGGTGTTGTCTTATGTTGATTGGTATGGGCAAGTTGCCAAAATGTCAAAAGTTGGTGTACTTGAGGTATGGGCTCATGGAAGGCTATTTTAGGTGCATGGCTCGAGTCAGCCAGCTTCAAGGAGGTCCATGAAAAATGATTTAGTGAGCTGGCTCAAGTGGATGAAGAGATTTGGATCATTTTGCAATTTTGTACAACTTTGGCCCCTTTTGAATTTCTTGAAGTTTAAGGCATGGAACTTGAGAAATATTTGGTCAATTATGAATCTTAGGTCATGTATTATGCTTGTGTAATGCTTAGACACTAATTAGAAGTCACAAATTGCCTTGGTACAAGAATTTGCAAGTTTCCCTCTTTGGCACATAAGTGAATTTTTGTGATTTTTCCCAACTTTGCAAGACCATAACTTGAGTTCTATGATGAATTAGGTCAAGTTCTTGTAATTTTTGAAAATGGGAGGATCCAATCTACAACTTTCATGACCAATAATTTTTCATTTGAAACATTTTTGAATCAAAAAGAGGAGGTTGAAAAACTTTCCCAAAATGGCAAGTTTTCATTACAAGTCACTTTCCCAAAATGGCAACTTTGCAAATGGCTTGAAATTCTTCAATTTTGTGAACTTATAACTTCTTCTAAGATCAAATAAAGATCATACACACCCAAAATGATGGAGAAGACTCTTTGGTTGGGTGATTGGGGGCCTCAGATGCCCTGATTTTGCACTGACTTGTTCAAGAAGTCACCTTTTGATCAGATGCTTTCCCCATTGAATTTCTTCATGAAAATTGGTATGCATGATACTCATATCATATAGAGACCAATAGAAACAAGAATGACCAAAAAATTTGGAGTTATGGCCTCTGAAACCAAAACCCTAATCTAGGTCATCTGTGCAGTTAAGCCTGGCTCTGCTTCCATGCCTTTCTCAGTTCTTGTGATTTTATGACTTCCTTGATCTTGGGAGGATATAGTATGATTCTTGAACATACATGGACCCTCTTGAGATGATTTGAGACTCTTTGGAGTGGCTCAGATAGCTCAGGGATTGCTCAGATCACAAACCCTAGATGCAGATGACTTTGAAACCATGCAGTGAAGCAAAAATGCAATGTGAGATGCTATGATTGAACTTATGCAAATGAAAAGATCACAAGCCATGGTGAAATAAGTGAGGGCAAATTTGGGGTGTTTACAGTCCCCCTCAAGTTGTCTTACAAACCATAAAATCCACTTCTTAATCTCACCATTAACTAAAATCCATTTTAATAAAGGCTTTGTTTTGTCATGAGGTTAATCCCTAATCATGAATTAAGTTGAGGAGCCTTCCTCAGCTTAAATGTTCTCATCTATTATCCTTCTATTAGGATGGTGTAATGAGTCCATTAAATCCTTGATTATGGCTTAAACTCATTACTTAACACTAAACAAAACTCCAAAAACATCTAAATAAATGCAAGTAGGTTAATGATCTTAATCCTACATCATGGTGATTAAGTGTGAGGTGTTTACTTCATACTTAAGGTATTCTCATTACCCCTAATCAGAGAGAGGATGTGATGAGTTTACTAACCCTTGGTTTAGGCTTAAGCTCAATAACTTATGACAAACATAAAAAGCAATAAAAGATTAAAAGCATAAAAAACAAACAATAATCGTCTCCTCCGGGATTCTTTTCTCACCATCTTCACTCACAAACGAGAACTCGCTTCTTCCGTCTAATGCAAGACAGTTAACACCTGAGCCAGACAGGTCATACACTTGAGCATAGACAAGTAAGCAGTTCACAAGTCAATTTATCTTTCAGTCTCTTTGAGTCGAACTACGGTGTTCTGACTTCCTCATTGCACGAGAGGATACGTAGGCATAAGTTAACAATTATCGAAAAAAAGTCTCTGTATATTCCCCCTCCTTCCAGCTTATCCTTTTAAGCCTCATGATCTTGAGCTTCACACTCATGTCCTTACACTGACACTTCTTTTATGTCACTTCACACATCTTTTGCACTGACACTTGCATCCTTTCCCAGCTTTTGCACACAAAATAGCACTAACACTACCCCTTTTAAACACAAATCTTTCAAGCGTGGATCCCGTCGAGTACGACAGGCAATCTGGGTGCTAATACCTTCCCAGGTTGTAACCAACCCCCTTTCTCAGTTTCTCTGGTTCGCAACCGTCTTATCCATTTTTTCCTAGGTTTATGCAGCATTACCTTTCCTTCGGGATAAAAATGCCTAGCTGGAGACTCTATTCATCCTTCTCTTCCTTTCGCCGACCGTTCGCGTCTGTACCCCTCTTGGCCCTGTGTCATCAGGTGGGAGCGACAACTTGGCGACTCTGCTGGGGACCCTTATACTTGCAACCAGGGCTTCTGGTTCTTTTTGTGGGTTCCTCCTAGCGCTTGTTTGATTTGTGTTTATTGGGGTGTTATGTGCTATGTGTGTTTACTGTATTTTGCTTTATTTATTGCTTTATGTACAACTTTATTTATTATTTTCTTTACAGATTTGCATACTTCATACTGTCATTTGCTGGATCTGGTTTTCTGTTTTGGTGGGTGGGGTTCCATTGAGAGTTTAAGGTCCTATACCTGGGACCTGAGTGACACCTAGGCTAGAGTGGTTCATGTTCTTTCCCATTCCATTTCGGTCTGGTGCGGGAATATGAAACACGGTTCAGATGTGGGTTTCTCCTTGAGAACTCTGTGCTACAGATTTCCTGTAGTACTAGGGCTATCTGGGAAGCCTGCTAAGTCTGGATGACCTTTATTATGACTTTCAGAAATTGAGGTGAATTAGAGGAGGATCTTTTATGGTTATTGTAAACACTGTACCTCCGGGTTAGAAGTGTTTACACTTCTCATAACTGATCCAAGTCTGAGGATCCTTGTTCTAGAACACTGCCTGTGAGGGGGTTGGGCTGTTTACAGGTTTGCAGGAACCCTTGGCCACATCATACCTTGTTACTATTTGTTTAAGAATACTTCACTTTGGACAGTTCTTGTGATTAACCCTGGACATGTGACTCTTTATTTGAGTCCCCCACCCTGGGTTACTGGATTTTTGAACCTCCATCTGGACTTTTTGAACATACATGGGCCTTATATCAAGACAGATAATCAGATCCAGCTTGATCATAAACCCTTGCATATCATTTGCATATATCATCATTGCATCATTTAACATTTGTTTATTTTCTTTTCAGGGTATCCATTTCATTGTATCTTGGTTTTGGTTTTGACCCCTTCTTCTGCATAGACCTCTGCTTCAGCTATATTCACCAGTTATCTGCTTCAGTCATCTCCACCCTCACCAGCACCAGTCTGTCAGTGGTCCACCTTCAGCATCAGTCTGTGATCTTCATCAACACTTATCCTCAGCTTCTTCAGCAGCACTCATGACTACTCCCAGGAAGAGCAACATATCCTACCACTTTTTTGAGCCTGTGTTGACTGGCATCAGGCAGGTCCAGTCACTCATCACACCTGACCACATCCCACTGTTTAGAGAACACTATGGAGGTATCTTGGATATGGTTATGGACCTTGACCCTTCTCAGAGGAGCATGATCCACACATGCTTGCAGTTTTATGACCCACCACTGAGATGCTTCACATTTCCAGACTTCCAGTTGGGGCCTTTGTTGGAAGAATTTTCTTTGTTAATTGGAGTACCTATCAGGGCTGGAATTCCCTTCAACCCAGATATGACTGCTCCCAGAAATGAAGAAATAGCAAGGGCACTGTACTTGGAGCCTGCCCTTATTGAGCAAAGTATGACAACAAAAGCTGGGATTCCTGGTTTGCATTTGGACTTCTTGATTTCCCAGGCCATCCTGAAGGCTTCATTGGGAGAGTGGAGGGCAGTCTGTGCACTGTTAGCCCTTAGCATATATGGGGCTATAGTGTTTGCAGATGAGCCTATATTTGTCAGCAAGAATGCCATCCATCTATTCCTTCTGAAGAACCCAGTACCCACATTGCTGGGAGATTTTCACTATTCCATTCATCAGAGGAATGAGAAACAAAGGGGGAAGTTGGTAAGATGCTGTGCTCCTTTGTTTTACACCTGGCTGCTCAGACACCTGCCTAAGTCAGATGCCTTTTTGAACCCACATCAGCAGAAGAATTGGGCCAAGAGGTACATTGCCTTGACTTCAGATGATATCAGATGGTGCACCTAGAGCACCAAGGGCAAGGACATTATCACCAGCTGTGGACAATACCCAAATGTGCCTCTGATAGGAGTGAAGGGTTGCATCAACTACAATCCTTTACTATTTAAAAGACAACTGGGTTATGCCTTAGTTCACCCTCCCAGAGCACAGGATTTAGCTGAGACCCTATATTGTGAAGTGCAACCTAATTCAGCTATTGTCAGACAAGCATCCTGGGCTTGGGACAACATCCAGACGAAAGGAGTAGCTATTCTTGGAAGATGTAACAATGTTGCTTCAGCTCAATACTATGACTGCAGCAACTGTTAGCCTGGAGGAATTTGAAAAACTGAAGGAAAGGAATGAGCAGTTCTCTCAAGCCTTAAAGAAGACTCTTTGGGAAATGAGTGATGGTCTTCTGGACATTGAGAGATTGGAAAAGCCCAGGGTTGAGCATCTTGCCAAAGTTGAAAAGACAGAAGACTACATAAAGAAAGCAAGGGTTGGGGAACAGATATTGAAGAATGCCTGTAAAGAGGCCAAGATTCGGAAAGCTAGGGCTGAGCACTATCTGCAAGAGAGTCAGGCTAGGTGGGTCAGGATCACCGAAGCCCGTACACAAGAAGACCAGAAGACTCAAGCTAAGATTGAACAACTGGAAGCCAATGAGAAGAAGCAGCAGGAAGCCCTGTTGGCTGCACAGAAAGAGATATCAGAGTTGAAGCTCAGAGCAGGATTGAAGAGATCAAAAGACCAGGACAGACATAAGAAGCTGACTACTACCATTACTACCAGGAACCTCCTTATTAGGACTATTACAGAGCACCCAGCTGGTCCAGTGACTGAGGCACTCCTGAAGGAAGTCAGAGAAGATGAGTTTGGACTGGATGTCTGATTCTTTGCTTGTTGTTTGTTTCCATTTGATGTACTTTTCCTTTTGTTGTATTTTGACCCTCCAGGGGCATGTATTGTAAAACAAACTATGTATTGTTCATAACTAGTAATATATTTTAGTTTGTTGTCATTTGGGGCTTCTCAACAACATCAAGCATCTTCCTCGAGGTCTGGAAAGGTCAAAACCAAGAACCAAACCGGATACCTTGGAAAACAAATAAGCATACTGCATTGCATACTAACTTTGTTTTTGTTTTGTAGGTTTTTCTATTATTATTGTTTCTAACTTTGTTGTGATCTCAGGAAACATTGCTCGTCACCAAGTGTTCCCTGTCAACCGCACGCACCGGTACCCGACTCGTAACAACCTTCCCGGCATTCAAATGGAACAAGTACAACAGGATCTGACTGAGGTCAGAAATCAGATGGCCAATGAGAGAGTAGAGATGAGAAATCAGATGTCTCAGTTCATGGCAGTGATAACTGGCTTAGCCCAGAGTCAAGAAAGGCTAAGAGAGCTGGTGGAAAGACAAACTCCTGAGGAGCCTCATCTGGGAACAGGAGGAACTAGCAATAATGAACGGGGCCAGCCTCGTATTGACCCACCAGTATATGGACCTCATCTGGATCCAGAAGTTAACATCCCAAGGAATGTGCAAGGTAATACTGCTGGGGGAGAATCCTGCAAGAGGATCCCCAAGAAGAACAGTTTACTGTTATGGGGGATGGAAATGAGGTGTATGATAGAAGATTGGACGAGATTGCTGAAAAGTTAAGATCTTTGGAGTCCCAAAATTCTTTGGGTTTTGATGTGATGGATATGGGACTAGTGGATGGGGTGAGAATTCCCCACAAATTCAAACCCCCATGCTTTGAAAAGTACAATGGTACCTCCTGTCCTCGCACTCATCTGCAGTCTTTCTTGGGAAGGCTCAAAGCTTATACTATGGATGAAAAGTTGTGGATGTTTTACTTTGAGGACAGTCTGATTGGAGCTTCGAGAGAATGGTATTCACATTTGACTAGAGCCACCATAAGATGTTGGAAGGATTTGGCCGAAGCTTTCATCCGGCAATATCAGTACAACCTAGACATGGCTCCCAATAGAACTCTTCTAATGGGAATGTCTCAGTCTTCCAGAGAGAGCTTCCGGGATTACGCTCAAAGATGGAGACAGCTTGCTGTTGCTGTCCAACCACCCATGTCAGAGAGGGAAATGGCTGACATGTTCATGAACACGTTGCAAGGGACTTATATTGATAGGCTCGCTGCTTTCTCCTCTACTAGTTTTGCTGATGTGGTCATAGCTGGTGAGAGAATTGAGAGCCTATTGAAGATGGGCAAAATCTCCGACAATGGTGCGAGTTCCTCCAGCAATCCAAGAAAACCATTTGCAGGGCCCCGAAGGGCAGGTGAAACAAACTCCATTCATTCAAGCAGGGGAAGGCCCCAATATGTTCACCGGTCAGTAGCAGCTGTTACCATCCCAACTCCAATTCCACGACAATCTTCATATCCTCAACAACAATAACCACAGTATCAACAACAAAATCATTATCCACAACAAAGGTCGTATAACAACAACAACGGTAATCAACAGTGTCCTTTCCAACAAAGACCATCACAAGCGAACAGGGTAATTGACCCAATCCCAATGTTGTATGCTGCACTCTTGCCACAACTCCTGAAGCTCAACCTGGTTGAGTTAAGGACATTGGCACCTCCAGATTCCCTCAATCTCCCAAAGAACTATGATGCAAATGCCATGTGTGCATTCCACTCAAACGCACCAGGGCATAATACTTAAAAATGCAGGGCCCTACAGATGAAAGTCCAGGAT
Organism: Lathyrus aphaca; assembly: GCA_963966055.1. Classification (NCBI taxonomy): domain Eukaryota; kingdom Viridiplantae; phylum Streptophyta; class Magnoliopsida; order Fabales; family Fabaceae; genus Lathyrus; species Lathyrus aphaca. Next base: position 457,869,292 of record OZ014524.1, on the reverse strand, counting down.
TTGGTGGACTCAAAAGCTCTCAATTTTGCACCTCCTCCGAACGTCACAAGAAATCCAATGCCTAGTCACAACGGGCCCAGGATTAATGCTATTTAGGAGGGAAAACCATCCACATTAATTAACAGCGTTGCACAAATCCGAACACCTTTGGTTGAAATCAAAGCTCAGCTGTTAGAATGCCAAGTGTTCCCCGGATGTGAGGTCGGCTGTGGATATTGCAATATTGCCGTTAATGGATGTGAGAGATTGAGAAACGGCATAGATGGCCTCATTAGAGATGGCCCTCTTCAGATTACAACAACAACAACTACAATTCCAACAATTCCTTCATCAACGATCACAGATACTCCTACAACATCAGCAACCCTTGTTCCAACAGATTCTGCTACAACTCCAACAATTACTCAATCAATCACTTCAACGGATACAAGTTCAGTCACAATTCCTTCTACAACAACAACACCCATTACTCCATCAGTTCCTACTACAACTTCAACACCCGTCCAATCAACAGTACCGTCTACAACATCAGCAACAGTTAATGAAATCGTCTCAATGGTTACGATATACTACGATCCCGCAGATTTTCCTTCCAACAACTCACAACCAAATGCTACTCCTGTCAGAGCTCCGGTTACCATATATTATGATCCACACACCATTGTGGTCCCCTCTGCAGCTGCTATCAGTCCGGTCACTATCACAGTGCCTGGGCCAGTTCCTTACGAAAGCAATAATGCCATCCCTTGGCATTATGGCTCAGATCTATATTGCGAGGGGCGGAAAATCACTTTAGAGTCATCAACTTCTTCACCTCAGATAGATAATGTGGGGGGAGGCGGAGGCTTCACTAGAAGCGGAAGTCTTTTTGCCTCGCAAATACCAAGACCCATTGCTGAAGCAGAAGCTGCTGCTAAGGCAAAAGGGAAGAGTATGGTGCAAGAAGAATCAGTTGCTAAAGAAACTCTGAAGACTCCTTTTGATCAAGAGGTTGATGAATTCATGCGGATAATCAAGAAGAGCGATTATAAGGTGGTGGACCAGCTTCACCAAACACCTTCCAAAATCTCCATACTATCATTGCTAATGTGTTCCGAGGCTCATCGGAACGCACTATTAAAAGTCCTGCACGCAGCTTATGTGCTGGAGGAGATTACTGTCAATCAGTTAGAGGCTGTGGTTGGAACCGTCAACGCTAGTTATGGACTAGGATTTACCAATGCTGATCTGACAACGGAAGGTCACAATCACAACAAGGCTTTGCACATTACCTTGGAGTGCAAGGGTGCAGTTCTTTCTCACGTATTGGTGGACACAGGGTCATCCCTTAATGTCCTACCCAAGAAAGCCCTTGTGAAGCTGGAACATGATGGATTGGCACTACGCCCAAGCAACTTGGTAGTGAGAGCCTTTGACGGTTCTAAAAGATCAGTTCTGGGAGAGATAGAATTGCCAATAATGATTGGCCCACAGGTTTTCAAAACGACCTTCTTTGTGATGGTTATACAGCCTGCCTACAGCTATCTATTGGGTAGACCATGGATACACGCCGTTGGCGCCGTGACATCAACCCTTCACCAGAAGTTAAAATTTGAGTGGGAGGGCCAAGTCATTACCATTTATGGGGAGGAGGATATCTTCGTTAGCCAGCTGGCTACTTTCAAATACATTGAAATGGACGGGGAAATTCACGAAACAATGAGTCAGGGGTTTGAGGCCCTTAATATCAATGAAACATCTGACATGCCTGGGACTTCCATCACATCATACCAACAAGCCCGAAAGGTTGTTGAAGAGGGTACCGCTCAAGGCTCGGGCAAGCTGCTGCCAGTCGAGAAGAAAGAAGACCGATTTGGGTTGGGTTACAGACCAACTCGACAAGATCAACCAGAGGCTGCAAAGGAGCCCAAGTTTGTCAGTGGGGGGATGCTCACCCCAGATGCTGTGAACTGTTTGGAAGATGAGTCAGAAGACGAGCGCAACCTGGAAAGCTGGATACGTCCAAGGATCCTGGGGAACCATGTCTCAAACTGGTCTTCCCAGGAAATTATAAGAGTTACTCCTGCAAAGTAATTATTATTTCCTGTCTTTAAAACATGCATCAAGTCCTGCATCTTGCCCAAGATGTCAGGGCTCATTTTGTAATCGGGCCATCTTGTATTTTGTGCAAACGATCAATTAATGAATATCAGGACATCTTTTGCAAATGAGTCTTTTCTTTTCCGCTCACTGTTTTTCATTTTTTATTTTTTGTACAAAAATAAAATGGCAATGTTTTTAAAATAAATAACTTCATTTTTCACTTTTTCTAAACAAGATAAAACTGATCACTAAAATGAACAAATCTAAACCCTTGCAGAGAGTTCCCTCCAGACTGCACCGACAACAACACTGCTATGACTTCGTATGACTTTGACAATCCGATTAATTAAGTCGATGAAGGGGTTGAAGAAGATTTTGAGCTACCTGAAGAACTAGCCAGGTTGTTGAGGCAAGAGGAGAAGGTTATAATTCCTCATCAGGAGAAAGTTGAAACGGTTAATCTTGGTACGGAAGAAGACTTGAAAGAAGTTAAAATCAGGGCCTGCCTGCAAGATTCAGTAAAAGAGCAACTTATTGACATGCTCCGGGAGTATGTGGATGTTTTTGCTTGGTCTTATCAGGATATTCCAGGGTTGGACACCGACATTGTTATGCATAAGCTGCCTCTGAAAGAAGACTGTCCGCCAGTAAAATAGAAGTTGCGCCGTACTCGCCCAGATATGGCAATGAAGATAAAAGAAGAGGTACAAAAACAGTGGGACGCCGGTTTCCTTGCTGTAACTAGATACCCGCCGTGGGTTGCTAACATTGTACCTGTGCCTAAGAAAGATGGAAAAGTGAGGATGTGTGTGGATTACCGGGACCTGAACAGAGCCAGCCCAAAAGATGACTTCCCATTACCTCACATTTATGTATTGGTCGACAATACGGCTCAGTTCTCGGTATTCTCCTTCATGGATGGATTTTCAGGATATAATCAGATCAAGATGTCACCTGAAGACATGGAGAAAACAACTTTCATCACACCCTGGGGCACATTCTGTTATAAGGTAATGCCATTCGGACTGAAGAATGCTGGTTCCACTTATCAACGGGCTATGGTAACATTATTCCATGACATGATCCATAAAGATATCGAATGTTATGTGGATGACATGATTGCCAAGTCCCTCACAGAAGAAGACCACCTGGTGAATCTGTTGAAACTATTCAAGCGTCTGAGGAAGTACCAATTGAAGCTAAACCCCAACAAATGCACGTTCGGGGTGCGGTCCGGTAAGCTGCTGGGATTTATTGTAAGCGAGAAAAGGATTGAAGTTGACCCTGATAAAGTCAAAGCCATTCAAGAGATGCCTGCACCAAAGACTGAGAAAGAAGTTCGAGGTTTTTTAGGTAGATTGAACTACATTTCAAGGTTCATATCTCACCTTACAGCAACCTGTGAGCCTTTGTTCAAGCTATTGAGAAAGGAACAAACGGTCAGGTGGAATGAAGACTGCCAGAGGGCTTTTGACAAAATCAAGGAATACTTACAAGAGCCTCCGATCCTTATGCCTCCAGTTGAAGGAAGACCTCTAATAATGTACTTGACAGTATTAGAAGAGTCAATGGGATATGTGCTGGGCCAGCATGACGAGTCTGGTCAAAAAGAGTATGCAATATACTACCTATGCAAAAAGTTTACCGACTGTGAACAACGTTATTCAATGCTTGAAAAAACATGTTGTGCTTTAGCGTGGGCTGCTCGCCAACTAAGGCATTATATGTTGACCCACACTACCTTATTGATTTCAAAGATGGACCCAGTTAAGTACATATTTGAGAAGCCAGAACTTACCGGAAGGGTTGCCAGATGGCAAATGATTCTCACAGAATATGACATTCAGTACACCTCTCAAAAAGCCATCAAAGGCAGTGTATTGTCTGACTATCTTGCTGAGCAACCCATTGATGATTACCAGCTAATGAGATTTGACTTCCCCGATGAAGACATCATGTTCATAAAAGCAAAAGATCATGATGAGCCTATTCACACTGAAGGGCCTGACCCAGAAGAAGAATGGACAATGATGTTTGATGGGGCAGTTAATATGAATGGTCGTGGTGTTGGTGCAGTACTCATTACACCTAAGGGGGTTCACATGCCTTTCTCGGCAAAACTCACCTTTAACTGCACTAACAACAAAGCTGAATACGAAGCTTGTATTATGGGTCTTGAGGAAGCCATTGACCTCAGGATCAAGACTTTGACTGTATTCGGAGATTCAACTCTGGTAATCAATCAAACCAACAACAAATGGTACACTCACCAGGAGCATCTGATACCTTACCGGGATTATACAAGGAGGTTACTCACATTCTTCACAACAGTCAAGCTTGAGTATATCCCTCGAGATGAAAATCAGTTTGCAGATGCTATGGCTACCATTTCCTCCATGATCAAAGTTCAAGCTGCCAACTTTGTACCTCGGATTTGAGTATCCAGACTTGATAGACCAGCATATGTATTCTCAGCAGACCTGGCTAGAGATGATAAGCCTTGGTTCTATGACATCAAATGCTTCTTGGAGGATCAAACATACCCACCTGGGGCATCATCCAATGACAAGAAGACATTAAGAAGGCTAGCTGGTAGTTTCTTCCTGAATGCTAATGGTTCCCTGTACAAAAGAAACTTTGATATGGTACTTCTCAGATGTGTTGATAATACATAAGCGGACTTGTTGATGCACGAGGTGCACGAAGGATATTTTAGTATCCATGCTGGAGGGCATGCAATGGCTAAAAAGTTGTTAAGATCAGGCTAGTACTGGATCACAATGGATGCGGACTGTTGTGCTTATGCCAGGAAATGTCATAAATGCCAGATTTATGCAGATAAAGTGCATGTGCCTCCGAATCCTATGAATGTGATGTCTTCACATTGGCCCTTTGCCATGTGGGGCATAGATATGATTGGCAAGATTGAACCGACTGCTTCAAATGGCCACAGGTTCATCCTGGTAGCTATTGACTATTTTACCAAGTGGGTTGAAGCAGCTTCGTATGCAAATGTCACCAGCAAGTGGTAGCCCGATTCCTGAAGAGAGACATCATCTGTCGGTATGGAGTGCCCGAGCGAATCATTACTAATAATGGTTCAAACTTAAACAACAAAATGATGGCAGAACTGTGCCGGGACTTCAAGATCCAACACCACAATTCTTCTCCTTACAGGCCAAAGATGAATGGCGCTGTTGAGGCAGCTAACAAGAATATCAAGAAGATTTTGCAGAAGATGGTGGTCACCTACAAAGACTGGCATGAAATGCTACCATTTGCCTTGCATGGGTACCGTACATCAATCAGAACATCCACTGGGGCAACACCGTATCAGCTTGTGTATGGTATGGAGGCAGTCCTACCTGTTGAAGTTGAATTACCCTCCTTGCGAGTACTAATGGATGTTAAACTGAATGAAGCAGAATGGGTCCGATCCCGGTACGAACAACTGAATCTGATAGAAGAAAAGAGATTAGCTGCAATTTGTCATGGGCAGCTGTATCAGAAGAGAATGAAGAAAGCCTTCGATCAGAAATTCAGGCTTCGGGAATACCAAGTGGGAGATCTTGTGCTGAAAAGACTCCTTCCTCCTCATACAGACCACAGGGGCAAGTGGACTCCGAACTACGATGGTCCGTTCATAGTAAAGAAAGTCTTCTCTGGTGGAGCACTGACGCTCAGTACTATGGATGGTGAGGACTTCCTATCCCCTGTGAATTCAGATGCAGTTAAAAAAATACTTCGCATAAAAAAATGACCCGCTGGACATAAAAACAGAATGTAAGTCCAGGCAAAAATAGGGCATCCCATCGAGTCAAAAATAGAATAAAAGACTCGGGCAAAAATAAGGGAAAATAAAAAAAAATGTACACCCGCTGAGTTGAAAATCTGCATTGGATAGCTCAGGCAAAAATGGGTATCCCGGTGGATTGAAAACCCGAAAGGGCGGTCCACGCAAAATAAGGGAATAAGCGAACAACTGCATTCTGAATTCGTCTGTATCACTTACAAAGGGCTAGCTTCAAAAGGTTAAAAGCATTGGTCAGAATCAACCTTCTTCAAAAGCAAGATGACAAGAACGTCAATGTCATACAAGTCATAGCAAAAGGGAAGCGCACTGAAGCATCATCAACATTGCCAGCACTTTACTTTTCTCAATTTGTAACACTCTCTTCATTTCAGGGGATTTGTTTCTTTGACTGTACTTGCCAATTCAGGGCACCACAAATTAATAAAATCAGATCTTCAGTCACATTTTGTCTCGTACATTTTATCATTATTTGCAAAAATGTCCGATGTCCTTAACATAATGGTTGCATAAATACAGATGCGTCTTTTCTAAATTATATGCTTACAGGAAATATATTTGCTCCCGGGAGTGTCTAAATTCCTATGATGGAATCCAGTAAGGGATACCTTGGGGTACTCGTACGTTTCTTTGTTATAACATGATTGCAGGTGCTCAAAGTGCAACATGGGGCATGTAAGTTTCTCCCCAGCAGGATGCCAAATCATCACTTCCTCAGCATTTTCTCCAGGACAATATCAGGAAGGGCTCATTTCCCCAACTGAGTTCATCATCCTTAGCAGGATCCCCACAGAAATCACTAGGAAGGTCGTTCAGTGATCGTTCCTCCCCAACCAAGTGCAAAGACAGGGAACCATCTCCCACAGAGCTCCAAGCCTCTATCCAGAAGAACAATGTCTGAAAATCTCACAACGAAGTGACGGAAGCCTCCACGAGACCCCAGCTGGGCTCCTTATTACCAAGTTAGGTCTATCAGTGGCCTATTTTCCCAAGCAGAATCATCTGTATCAGATCTACCAACAATCTCATTCCCAGCTGGGATATTCTTTCAAAGCAGATCAGCCAGAGATCTTCACAGCAACGGGATCCGAATCCCGGATTGGTATCTGTTGCACAATCATAGCATTCGCATCATATTTCCCCTCAGAGTGTAGTATTCCGTCTAATACGGAGCATTACGGCAAAAGTCAAACATATTGCATAATCATAAGCCATGTTCTGAATCAAACACCTGTATATACTGGCGTTCTATCAACAATATACAGAATACCTCTCAAATTCCCCGGCAGAATGCCAAAACATCTTCTTTGCATTCCTCAGATACAGATACATGCTCCTTTTTGGCACTCGTCTGTGTCATCTTTCCCCAGTAAAGTCGCTGGAACACTTTCCGCAAGCAGATACTTATACATAACAGATACTCCTTGACACTCGTCTATGTCATATTCCCAGCAGAAAGCCAAAGCGTCCCCTTTGCACTCACTAATACATATGTGTATTCCTCCTTTGACACCCGTCCGTGTCACCATTCCCCAGCATTGTTGACCAAACACTCATCATAAACCCAAACACTTGTTTATAATACATTTCTTCCGACACCCGTCCGTGTCATCTTATCCTCATAGATCTTCGGAATATCTTTTTACACTCATAACCTATGATACTCGTTTGTGTCATATTCTCCCCAGCATATTGAACACTCGTTTGTGTCTCACTCATGTTTACTTTTTACTCATACAGATACTCGTTCGTATCTTGCATACGAACCTTTTTTCCCCTCAGAGTCGACACTCGTCCGTGTTCTTTGTTAACCGGTTGGTACTCGTCCGTACCATCACCTCTGAACATGCGTCAGTGTTTGTTTCTACTGGTACTCGTCCGTATCGTAGTCTTAAGGATGTTCGTCCGCATCTTTAATCCATATACAGTGTCAAACACTTATACTTTTTCTTGAATTTAGACACTCGTCTGTGTCTATCATTCCCCGGAAGAGTTCCCCAACAAATCCCAATAAATTATTTCCTTTTTATCTGACATTCGTCCTATGTCATGATACTTTTCGGCAGCCGTACCCTGCCAGGTGATCGTCATTCACCTTTTGATGATCGTCTATCATCATCTCCAGCGGAGTCTCCATTATTGGAACCTTTTCCTATCCGACATTCGTCCTATGTCGTGATATTTTAGCAGCCGTCCCCTGCTAGGTGATCGTTCTTCATCCTTTTGATGATCGTCCTTCATCATTTTATCTGATGGCCATCCCCATCGTTGATATTGTTATCTGACATTCGTCCTATGTCATGATAAACCCCGAGAGCAGCTGTACCCTGCTAGGTGATCGCCCTTCACCTCTTGATGATCGTCCTTCATCATGCTTATTCGATGGCCGTCCCCATCGTCGACCTTTTCTATCCAGCATTCGTCCTATGTCGTGATACTTTCGGCAACCGTATCTTGCTAGGTGATTGTCCTTCACCAATAGATGATCGTCCCTCATCTTATCCCCAACAGAGCAGTCGTCCCTTGCTAGGTGATCGTCCTTCACCTCTGATGACCGTCCCTCATCATTTATTTCTTCAACCTGATGGTCGTCCCCATCATTGCCTTTATCTTTAATCCCCAGAGAGTCTTATTTCTTTGTTTGATGGTCGTCCCCATCATAAATTTTTCATTTCCCCAGCATGTCGGCCATCCCCATCATTACTTTATCCCCAGCAGTCATCCTCTGCTTGACGATCGTCCTCCGTCGCCCACACTTTATGATCATACTTTTTATACCCCTTTTCTTCTTCACAACCGGTGAGTGCAAATTTTGGACTGTCTTTGGTATTCAACCACAAGTTATCTTGTTTGCCTGATAAGCCGTCGCTTACATCCTTCACAACTAACTTATGTTTGAATAGGGGCAACTGTAAACACCCCAAATTTTCCCTCACTCATTTCACCATGGCTTGTGATTCTTTTAATTTGCATAAGTTCAATCATATCATCATATTGCATTTTTTTGCTTCACTACATTGACTCAAAGTCATCTGCATCTAGGGTTTGTGATCTGAGCCATCCCTGAGCCATCTGAGCCACCCCAAGGGTCTTCAATCATCTCAAGAGGGTCCATGTATGTTCAAGTATCATATTATATCCTCCCAAGATCAAGAAAGTCAGAAAATCACAAGAACTGAGAAAGGCATGGAAGCAGAGCCAGGTTTAACTACACAGATGACCTAAAATTAGGGTTTTGGTTTCAGAGGCCATAACTCCAAATTTTTTGGTCATTCTTGGTTCTATTGGTCTCTATGTGATATGAGAATCATGCATACCAATTTTCATGAAGAAATTCAATGGGGAAGGCATCTGACCAATAAATGACTTCTTGAACAAGTCAGTGTAAAATCAGGGCATCTGAGGCCCCCAATCATCCAACCAAAGGGTCTTCTCCATCATTTTGGATGTATATGATCTTTATTTGATCTTGGAAGAAGTTAGAATTTCACAAAATGGAAGAATTTCAAGTCATTTGCAAAGTTGCCATTTTGGGAAAGTGACTTATAATGCAAACTTGCCATTTTGGGAAAGTTTTTCAACCTCCTCTTTTTGATTCAAAAATGCTTCAAATGAAAAATTCTTGGTCATGAAAGTTGTAGATTGGATCATTACCTTTCCAAAAATTACAAGAACTTGATCTAATTCATCATAGAACTCAAGTTATGGCCTTGCAAAGTTGGGAAAAATCACAAAAATTCCACTTATGCACCAAAGAGGGAAACTTGCAAAACCACTTGCCAAAGCATTTTATGACTTCAAACACACTTCTAACCATTACACAAACATAGTACATGACCTATAATTCAGAATTTCCCAAAGAATTGCATCATTCCATGCCTTGGACATCAAGATATTACAAAGGGGCCAAAACTTCATGAAATTGCAAAATGGTACACAACCTTTCATACACTTGCTGAATGGCCTCAAAACCAATTCCATAGACATCCTTGATCTCAGCTGAACCAGGACATGCCCAAATCCCAGCCTGCCACTTGCCCATACCTCAAGTACACCAACTCTTGACTTTATGCATTTTTCTCCATACCAATCAGCATAGCCCCCAACAACTCTCTGACCTATCAAGGATTGATATGTGGACCTCAAGCAAGCCATTTCACATAACAACACAGCCTGAGCTCTCCCACAAGTCAGCAACCACAAGAACTCCCTTTTATGCATTTTCGTTCGAAACTCAACACACAAGCTACAAACCTTAAAACAAGCTCCACAGAATAACTCACCATGAACCTCTGATCATTTCCCACCCCTTGAAACAACCTGAAACCCCCTATATCAAAAACACGATTTCTCTCCATCTTTGAACTGAACTGAATCAATCTCATAAACCAGCCACAAAACACTCCAACCAAGCATCAAAGCTTCTTCAGGGAGTTCATTGGAGGCATTTGGAAGCAAGAAAGCAACTTGAAAGCTCTGGGGTTGAAAGCTTCATCTCAGGTAGCCATGTGAAAACATTTTTCCAGAACCTTTATTTTAAGTTCTTAATTGGTTGAGTTTGATCCCCTGAGTGTAATGAACTTGAAATTATTGAAAATGATGAAGAGATGAGGATGTATTTCTTGTCTGAAAGTTTTGCATATTTTGTTCTTAGCTTCGAATCATGTTTATGGCTGGAAATAAATTCCATTTGAGGGTGGATTTAGGTTTAGGGGAGTGAGAGGAACAAATCTGGAGCTTTAGAGCTCCAGAAATGGCCTAGGGAGTGAGATTGAAATTCTCAGGGAAGGGTGTGGCCGGAGAAGATGACCGGAGGTCATTTCCGGCCACCTGAAAGTGATTAAGTTAATTAATTAGGGTTAAGGCATAATTTGAATGTGAGCTGTTAGATGAACCTTCCCGCGCGTGTTTGTGTGGATCAGATTGAATCATTAATTTTAATTTTAGGATTAATAATTAATTAATTAAAATTAGTCAGGTTTGAATGTGGGCCTTAGGATAGCGCGCCAAGTCAAACTTTCCAAACCCAGAATCAATCTTGGCTCTCCATTGTGCATACTTTTCTTTTTATTAATTTTATTTCATTTTCTTTCTATTTATTTTGTTCATTTTATTTAAAATAGCAAAATGCATCTAAAATTTTTCATTTTTTGCATAATGACTTCAAATATTTTTCTTCACCCAAAAATAATTTTTATTTTATTTTTTGCATAATATTCGTATTTTTAAAATATTTAAATGATTATTTTAATTAATTAATTAAAATACCATTTAAGTTTCTAAAAATCACCAAAAAAAATCAAATTGCATCTTGACACATTTAGAGACATTATCAAACCATTCATACAAATTTCGTTTTGGTTCTTGATTCATTTTGACATTTTTCTTTGGATTTAGGGTTCTTAAAAATCAATATTATGACCCTAACTTAGAAAAATCCTTTCTTCCTAACCATGAAGGGTTTGATAGTGATTCTTTTTGCATTGCATCTCACATATCATTTCGTTTCTAGGATAAAATTGGCATGAATTTATCTTTCATTTTTGATTTGTTTTGCATTTTTTCTTGTGAGGTACATTAAAACCCTAGCAAACTTAGAAAAATCATAACTTCCTTAGGGTTAAGAGTTAGATCTCCTCCTTTGGGCAGTGAACTTGTATAGGTTTAGGGTACCTTTGATCCCATTTTCAATTTTTTATCTTGTCATTTTCTTCTGATTTTGAATTTTGCATTGCATCTTGTACATAAACCCTAATTTTTGCCTTCATATGCATCCATTCTTCATATGCTTGCATACTTGAACTTGCCATGACATTTTGTACATCCACATGATTCATAAGACATCTTAGGACATATTAGAATCATGTTTGATCATTGCATCATCCATTTCCCTTGTTTTGCTTTCATTTCATGTCATGTGCATTCATGAACTTTCACGCTTCTTACATGTCTCATTTGCATTCCCATCCTTTGTATGATCATCCACATCTCTTGGTATGCTTTTGCATCATCCCATAGCATCATGTACATCTTGATCTTGCTTCTGGTTTTGGTTTGCATCATTGCATCTCTCTCATTTTCATTTCATTTCATTTCTTGTTACTAACTTTTCAGGTGGTAAGTGTTTGAGAAGTGAATTTGCCTTCACTTCTCCTAATCTCTTCTCATCTCTTTTATGCATCATTGCTGAATTTTGTATTAGAGTGAGCTTGCTAATTCATGCTCCTTCCTCTCTCTCTTTCTTCAAGCAACTTATCTTCTTAAGTGAAGTAAGTTGTCTTGCTTCTTCTGCTTCTCCTCCTTTCATCTGCTACTTCCTTGGTGGCTTTTCTCTTGAAGATCTCCTGCAAGCCTCATAAACCCTAGGAACACCCAAGCATGATCACAATTAGGGTTTGATTAGTCCCCCAATTAGTTTTGCCTTTGTGTCATCTTTGTGTCTTCTCTTCTCATCTCTTAATCAAGGACTAAACCTTAAAGGTTTTAAGGCTTTGTGATTAGGATTATGCCTGCATCCTTCTATTAGGATGGAGTGTATAACTTTAATCCTAAGTGTTAAACCCTTGAACTGTTTAAATCCTTTAATCAATTCACTTAATAATCACTAAGACATCAAGCTTGTAACTTGGGCCTTGCATTAGGGTTCTAGTTCTTCCTTAATTGGTTAAGAAGGACTAACCCTAGTGTTAATGGACAAGTACCCCTCAAGTTGACTTACAAACCATAAAATCCACTTCTTAATCTCACCATTAACTAAAATCCATTTTAATAAAGGCTTTGTTTTGTCATTAGGTTAATCCCTAATCATAAATTAAGTTGAGGAGCCTTCCTCAGCTTAAATGTTCTCATCTATTATCCTTCTATTAGGATGGTGTAATGAGTCCATTAAATCCTTGATTATGGCTTAAACTCATTACTTAACACTAAACAAAACTCCAAAAACATCTAAATAAATGCAAGTAGGTTAATGATCTTAATCCTACATCATGGTGATTAAGTGTGAGGTGTTTACTTCATACTTAAGGTATTCTCATTACCCCTAATCAGAGGGAGGATGTGATGAGTTTACTAACCCTTGGTTTAGGCTTAAGCTCAATAACTTATGACAAACACAAAAAGCAATAAAAGATTAAATGCATAAAAAACAAACAATAATCGTCTCCTCCGGGATTCATTTCTCACCATCTTCACTCACAAACGAGAACTCGCTTCTTCCGTCTAATGCAAGACAGTTATCACCTGAGCCAGACAGGTCATACACTTGAGCATAGACAAGTAAGCAGTTCACAAGTCAATTTATCTTTCAGTCTCTTTGAGTCGAACTATGGTGTTCTGACTTCCTCATTGCACGAGAGGATACGTAGGTATAACTTAACAGTTATCGAACAAAAGTCTCTGTATATCCCCCCTCCTTCCAGCTTATCCTTTTAAGCCTCATGATCTTGAGTTTCACACTCCTATCCTTACACTGACACTTCTTTTATGTCACTTCACACATCTTTTTCACTGACACTTGCATCCTTTCCCAGCTTTTGCACACAAAATAGCACTGACACTACCCCTTTTAAACACAAATCTTTCAAGCGTGGATCCCGTCGAGTACGACGGACAATCTGGGTGCTAATACCTTCCCAGGTTGTAACCAACCCCCTTTCTCAGTTTCTCTGGTTCGCAACCGTCTTATCCATCTTTTCCTAGGTTTATGCAGCATTACTTTTCCTTCGGGATAAAAATGACTAGCTGGCGACTCTATTAATCCTTCTCTTCCTTTCGCCGACCGTTCGCGTCTGTACCCCTCTTGGCCCTGTGTCATCAGGTGGGAGCGACACATCTCATGCCAATCCTTGTAAGTGACAACCATTTTTTGCACAATCTTCTTATTATTCTTATTTGCTGCTTCCACCGCACCATTCATCTTTGGTCGGTAAGGAGAAGAATTGTGATGCTGAATCTGGAAGTCCCGGCACAGTTCTGCCATCATCTTGTTGTTTAAGTTGGAACCATTATCAGTAATGATTCGCTCGGGCACTCCGTATCTGCAAATAATGTCTCTTTTCAAAAATCTAGCTACCACTTGACGAGTGACATTGGCATAAGATGCTACTTCAACCCATTTGGTGAAGTAATCAATCGCAACCAAGATGAAACGATGACCATTTGAAGCAGTAGGCTCTATCTTCCCGATCATGTCAATGCCCCACATAGAAAAGGGCCAAGGAGATGACATGACGTTGAGCGGGTTGGGAGGTACATGCACCTTGTCTACATAAATCTGGCACTTGTGGCACTTACGGGCGTACGAACAACAGTCTGCATCCATTGTTAGCCAGTAGTACCCTGATCTCAACAACTTCTTAGCCATTGCATGTCCTCCTGCATGAGTACCGAAAGATCCCTCATGGACTTTACAGCAAATGTCAATACTAGTCATGGACTAGGCTTTACCGATGCTGATTTGACTACAGAGGGGTGTAACCACAATAAGGCATTACACATCACTCTAGAATGTAAAGGGGTTGTGCTCTCGCACGACCTTGTTGACATTGGATCATCACTCAACGTCCTGCCAAAGAAAGCTTTAGTCAAATTGGAGTATGATGGTCTAGCCCTATCTCCAAGCAATCTAGTTGTAAGAGCATTTGATGGTTCTAAGAGATCAGTTCTCGGAGAGGTGGAGCTACCCGTGGTAATTGGCCCACAAGTTTTCAAAACTACCTTCTACGTGATGGACATACAGCCTGCCTAAAATTATTTGTTGGGTCGACCATGGATTCATGCCGTCGGCGCGGTAACATCAACCCTTCACCAGAAGTTAAAATATGAGTGGGAAGGTCAAATTATCACTATCCGAGGAGAAGAAGATATGTTTGTGAGTCACCTAGCTACATACAAGTACATAGAAATGGATGGAGAAATCCATGAAACCATCAGCCAAGGTTTTGAAGCTTTGAATGTCAACGAAGCTACAACTGAGGTGTTTGCTGCATCCCAAGAGGAGAGGATGAGTACCTCAATTGCTTCCTAGAAACAGGCTCGGAATGTTGTGGAAGAAGGGAATGACCAAGGCTGGGGCAAGCTGCTAAAGGTGGAAATGAAAGAAGACAAATTCGATTTGGGTTACAAACTATCCCGACAAGTTCAAGAGGAGACTGCTGGAGGGCCAAAGTTCATAAGTGGGGGAATGCTGACCCCTGATGCTGTCAACACTCTGGAAGACGAGGCTGAGAGCGACTACAACCTGGAAAACTGGATCCGTCCAAGAGTCTCGGGCCGACAAGTCCTCAACTGGTCTTCCCAGGAAATTATAAGGGTTACTGCTGCAGAGTAATTATTATTTCCTGTTTTAAGCATGCATCAAAGTCCTGCATCTTGCCCAAGATGTCGAGACTCATTTTGTAATAGGGTCATATGTATTTGTGCAAATGGAATATTAATGAATAATGAATATCTTTTTGCAAACAATCTTTTTCGCTCACTGTCTTTTCATTTTTGTTATTTTTGCACAAAGCAATAAATGAAAATGATTTTCTGAATAAAAACTTCATTAACTTACTCTTTTTTCTATACAAAATAAAATCAATCACTAAAATGAACCAAATCTCAACCCTTGCAGAAATAGCCCTCCAGATTGCACTGACAACGACACTGCTATGACCTTGTATGACTTCGACAATTCGATTAATCAAGCAGATGAAGGGGTTGAAGAAGACTACGATTTACCTGAAGAGTTAGCCAGGTTATTGAGACAAGAGGAAAAGGTGATTGCTCCTCATCAGGAGGAGGTTGAGACTATTAATCTTGGTACCGAGGAAGTTGTGAAAGAAGTGAAGATTGGAGCCAGTCTGCAAGCTCCGGTAAAAGAATAACTTATCAGTATGCTGCGAGAATATGTTGATGTCTTCGCTTGGTCTTACCAAGATATGCTGGGATTGGATACAAAT
Organism: Lathyrus aphaca; assembly: GCA_963966055.1. Classification (NCBI taxonomy): domain Eukaryota; kingdom Viridiplantae; phylum Streptophyta; class Magnoliopsida; order Fabales; family Fabaceae; genus Lathyrus; species Lathyrus aphaca. The sequence goes on along the minus strand of OZ014524.1, from coordinate 457,853,458 downwards.
ATTGTCATGCACAGGTTGCCATTAAAAGAGGATTGCCCGCCGGTCAAACAGCCATACTCGCCCGGACATGGCCATGAAAATCAAAGAGGAAGTACAAAAGCATTGGGACGCCGGTTTTCTTGCTGTAACTAGTTACCCGCCGTGGGTTGCTAACATTTACCCATACCTAAAAAGGATGACAAGGTGCATATGTGTGTCGATTACCGGGATCTGAACAGAGCAAGCCCAAAAGATGAATTCCCATTACCTCACATTGATGTATTGGTAGACAACACAACTAGGTTCTCGGTATTTTCCTTCATGGACGGATTTTCTGGATACAATCAGATCAAGATGTCACCTGAAGACATGGAGAAGAAAACCTTCATCATACCATGGGGCACGTTCTGCTACAAAGTAATGTCATTTGGTTTGAAGAACGCCGGTGCAACATATCAACGGGCTATGGTAACATTATTCCACGACATGATCCATAAAGAAATTGAGTGTTACGTGGATGACATGATTGCCAAGTCCCTCACAGAGGAAGAGCATTTGGTAAATCTACTGAAACGTTTCAAGCGTCTGAGGAAATATCAGTTATGGTTAAACCCCAACAAGTGCACATTCGGGGTACATTCTGGTAAGCTGCTAGGGTTTATTGTGAGCGGAAGAGGAATTGAGGTTGACCCCGACAAAGTTAAAGCAATTCAGGAAATGCCTGCACCTAAGACTAAGAAAGAAGTTCGAGGGTTCTTGGGTAGATTGAACTACATTTCAAGGTTCATATCTCACCTCACTGCAACCTGCGAGCCTTTGTTCAAACTGCTAAGAAAGGAACAAACAGTCAGGTGGAACGATGATTGTCAGAAAGCTTTTGACAAGATCAAGGAGTATCTGCAAGAACCTCCAATTCTCATGCCTCCAGTTGAAGGAAGACCGCTAATAATGTACCTGACAGTATTAGATGAATCGTTGGGGTGTGTGTTGGGCCAGCATGACGAGTCTGATCGAAAAGAGTATGCAATATACTACCTAAGCAAAAAGTTTACCGATTGTGAACAACGTTATTCACTGCTCGAGAAAACTTGATGTGCTTTAGTGTAGGTTGCTTGCCGACTAAGACAATATGTGTTGACTCATACTACCTTGTTGATCTCAAAGATGGACCTAATCAAGTATATATTTGAGAAGCCAGCACTTACCAGAAGGGTTGCAAGGTGACAAATGATTCTAATAGAATACAATATTCAGTACACCTCTCAAAAGGCCATCAAAGGCAGTGTATTTCTGACTATCTGGCTGGACAACCCATTGATGATTACCAGCCTATGAGATTTGATTTCCCCGATGAAGACATCATGTTCTTAAAATCAAAATATTGTGAAGAGCCTTTTCATACTGAAGGGCCGAATCCAAAAGGAGCATGGACTATGATTTTCGATGGGGCAGTTAATTATAACGGTCGTGGGGTTGGTGCAGTGCTTATTACACCTGAAGGTGTCCATTTTCCTTTCTCAGAAAGGCTCACCTTTGACTACACTAACAATGAAGCAGAGTATGAAACTTGTATCATGGGTCTTGAGGAAGCCATTGACCTCAGGATCAAAACCTTGAATGTATTCGGAGACTCGGCTTTGGTGATCAACTAAACTAATGGAAAGTGGTATACTTATCAAGAGCATCTGGTTCCCTACCTTGACTATACGAGGAGATTGTTAACTTTCTTTACAATGGTCAAGCTTGAATACATCCCTCGAGATGAGAATCAGTTTGCAGACGCCTTGGCCACTATTTCATTTATGATCAAAGTAAAGATTGCCAACTATGTGCCTCAGATTTTAGTATCCAGACTGGACCGACCGACATATGTCTTCTCCGTGGACACTGTTACTGACAACAAACCTTGGTTCCACGACATCAAATGCTTCTTAGAGACTCAGACATACCCTCCTGGGGCATCGTCCAATGATAAGAAAACATTAAGAAGGCTAGCCGGAAGTTTCTTCCTCAATACAGATGGCTCCTTATACAAGCGAAACTTCGACATGGTCTTGCTCAGATGTGTTGACAAAAAGGAAGCAGACCTACTAATGCACGAAGTACACAAGGGTTCTTTCGGTACCCATGTCGGAGGACATGCAATGGATGCAGACTGTTGTGCCTATGCCAGAAAATGCCATAAATGTCAGATCTACGCAGACAAAGTGCATGTGTCTCCAAATCCTTTGAATGTATTGTCTTTACCTCGGCCCTTCTCCATGTGGGGCATTGATATGATTGAAAGATCGAACCAACTGCTTCAAATGGTTACAGATTCATCCTGGGAGCCATTGATTACTTCACCAAATGGGTCGAAGCAACTTCATATGCAAACGTCACTAAGCAAGTGGTAGCCCGATTTCTGAAAAAGGATATCATTTGTCGATATGGAGTCCCCGAGCGAATCATTATTGATAATGGTTCAAACCTTAACAACAAAATGATGACAAAACTATGTCGGGATTTCAAAATTCAACATCACAACTCTTCTGCTTACAGGCCAAAGATGAATGGCGCTGTTGAGGCAGCTAACAAGAACATTAATAAGATTATGCAAAAGATGGTAGTCACATACAAAGACTGGCACGAAATGTTACCATTCGCCTTACATGGGTATCGAACTTCCATTAGAACATCTACCGGGGAAACGCCTTATCAACTTGTGTATGGTATGGAAGTCGTTCTACCTGTTGAATTTGAATTGCCCTCCTTGCGGGTAATAATGGATGTGAAACTAGACAAAGCATAATGGGTCCGATCTCGTTATAATCAACTGAGCCTGATTGAAGAAAATAGATTAGCAGCTATTTGTCATGGTCAGTTATATCAAAAACGGATGAAAAGAGCCTTCGATCAAAAGGTGAGACCTCGGGAATATAAAGTGGGAGAGCTTGTACTGAAAAGAATCCTTCCTCCTCATACAGACCATAAGGACAAGTGGAAGCCAAACTATGAAGGTCCCTACGTGATAACTAAAGTCTTCTCAGGCGGAGCACTGATGCTCGCAACCATGGATGGCGAAAATTTCCCATCTCCTGTGAATTCAGATGCAGTTAAAAACTACTTCGCATAAATGACCCGCTGGACATAAAAACAGAATGTAAGTCCAGGCAAACAACAGGGCATCCCGACGAGTCAAAAACAAAATAAAATACTCGGGTAAAAATAAGGGAAAATAAAAAAATGTGTACACCCGCTGAGTTGAAAAGCCGCATCGTACAGCTCAGGAAAAAATGGGTATCCCGGTGGATTGAAAACCCGAAAGGGAGATCCACGCAAAATCAGGGAATAAGCGAACAACTGCACTCTGAATTCGTCTGTATCACACTTACATAACCTGGCAAGCTTCAAAAGGACAAAGCGTCGATCAGAATCAACTTTCTTCAGAAAGCAAGATAAGAAGAGCGTTCAAAGTCATACAGGTCATAGCAAAAGAAAGATTGGAGCATCAACTTCAGCATTGCCACATAGAATACTCTTATTTTCTCAATTTTATAGCAATCTCCTCATTTCAGGGATTAGCTTCTTCAAATGTACTCGCCTGTTCAGGGCACACAAATCAATAAAATCAATATTCACTCATACTCTGTTTTGTACCCTTTTGTTTTGTTTGCAAAAATGTCCAAAATTCATAATACAACATTTGCATGAAAACATATAAGCCATTTTCAATAAATGCTTGCAGGAAATATGTACTCTTAAGCAAATCTAACTCCTATGACGAAATCCGGTTGAGGATGCCTCAGGAAACTTGTGCGTTTCCTTTGTTTAACAGGTTGCAGGTACTCAAGGCAGTTAATCTTTTGCATCATGGGTCATATCAGACACTATATCCCTAGCCAAGTCAGCAGTCACATCATCGGCAGGATCACTTGACAAAAGCATCCCCCACGAAGCTCGTCATTCCCCCAGGATACAGCCGGAATGAAAGAATTACAATAGATTACTTCTCAGAAGTTCTCTCCTCTCCAAGCGGGATCTCCCGAGCAATAACTGAATTTGTTTCTTCCCCAACAGATACAATTTCCAACACCTTGGGGTTTCTCTCATCCCTAGCTTGAGTTTCCCCATAGAGTTCTCCAGAAAGATCACCCAGAGATCCTTTCTCCCCGCATAGTTCAGATCCCGGATCGGCTCCCTCATTTTGATAATCATAGCATTCACATCATCTTCCCAAAGCAGAGTGTAGCATTCCGTCTAATACGGAGCATTACGTTAAAAATCAAACATGGATTTACATGATCATAAGTCAGGTTCGAACCATTCACATGTATATACAAAAATCACTCCTCCAGCAGTGTACAAACAAAAACATCTTCCCAGTAAAATCGCTAGAATACCTTTTACACTCTTGTTCATACTTATACAAAGTTCTTCCAACACTCGTTTGTTTCCTACACATACTACTCCCAAGCAGTATACAAAAACACCTCTCCCCTGCAGTCGCCAAAATACCCTTTTGCACTCTCAATACAAATACCCTTATACTACTCAGCAGACCAAACACTCGTTTGTGTTCCTTGCTTAACCAACTCGTCCGTATCATCATCCCTAAACACGCGTCGACGTTTGTTTCTATCGATACTCGTCCGTATCGTGGTCCTAAAGGTGCTCGTCCGTATCTTTAGTCTATACACATTGTCCCTCATCATCATTTCATTTATTCTTTAACCGATGGTCGTCCCCGTCGTGGATTCTTTATTCTTTAGCCTGATGGTCATCCCCATCAGTGCATTTCTCACCTTTTAACCCCTAGCAGTCGTCCTCTGCTCGATGGTCATCATCCATCGCTATCATTTGATGTTTACTCTACATCGTCTTGTTTTTTTAATAACAATTTATATCCCTTTTCTTCTTATACCAGAGAGCACAAATTTTAGACTGTCTTGGTATTCAACCACAAGTTATCTTGTTCGTCTGCTAAGCTTGACGCTTACATCCTACACAACTAACTCATGCTTGAATAGGGGCAGTTGTAAACACCCTAAATTTGCCCTCTCACTTTCTCATGCCTTGTCTTATAATTACACATATTACATAGCATATCACTACATCTTACATTGCATATTCACCTTTAACATCTCATTGCATCTTTTCACAGCTAGGGTTGGTGATCAAATGAATCTTGAAGAGAGTATGAGGTATCTCAGAGGCCATGAAGCATGACAAGAAGATCCTTGAGTGTTCTAAGGTCATATTGTACCCCCAAAGGTTCTTGGAAGTCAAAAAATCACAAGAGATTCCAGAGCCACCCAGGCAGGCTCAAGGCTCCTACACAAATGACCTAAGATTAGGGTTTTGGGTTTGAGGCCCTTACAACCAAAATTTTTGGTCATTCTTGATTCAAATGGTCTTTATATGATATAAGGAGTGTGTGGATGAAGTTTGATGAAATAAATCAATGTGGAAGTCATCTGATCAAATGGTAACATGTTGTGTAAGAAAAGTCAGGATTAGGGCATCTAAGGCCTCCAACAAGGGTTCCAAAGGGTCATCATCATCAATTTGAGGTCCTATTACCTTTATTTGGTCTTAAGAATGTTTGAAAGATCACAAGATTGGAGAATTTTGAGCCATTGCAAAAGTTGCCATTTTTGGACATGACTTGAAATGAAAACTTTCCATTTTGGGAAAGATTTTAAACTTCCTCTTTTTTGATCAAAAATGCTTCAAATGAAATTTTGTAAGACATGAAAGTTGTATATTGGATCTTCCCATTTTCAAAAAGTACAAGAACTCCTCTTGATTCATCCTAGAACTCAAGATATGGCAAGTAAAAGTTGGGAAAAATCTTGTAATTTTCAAGGTTAGGCCAAAGAGGGAAATGTGCAAAAGTGAATTTTAGGCCTCTATATGACTTCTAATCCACTCAAATGCATCATGGCATGATCAAACAACATCTCAAAGTCAGATTTGAGCTTTGAACCATGGAATTTCATGACTTATTTCTCAAGAAATCACAAAGTTGCAAAATTGCAAAACCTATGCAAACTCTTGATCCAAGCCATACAACTCATAACAATTGATCCTAGGGTTCTCCTTGAAGATAGCTGAAGCAGCTCAAGCCCTCAAATCAGTTCTTCCATGGCCCATACCTCAAGTACACAACTTTTGACTTTTTGGCCAATTGAACCATACCAATCGCACAGTGCATAGAAACTCTTCTGACTCATTCCATTTGTTTATACAAAGCCTAAGGATCATAAAAGAGGGCTCACAAGAACTCAGAGCCACCACACACTCAGTTTGCACAAAAATCCCAAAAAACTTCCTCTCTTCGATTCTCCCAATCTAGCCATTAAACTTCAAAAATTCATTCACCAATCAACCACACATCATTCATAGAACAAGAATCAACCATTAAAATGGCCTGAAACATCACATATCAAAACCTCCATTTCTGCCATATCAGAACTGGACCTCTCAAACTAGCCACTTTCAAAGCATTCCAAGCATTCCATTAGCCTCAAGAGGTTCAAAGGAGGTCATTTGCACAAGAGGGAGGCTCTGAAAGCTCACATTTGCAGGTCACCAGCTCAGGTATAGCTTAAGAATTTTTTTCTCAGAACTTCATTTTCTTATTACAAAATTTATATACATGTTGAACTGATCACCTAGATATGTTTAGATTTGAAAATGAGTAAGAAATGATCATTTTATGTTATTCTGAAAGTTTACCCGTGTTTTGATTTTGTTTCAATTCTCTTGATTCAAGTGTTATAAATGTTGTTTGGTTGTTGATTCGTGTTCCATGAAATGTGGGGAGTATTTCTGGGCAGTTGTTTTGGTGTTTAGTGACCTAGGGAAGAAGATAGGGTTTTGGTTGGCCGGAGAAGATGACCGGAGCACTGTTCCGGTCATCTGAAAGTGATTAGGGTTAGGGTTTCCAGATTGAATGAGAGCCATTAGATCTTGATTAGTTTAAGGGATGGACGACTCAGATTGCCTTAATTTTAATTAAATAAAATAAAACATAATTAATTAGTTCAGATTAAATGTGAGCCTTTGGATTGCGCGCGTTTAGGGAGTTTGAATATGAACCCTAAGATCTACATACCTTCAGTCAAGCTGACTTGCGCCCACAACCCTTGATCTCTCTTCCATGCAATCTGAGCCTTTCATTTGGATTACTTTTCATTTTATTGTTATTTATTTCATTTTCTTTTCTTTTATTTATTAAAAATAGCAAAACACTTTCAAAAATTCTGATTTTTTACACTTTCACTCTAATTAATTTTAAAAACCCAAAAATATTTTTATTTTTATTTTTTGCATTTAAAATTTATTTTTAAATCATTTAACTGTATTATTTAATTAATTAATTCATTTTAATTAGTTAAAAATACTTTTAGGTATTTAAAAATCACCAAAAAAATCAGGGAACCTCTTTGAACATTAAAATCAATTTACAAACTCATTTCACAAATTTATTTTTGGGTTTGATCATGTTTTAACAATTAAAATTGAATTAGGATTTTGAAAATCCCCTTTTTCATAACCCTAATTCAAAAATTCATTTCTGCCTAACCAAAATGAGTTTGTACTTGTTTATTTTTGCAATATTTCACACTTTGTATCTATTATCTAAGATATGTTTGGTGCAATTTTGCTTTACATTTTCAATTTGTTTTGACTTTTTCTTTGCAAAGTGTCCAAAACCCTAGCCAAACTTAGAGAAACCATAACTTGAATTTGGTTTAGCTTTAGATCTCCACCTTTGTAGGGTGTTCTCATGTAGGTTTAGGGTTTGTTTGGATGCAATTTCAATTTTTTATCATGTGATTTACTTCTGATTTTGATCATGGACTTTGTGTATGTACATACTAACTTTTAAGGTGCATATGGTAAGTTAATTAGGATGTGGATGTGCATCCACATCCAATCTCTTCTCACCCTCTCATTTATTTGTGTTTGAAGTGAATTTGATTCACTTGTGTTTTTTTCTCTCCCACTCCTAGGTTACTTAACTTCTTCAAGAAGTAAGTAACATATCTTTCTCTCTCTTTCTCTTTCATCTGCTTCTTCATTGGTGGCCATCTGAAGATTTCTCTTTAAGCCTCATACACCATAGGAACATCTAAGCATGATAACTTTAGGGTTGTAAATAATCTCCCCTAGTTTTTCACCTTTTGAGTCTCCTTGAGTCTCTCTTTCTCACCTCCATAACAATGGCTAAACAGTTAAAGTTTTAAGACTCTGAATTAGGGTTATGCCAGTATCCTTATCTTAGGATGGAGTGTATAACTTTAATACTTAGTGTTAAACCTTTAAGTTGTTTTCACCTCTTAATCAAAACACCTAATAATTATCAAGACTTAAGCTTGTAACTTGGGCCTTATATTAGGGTTACATCGCTGCCTCTGGGTCAGAGGGACTAACCCTAGTGTTTAATGGACAAGTCCCCCTCAGGTTTTGTCTTACAAACATAAAATTAATTTCTTAATTTAACCTATAATCAAAATCCACTTTATTAAAGGTTTGTTATATAATGATTTTAATCCCTGACCATGGATTAAGTTGAGGTATCTTCCTCATCTTAAGTGTCCTCATCTATCATCCTTCTCTTAGGATGGTGTAATGAGTTCATTAATCCCTGATTAGAGATTAAACTCATTACTTAACACAAAACAAACAATCAAAAAAACACTTGATAATTACAAGTAGGTTAATGATCTTAATCCTGTATCATTAGGGTAATGAAGTTGGAATATCAATCTCACACTTAAGTAGACTCATTATCCCTAGTCAGGGGTGATATAATGAGTTTACGACCCTTGATTAAGGCTTAAGCTCATTATCCTATGCAAAACACCAAAAACAATAAAAAACTAAAAACACAAAAACAAACAATAAATGTCTCCTCCGGGATTCTTTTCTCATCACACTCAATCTGAAAATGAGAACTCGCTTCTTCCGTCTAATGCAAGACAGTCAGCACTCGAGCCAGACGAGTCATACACTTGAGCATAGACAAGTAAACAGTTCACACCAAAACACTAAGTCTATTTGAGTCGAACTACAGTGTTCTGACTTCCTCATTGCACGAGATGATACGTAGGCATAACTTAACAATTATCGAACAAAAGTCCCCAGGTCTCCCCCCTCTTATCTTTCTAGCTTTCCTTTCTTGACCTCAGTTTGAACTCCTGTTCTTTTTGCACTGTCACTTTGTACATCCATCTTTTATACACAGTTAGCACGTACACCCCCCCTTTTAAAAAAAAACACAATTAGGTAAGTGTGGATCCCGTCGAGTACGACGAACGATCTGGGTGCTAATACCTTCCCAGGTCGTAACCAAGCCCCTCACCCAGTCTCTTTGGTTCACAACCGTCTTATCCATATCTTTCTAGGTTTATGCAGCATTACATTTCCTTCAGGATAAAAATTCCTAGCTGGCGACTCTATTCAACCTCAACCTTCACCATCCGATCGTTCGCGTTTGCACCGGGACGAAAGTCCGGGGAGCGAAAAAAGCATGTGATCAGTGACATGTCTGTGTTTGTGTTGATCATATAATCAAGTGTCAGTGAAGGGTCACAATATCAGTATCTCTGTGTAGAAATCCTACAATCCGTAACCAAAGGACCATATAGAACCAGATCATATCACAAAATAACACTGGTAGAGTGGGTATGTTGAAAGTTTAGGGTTCTTGCAAACTTGTAAACCCCTCCCATCTCACGGGTGTGCTCCGGGTCGACATCATAGACTCTCAAAGCCAAATAGCGATAATACGTTTACCATCTCCGAGAAATGGCTTGTGACCAAATCAGGGAGTCAGTTTGGCATTATTCACTACTCAGGGGGTCTCAGCTGAGTTTGGGAAAACAATCATCCCTCATAACTTCCCAAATTGAATCATTGAATCGAGAAACAATAGAACATTCAGCCTTTGGGATACAGTACTATCGTCATACGAACAACTTACTTTAACTGGTTTCCTATGAGAGAACTAGGCATCCTATGCGAGTTCCCAGTGGGCCATCGGATGCGAGTGGGTTTGTCAATAAATGTGGTCTGCCACTGTCATCACTAGAGAGGGTTGTTTCCACTAAGGTCCTCAATGATCGGTCCCCAGATGCACATAACTATCAAGGTTGTACCCTGAAGTGGAGGAAATATCCACACAGGATAGTTCCAAGACGGTCGCAGTTTGGGTGTGGAACATATCGCCACTCATCATGGTGAGATACCACCGAAGTACAATGTTTTTCCATGCTAAGTCCTAGGGTGCACTCGAGCCCCGATTACAAGCTCATCTCACAGTAACCCCATCCCACAGAAAAACCAAACCTGCACAAACAGTCCAGTATAATATGATGCATGGAAAATAAATACCGAAAGCGGTAAATGAAGGTGTAAAGTAAAGCTGTAAATAAAAGTAGTAAAGTTAAACTAAAGCACACATCAACAAGCATCTAAACATCCAAAGAAACATACAAGCGCTAGGATTGACTCTCAAAGGGGAAACCATAGATTCTGGGTTTGGTCCCCAGCAGATTCTCCAGCTGTCGCTCCTGGGATTTTCATCCTAGTACAAACGCGAAAGTGGCGCAGAAAAGGTAGAGTCGCCAACCAGACATTTTTATCCCGAATGAATGGGAAAGGTAATGTTGCACAAACCGAAGATAAAAGGAAAGGAAAAGGTCCTGCAAACCAAAGATCTAGGTTTGGGAGTCGGTTACGACCTGGGAAGGTATTAGCACCCTAGATCGTCCGCCGTACCCGACGAGATCCACGCTTGTTATTCTGCTTCAAAGGGTAAAAGAATAAAGTTGTTGCTGAATAATAGAACTGATAACTGGAACTGGAATGAGAAAGAGAACTGGAAAAAGAGATCTAAAAGGTACAGGAAAAATGTAGGGAAAATAAAGAGTGTGCTCGAATGGACCCTACCCCACTGCCTACGTATCTCATGGGATATGAGAATCAGAGTCGACGTAGTTCACCTAACTAAGGAGGGAACTTTGTTTGTGTTTTTTAATGAATTGAACTGCTTATTCATATGCTCAGGTGTTTCAGGGTCGTCTGGTACGAGTGCATTTACTGTCTTGCAAAGAGACAAGTCGAAGCGAGTTCTCATTTAGAGTGAATGAGATGAGGAGAGAATTCACGCAGGAAAAGATGTGTGTTGTTTGTTTATTGTCTTTTAGAGAAGTGTTTTGATTTTGTTGTTTGTGAAACATTCTCCTGGTAAGACTTGTTCATCACGATAGATACCTTACACCTCGCCCCGAAATGGGACGTGTGCAAGTACCCCATGGAAAAGTCCCCTGGCGCACGAGAAAGCTCAACCTTTATTAGGTGTTTTGCTTTTTCTTTGAGATGAGAAAGAGGGACTCAAGTTGAGAAAGGACAAAACTAGGGGAACTAAGACTCACACTAAGTTATTTTATTCAAAGGATGTCCTATGATTAGTGTGGTTTTCTACTCCTAATGAAGAAAAATAAAAGAAGAGGAAACTAGAAGGCAACTTACTTCTCTAACGAAGTTAAGTTGTTTCTAAAGGGGGGAGAATGAAGTTATACAAACAAAGCCTAAAAGGATAAGACAAACACAACTTGAAAGTATAAAGAGATGAAGAAGAAGTTTTATAAACAAAGCTTACCTCAACCTCCCTACAAAACAAAGGTTTGCTTCATAATGTATATTGAAAGCCTAAAACAAGGCAAAAGCCCAAGTAATAACCAAACTAGCTAAGGAAAGACACTAGGGGCTCCCTAAGGCTAAGTCCTAAAAGAGAAGGATCTTAAATTATAAGGAGACTTCTAAAGTCAGTAGCTAAACCCTATTAATGTATTCTAAGGGAATAAGATCAAACACTAAAAAACTATGCCCTAATGAGGTACTAAACCCTATTAAAGGTCAAGGTAAAGTTAGATGGAGAAGTTTGAATGAAAGTGCAAAGTAAACATGTATTAAACCAAAGTTGAATGCTAAAGTCAGAACCTAATATCCATTAGAAGTGTCTCAAAAGGTAAATGAAATTTTGAGCAAAGAGAATTAAGTACAAGAGATTGAATGGAGAAGGAATGATATGAAGTGAACAAATGGTTTCATAAGAAGACAAGTGACTTAGAATAACAGTCAAACATGAACCATGAAAGGTGAATTCCCCGTAAAAAATCAAGAGGCTAAATTATATGATAAGATGAAGATTAGAAGGAATAATAACCACAAATGAACAAGTATGAAACACTTTAGGGTTATGGGACAAGGAAACTTGAATTAGAAGTAACCATATTCAAAAAGATAACAAATGAAGTGAATGGTATCAAGACTTGATGAAATGATATGATGATTTAATTGAACATATTATGAGGTTTATAAGAAGAGTATGAAGTGAATACAAGACTCACAAAGTCAATTTGCAATGATTAAAGTGAAAGAAGAAGGATAATTAAGTCAAAAGAGGCACTTATGAACAAAAGTGAAACTTATGAATCAAGTAACCTAAAAATTCAAACCAAGGACTTATAATTGGATACTAGTGACTTGTAAATGTACAATGTAACCCTAAGAACTCATACAAAAGACCTCTAATGAATGACATAAATGCCTTACCCAAAATTAGGTTAGAAGGAGGGAAGAAGATGACACAAAATGTTACTTAAGAAACAAGGTATCAATTAAATGCTTATGGACATGAAAAAATTATGAAAATTGGTATTCAAGGTCACAAACCAGGGTTAAATAAACCTTTAAAAGTTATCAAAAGAAATCACAATCTAACTCACACAAATGATTGTACAAAGTGAATTAGGGTTTTGTTGGATTAGACACAAAGAAATGTCTCAAAAAGGGACCAAAGATGACTAAAAAATTATGAAAAAAATATTTTTGGAAGCCTCAATATGTCCTTTGAATAGGGAAAAAAGAATGAGATTAAGACTATTTTTGGTTTGGAAGAAATAAAATGGAGAAGTCAATGTGGTCAAGAAGAAAGAAATTCAAAAATAAAATTCAATTCTGGACCAAAAATAAAAGAAAATGGAAATAAAAAAATTGGAAAATTTTGTAAAATGTTGAAACGTATGGAGGAATTTATTTGGAATTTTTGGTGATGATTTGGTATTTTTATAAATAAAAAATTTGAATGGAAATAAAAATTGAAATTAAAAGAAAAAATAAATAAGGATGAGGTGTAATCAGTAATGGTTTTCAGTTCAAAGACAATGGGCCTTATGCGCTGGGGGTGGAAATAATAAAGAAAGGCCCAATCCAAAGGCCACGCTGAACACAAAAAAATATGGTGGACTTCAGGTTAATGGTGGATTTTTATCTGGACCACAAGATACATCCAACGTGTGGTAACTGTCGCTCCCGGGATTTTCATCCTAGTACAAACGCGAAAGTGGTGCGGAAAAGGTTGAGTTGCTAGGCAGACATTTTTATCTCGAGGGAACGAGAAAGGTATTGCTGCACAAACCTGAGGAAGAAGGAAAGGACAAGGTCCTGCGAACCAAAGATCTGGGTTCGGGAGTCGGTTACGACCTGGGAAGGTATTAGCACCCCAGACCGTCCGCCGTACCCGACGGGATCCACGCTTGTTTGCTTGTTTCAAAGGGTGAGAAAATAAATCTGTTGAGCAAATGAACTGCTAACTGGAAACTGGAACTGCAATGAGAAAGGAGTTGAAAAAAGAACAAAAAGAAAGAATGGGGAAAATGTAGGGAAAATAATGAATGTGCTCGAACGGGCCCTACCCCGCTGCCTACGTACCTCATTAAGAAAATGAGGATCATAGTCGACGTAGTTTGCCTAACTAAGGCGAGAATTATTTGTTTGTGTTTTTTTATAGCTGGAACTACGTATGTCTAGGCTCAAGTGTTGCAGGCTCGTCTGGTATGAGTGCGTTTACCGTCTTGCATGTGAGACAAGTCATCGCAAGTTCGCATTTAGAATGAATGAGGTGAGAAAAGAAGTTCCCGCAGGATAGTCGCTTATTATTTGTTTTTTTTTGTCTTTTCAAGAGTTTTGTATTTGGCACAAGGAAGTGAATTCGAACTCTTGTCCATGGAATGTGTACTTGCTACAACTTTCCAAGATAGAATAATAGAACTAGCACACCAAGTAAGGAGAATTTATCCAAGACCTTTTTCCAAGGATTAGGGTCTAAGTTCACTAGCTTGTTGAACTTATTACATGTTTTTGTAGCTTTTATGAAGAAGTATCTTTTAGATTTTTCTTTGTGAAATAACCTCCTGATAAGACTTGTACATCATGCTAGACAAGCCCACACTATTCCAAGATGGAATGAATATGAGTGCCCCATGGAATAAGGCTATACACAAGAGATTCTCTCATGCATTTATTAAGTGTTTTTTTTTATTTTGTTTGAAGATGAGGAGAGAAAGACTCAAATGGCAAAAGGTTAAAGCTAATGGGGGACTAAGACACAACCCTAAGTTATTCATTAAAATGGTGGTCCTAACGGTTCATGAGGTATTCTAATCCTAAAGAGCAAAAGGAAAAGAAAGAAGAAAAAGGATGCAACTTACTTCCTAAGGAAGATAAGTTGGTCCTAACAAAGGGGAATCCTACCAATCACAAATATGGAAATAAAAGGAAATTAAATGAAAATTAAATGCATAAAGGAAGTAAAAGAATAAGTTGAAGGAAACCTACCTCAATCTTCCCCTCTAAAAAACAAAGGTTAGTGTTGCGCATTATTTAAAATAATAAAGCAAACAAAGTACTAATTAAACCCTAAAGCCTAGGACCTAAACTAAATGCAATGCAAAATTTAACAACTTTTTAGAGCTATTAAATGCACAAACAGCTAGGAAAACAATGCTCAACACAAACAGCCTACTGCAGCTAACACACAGCATGCAAAAATAGGTGTAAAAAGTCAAAAACAACATGAACAACATAGCAAACAACATACATTTTACAGCTACTGTACCAAAAACAGCTGCGAAAACATGAGGCAGATTTAATTATTTCTATTTTTTATGCACAAATGAATGGAATATAACGCAAATACAACACAAAATACAATGAACAAACATCATGAGATATCTCTACATATGATTATGAATTTATCAACATACACACATGGATTTGATTCACTTCTTTAAAGCAAAATGACAAAATGACATGCATACTTTTCAAGTTGGCACAAATGATTATTTAAGCATAAAGAGTGAACATGCATCATTTCTAGCATCATCAATTGAACATGCATTGGTACTAAAATCAGAATTGAAGCATTTTAGCACGGTGATCAATCAAGTGAATGAAGCAAGCATATGAACATGTGAAGCATTTGATCATAATCACAAAAAGTGTATTTTCAACAAGTCGGCATTTATTGCGAACAAATAAAGAAGCAAACATGTACTAACATGCATCTTGACCTGAAGCGGATCAACAACAACTAAACGCAACACGTGAACAAGAAATCAAGATCAAGTGCGAACATGAGAATTTGGAAACTTTGAACAACATGCAACATTTTGATTACGCGCTCAAGCATCTGAAACATGTATCAATCACAAAGGTGAAGCAAAACAGAACTTGAAACAATTATTAGCATGCTAACAAAGAAGTTCAAACATGGTATAAACCTTCACAATTCAATTTGAGCATCAATTTACAATTAAGCACAAAAATCGGAAAAGAACGAAACGCGCGTCAAAAGTTGTCGAAACCATGGACACCTACTCCTAAACAGCTCCTAAAAACTCCCTAAAATCATATACTAAAGATCCATGATGATTGGAGGGGGAATGGATATCAAAAATGCAAGAAAAAAGCACGAATTTTCCATTCTAGTTCAGTGGTAACCGGTTACTACCTAGAAGGTAACCGGTTACCAGTTCAAAAACTGGACCTTTTTTAGCAAAATTAACACAGGTAACCGGTTACTACCTATGTGGTAACCGGTTACTCTACAACCAGAATAGAACATTCTGCATTTTCTTGTAAAATTCAGCATCAATTTATCCAAATAAGCTCTGACCTAATGCATATCAATTAAGTACGAAAACTACACCTAAATGCAACTATTTAACACCAATTAAAGTCACAAACAAATCAAGATTCTAAAGCCTAAAGATCCAAACAATTAAAGCATCAAAAATTAAGAAAACGCGAAGAACGTGCGTCGAGATGAAGAGAGATAATTTAAAACGAGAAGTGATTGTGAGATTCACCAACCTACAAAGCCGAGATTCGCTTTGGTAATTGTTGCAATGTTGAAACGATACACGATAAGAGAGAAAATCGTAGATTGGAGGCTTCGATCCATGAATGCGCAAAATAAATGCGGTTGATGCAAAATCTTCAAAAATCACTTCCGTAAGGTGAAAAAAAGCTCCAAAATCGTGCAACTTCTTCGATAATCCGTGAAAATGATGCAAATGGTAGTGGCTTAGCTTCTGATTCTTCAAGTTTCAATGAGAAACTTGAAGTATCTTGATGATGATGAAGCTTTGGTGTGGGTTTGGGAAATGGAGAAGAATGAGAGAATTGAGAGAAATTGAGAAGGTTGAAGATTAAAAATGGTGAAAAATGAAGTGTTGTTGTGAGCTTTGGAGTGAAAACGGTTTATATATGTGTTAGGTTTAGAGTGAGCCTTGGGTTAGGAGCTAGGCTTGGGATTTAGGTTAGGAGTTTAGGTTAGGAGTTTAGGTTAGGATTTAGTTAGAGCCTCTAGAATATTCCTTGGAATATTCCCTAGAATATTCCTTGGAATATTCCATAGGAAGATGGTAGAAAGTTCTAGAAAGTGGTGGAATGCAAGGTAAAGTGAAAAAATGGAAAAGTTGAGAAGTGGTGGAATGCAAGGTAAAAAGTGTCTATTTTTATTTCCAAATTTACACGTGGTAACCAATTACCTCATAGGTAGTAACCAGTTACCTGACCAAAAACTTAAATTTTTTTTCTCTTCTTTTTTGGTGGGAACTCTTGGATGTCTGGCCTCGGTCTTATTTTCTAAGATTATTTTCCTTCGGAGGCTCGGTAGATGCAAAATAACCCCTGATCACATGCCTCGTGCGTGCGTATGCAAATGCTGATGATTTATTTTATTATTATCATTATTTTTTGAATGCAATGCGATTTGGATGGATATGCTCAATGACATGGAAAATGAGAGGGAAAATTTTGAGGTATTACAGCTGCCCCTATTCAATATCTGCAGACCTGGGTGAATAATAAAGACGGGTTTTAGACATTCAAGGTTTGGAGTGATTGAATACTCGAATAAAACCTGGAAATCTGAACTCTGTGGATAAGGAAAATGTTGTATGCTCTTATTTATCATTGTTTTTTCTCTTCTTAATTCTTTTGACCTCTGAATAGGTAGCGAGAAATAGAACCAGGTGGAATAGGATCGTTGTACATAAACGAGAGCCTGCGATGTGACTGCTGAGCGAATCAAGCCACATAATGGGATCCTGTTGTACAAAACAGGGTTTAAAACGACGCGACTGCTGAACGAATCAAGCCACGGAAAGGGAGACTGTTGTACAAAATAGGGCTTAACGACGCGACTGCTGAGCGAATCAAGCCACGGAAAGGGAGCATGTTGTACAAAATAAGCCCTAATGACGCGAATGTTGAGCGAATCAAGCCACATAAAGGGAGCCTGTTGTACAAATCATGGCTTAAAATGACCCGACTGCTGAGCGAATCAAGCCACGGAAAGGGAGCCTGTTGTACAAAATAGGGCTTAACGATGCGACTGCTGAGCGAATCAAGCCACAAAAAGGGAGCCTGTTGTACAAAATAGGGCTTAAAATGACGCGACTATTGAGAGAATCAAGCCACGGAAAGGGAGCCTGTTGTACAAAACAGGGCTTAACGATGCGACTGCTGAGCGAATCAAGCCACGGAATGGGATCTTGTTGTACAAAACATGGTTTAAAACGAAGCGACTGCTGAGCGACTCAAGCCACGGAAAGGGAGCCTGTTGTACAAAACAGGGCTTAACGACGCGACTGCTGAGCGAATCAAGCCACGGAATGGGAGCCTATTGTACAAAACAGGGCTTAACGACGCGACTGCTGAGCGAATCAAGCCACGGAAAGGGAGCTTGTTGTACAAAACAGGGCTTAACGACGCGACTACTGAGCGAATCAAGCCACGGAAAGGGCGCCTGTTGTACAAAACTGGGCTTAAAATAACACGACTGTGAATCAAGCCACGGAAAGGGAGCTTGATGTACAAAACAGGGCTTAACGACGCGACTGGTGAGCGAATCAAACCACGGAAAAGGAGCATGTTGTACAAAACAAGGCTTAAAACGATGCGACTGCTGAGCGAATCAAGCCATGGAAAGGGAGCCTGTTGGACAAAACAAGGCTTAGAACGACGCGACTGCTGAGCGAATCAAGCCAAGGAAAGAGAGCCTGTTGTACAAAACAGGGCTTAAAACGACGCGACTGCTGAGCGAATCAAGCCACGGAAAGGGAGCCTGTTGTATAAAATAGGGCTTAAAAACGAGACCATTGTACAAAATGAAACTCGATATTGGGATGGGATCATTGTACATAAACGAGAGCCCAGGTAGACAGAACCGTTGTACAAAACGAGAACCTGCGACGCGACTGTTGTGCGAAACAAGCCGTAGAATGGGGGCCTGTTGTACTAAACATGGCTTAAAAACGAGACCTTTGTACATAACGGAACTCGAAGGTGGAACGACAAACATTGACTTGGATAGACAAGGATGACTGGCAGATGGTATAGATATCCTCTGTGGGGGGTATTTCTAGTTGAAACGATGTTTATAGGTTGTACGTAATATACCTCAAAACTGGCCCATGTTGGCATGCATATGTTTGAACTTATTGCGTAATGCTCCATGATGATGGAAATGCTACGCTTTGGAGGGTGCAAGTGTAATGATTATTATGCACATGAGAATGCAAAGATATCTCCTAACAAGGAGACTGCAAGTATCCCAGGCGGCTTGACTAGGGAAAAATGATGATCACTGCGTGGATCTGGTTGATCCTTGTGAAGAGAAATCAACTATGCGGGGAATGTTGTTAATGATATACCGGCTCTGAACTGCCACCACTGCTAAAAATACATTGGACACTGAGATTGGAGAGCCAAGACCCTGCTGGAGATGGACTTTTCTTGAACTCTGATGGGAAAGTGTAGACCTCCTGACTTGGCTGGGAACCAGAAGTATGACACTGCTGAGGGAGCAAATTGTTGGGGAGGAAAGACACTCCTTGTACTGCTGGGGATCACCCCTGTATTGAAGGGAAATCTCTGCTTGGGGAGGACAAACATCTTTTCTCATTACTGCTGAGGAAGAATTTCAACTTCACTTCTACTAGGGATGACAAGAGACACATGGGAAGACAATTGTTCTTGTTCAAGCATATTGTTGAGACATTATTCCTGGAAGTCCACTAGCAACGCCTGTACCTACACCTGCGTAAACACAATTGATAGTGCCTGCAACATAGAGAGTTAGTTTGGACCTGTACGCCCTAGGCCTATGGTATGAATCACCATCCCAGCCACTTAGCACCCTTTTTAAAGTTGTATTAGATGTTTTTGTCCTCCTGCATGAGTTAGAAAGCATTCAAATGTTCACAACACAATACAAATCATAGTTTGTTGGATGTTTTTGCAATCAATCAATGCTAAATGAAAAACAAAAACAAAAGCAAATAGTCACAAGTTGACTGAAATTGCATTTTATTGATTTGGAACATGGCCATGAATAGGCATTACAATAGGAAACAATTCCCTGGAAAGAGGAAATTACCCAAAAGGAAAACAGACTACCCTATCGGCAATGTGAAAAATGGATCTCATCAAGTTTCGACCCGGCTATGACTCGTATATCTTCAAGACTCTCTGCTTGCTCTGCCCCTTGAGAAAGGTGATTGGACTGGTCTTCAACCCTTGAAATAACCTTAGTTGTAGATGAATTACGAATTTCACAGATTGCAGTCGTTCATGTTAGTCCCTCTTTTGCATGGATCGCCCTTTTAGGTTTTCAATCCACCGGGATACCCTTTTTTGCCTGAGTTGTCCGATGTGGCTTTTCAACTCAGCGGGTGTACATTTTTTTTCAATATTTCCCTAATTTTTTCCCGAGCCTTTTATTCTGTTTTTGGCTCATCGGGATGCCCATTTTGGCCTGGATCTTTATTTTGTTTTTATCAAGCGGGTCTTTTTACATGAAGTATTTTTTTACTATGTCTGCATTGACATGGGAATGGAAATCTTCTCCATCCATGGTTGTTAGCAGCAAGGCTCCACCTGAGAAAACCTTTTTAACCACGAATGGTCCTTCATAATTGGGTGTCCATTTGCCCATGTGATCGTTAAGCAGAGGAAGAACCCTTTTCAGCACCAGGTCACCTGGTATGTACCTTCTTATCGAAGGCATGTTTCATGCATCGTTGATACAACTGTCCATGGCATACAGCTGTTAGGCGTTTCTCTTCGATGAGGCTCAGTTGATTGTATCTGGATCGGAGCCACTCAACTTCATCTAGCTTAATGTCCATCATTAACCTCAACTAGGGGATCTCAACTTCGACTGATAAGACTGCCTCCATACCATATACCAATGAGAACGGGGTTGTCCCTGTTGAGGTACGCACATACATTCGATACCCATGCAGTGTAAATGGTAGCATCTCGTGCCAGTCTTTGTATGTCACAACCATCTTCTGCACGATTTTCTTGATGTTCTTGTTGGCCGCCTCGACGGAGCCATTCATCTTCAGGCGATACGGTGAAGAGTTGTGATGCTCTATTTTGAAATCCCGACACAAGTTAGCCATCATCTTGTTGTTAATATTAGAACCATTATCAGTAATGATTCTTTCGGGAATTCCATACCGGCAAATGATGTCTCTTTTGATAAACTGAGCTATCACTTGTTTAGTAACGTTTGCATAAGACTCCGCTTCAACCCACTTCGTGAAATAGTCTATAGCAACCAGGATGAAACGGTGATCGTTGGAAACTATTGGCTTGATCTTTCCAATCATATCAATGCCCCACATGGCGAACGGCCAAGGTGAAGACATGACACTCAATGGATTCGGAGGTACATGGACCTTATCAGCATAGATCTGGCACATGTGGAATTTGCGGGAATATTTACAACAATCGGATTCCATGGTGATCCAAGCATCTTATTTTGCTATGAAATAAAAGGACATTTTCAGACAAAATTGTGTTCTCTTTCCTTGTTTTTAAAACTTTTCACAAAAAATATAAAAATGGCAATGTGTTTTTCCTTTTTGTTTTTGTGTTAGCGTCTCTTTTTCAAAATAAGAAGATTCTGAATAAGCACATCATCTGTGTAGTGTTGATCATCTGGATTCCATTGATAACGTTCCTGCTATGACCACGCATGATTTTGACAATCCAGTCTACCAAGATGATGAAGGGGTTGAGGAAGACTGTGACCTCCCTGAAGAATTCGTCAGACTGTTGAAGCAAGAGGAACGGGTTATTCAGCCTCATCAAGAAGAAATTGAGATCATCAACATGGCAGTGAAGATGTGAAGAAAGAGATCAATATTGGGGCCAGTCTGCAGGCCAACGTCAAGAAAGAGCTGATCAGTATGCTGAAAGAGTATGTGGATATCTTTGCTTGGTCGTATCAAGATATGCCAGGGTTGGATACCGACATCGTTGCGCATAAGCTGCCTCTGAGAGAGGATTGTCCTCCTATGAACCAAAATTTGAGAAGAACTCGTCCTGACATGGCGATGAAGATTAAAGAGGAGGTTCAGAAGCAATGGGATGTCGGGTTCCTTGCTGTAACTAGTTACCCAACTTGGGTAGCTAACATTGTACCTGTACCAAAGAAGGACGGCAAGGTCCGGATGTGCGTTGACTACCGGGATTTGAATAGAGCAAGCCCGAAAGATGAATTTCCGTTGCCACACATTGACATGTTGGTAGACAATACTGCTCAATTCTCGGTATTTTCCTTCATGGATGGCTTCTCCGGATATAACCAGATTAAGATGGCGCCGGAAGACATGGAGAAGACAACGTTCATTACCCCGTGGGGTACATTCTGCTATAAGGTCATGCCCTTTGGTTTGAAGAACGCTTGGGCAACTTATCAACGGGCGATGGTCATATTGTTCCATGACATGATACACAAGGAGATTGAGTGTTATGTGGACGATATGATTGCTAAGTCCCGAGATGATGAAGAGCATCTGATCAACCTGAAGAAGCTGTTTGATAGACTGATCAAGTACAAGTTGAGGTTGAATCCAAACAAGTGCACTTTCGGAGTGCGGTCCGGGAAACTGCTGGGTTTCATTGTTAGTCAAAGAGGAATTGAGGTAGATCCTGCTAAAGTAAAAGCTATTCAAGATATGCCTGCACCGAAGACAGAAAAAGAAGTGCGCAGGTTTTTAGGGAGGTTGAACTACATTTCTCGGTTCATATCTCATCTAACTGCCACGTGCGAACCAATATTCAAGTTGCTAAGAAAAAAGCAAACGATCAGGTGGAACGATGACTGCCAAAGAGCTTTCGACAAAATAAAAGAATATTTGAAGGAGCCTCCAATTCTAATGCCTCTAGTTGAAGGAAGACCTTTAATCATGTACTTGACCGTGCTAGAAGGGTCAATGGGTTGTGTCCTAGGCCAACATGATAAGTCTGGTCGAAAAGATTACGCTATTTATTACCTTAGCAAAAAGTTTAACGACTGTGAATCCCGTTATTCACTGCTCGAGAAAACTTGTTGCGCTTTGGTATGGGCTGCTCGCCGACTGAGGCAGTACATGTTGACTCATACCACACTGCTAATTTCCAAAATGGATCTGGTCAAGTACATCTTTGAGAAACCAGCGTTAACCGAAAGGGTTGCTAGGTGGCAGATGATTTTAACTGAATATGACATCCAGTATACTTCTCAGAAAGCCATCAAGGGAAGTGTATTGTCGGATTACCTTGCACAGCAACCTCTTGAAGATGATTATCAGCCAATGAAGTTTGATTTCCCTGATGAGGACATCATGTACCTCAAAGCAAACGATTGCGAGGAACCACTTCCGGAGGAGGGGCCAGACCCTGAATCCAAATGGAAGTTGATGTTTGATGGGGCAGTCAATATCAATGGACGTGGAGTTGGTGTCGTTCTTATCACTCCCGAAGGTGTTCACTTACCCTTCGCTGCCAGAATTACATTTGGCTGCACCAACAATGAAGCGGAATACGAGGCATGCATAATGGGAATAGAGGAGGCAATTAATCTTCGAATTAAGAACCTCGATATATTCGGAGATTCAGCCCTCGTCATTAACCAAGTTACCGGCAAGTGGTATACGCATCAAGAACATCTAATTCCATATAGGGATTATGCTAGAAAATTGTTGACATTCTTCACAACAGTTAAGCTTCAATATATACCACGTGATGAAAATCAGTTTGCCGACGCATTGGCCACTCTTTCTTCGTCTATCAAAGTCTTGTGTTGGAACTATGTGCCCAGAATTGACATCTCCAGGCTTGACGCTCCAGCTCATGCCTTCTCTGTAGACGCTGTGTCTGACGAGAAACCTTAATATTTTGATATCAAGCTATTCCTGGAAAAGCAAGAATACCTAACTGGGGCATCTTCCAATGACAAGAAGACCTTGAGGCGACTTGCTGCTAGCTTCTTCTTGAACACAGACGGGGTGTTGTACAAGAGAAACTTTGACATGGTCTTGCTCAGATGCGTGGATAGACACGAAGCAAGCCTGTTAATGCAGGAAGTCCACGAGGGATCTTTCGGTGCCCATGTAGGAGGGCATGCTATGGCTAAGAAATTATTGAGATCAGGGTATTACTGGATGACAATGGATGCAGACTGTTGTTCATTCGCTCGTAAGTGCCACAAGTGCCAGATATATGCAGACAAAGTGTATGTTCCTCCTAGCCCGCTCAACGTCATGTCATCTCCTTAGCCCTTTTCTATGTGGGAAATTGACATGATCGGGAAGATAGAGCCTACTGCTTCAAATGGTCATCGCTTCATCTTGGTCGCGATTGATTACTTCACCAAATGGGTGGAAGCAGTGTCTTATGCCAACGTCACTCGTCAAGTGGTGGCAAGATTTCTGAAAAGGGATATCATATGCAGATACGGAGTGCCCGAAAGAATCATTACTGATAATGGTTCTAATCTCAACAACAAGATGATGGCAGATTTGTGTCGGGACTTCAAAATTCAGCATCACAATTCTTCTCCTTACCAACCAAAGATGAATGGTGCGGTAGAGGCAGCAAACAAGAATATCAAGAAGATTGTGCAGAAAATGGTTGTCACCTACAAAGATTGGCATGAGATGTTACCATTTGCGTTACATGGGTACCGAACGTCTGTCAGGACGTCAACAGGGCCAACTCCCTTCTCTCTGGTATATGGTATGGAAGCAGTCCTGCCTGTTGAAGTAGAGATTCCTTCATTGCGTGTGATGATGCATGTAAAGCTTGATGAGGCTGAATGGGTGCGGGCTCTTTACAATCAGCTATGTCTAATTGTGGAAAAGAGGTTAGCGCCTGTCTATCATGGTCAGCTTTATCAGAGGAGAATAAAGCGTGCATTCGAACAACGAGTACGTACTCGGGAGTATCAAGTGGGAGAGCTTGTGCTGAAGAGGATCGCTCCTCCAGGTTCAGATCACAGGGGCAAGTGGACCCCAAACTACGAAGGACCATTCATAGTGAAGAAAGTCTTCTCAGGAGGAGCACTGATGCTCACCACTATGGATGGAGATGACTTCCAATCCCCTGTTAACTCGGACGCAGTTAAAAAATACTTCGCATAAAGAGACCCGCTGGACACAAAAACAGAATTATAGTCCAGGCAAAAACAAAAAGGCATCCCGGCGAGCTAAAAACAAAATAAAAAGCTCGGGCAAAAGTTAGGGAAATAATTATAAAAAAATGTACACCCGCTGAGTTGAAAAGCCGCATTGGACAGCTCAGGCAAAAAAGGGTATCCCGGTGGATTGAAAACCCGAAAGGGCGATCCACGCAAAACAAGGGAATAAGAGAACAACTGCGATCCGAGTAATCTGAACCACGTCATCGAATAACTTGACAATATCAGAAGGATAGGAAACAGTCCCCTCATCTTCTCAGAAAGCAAAAGCAAGAATGGATAGTCTCAAAGACATGCTAGTCATAGCAGAAATGGAACTCCTTGGGATGCCGTGCCCATTGCCATTAGGATAGTTTCTTTTCTCAATTTTATGGTGGCTACCTCTTTCCAGGTGGTTGCTTCCTGATGTAAATCTTTTCCTATTCAGAGGCCATTCAATAAAAATAATATTCAATCAAAAAGCTGTGTGTGTGTTTATTTTTGTTTGCAAAATGTCCTGAATTTTTGGCAAAAATAGCATTGCATTTAAAACATGGTGATAATTTTGAAAGAAAATGACATGCAGGGAAACTGTAATTCCTCTTTGAGTGTCGGGTAACAATGGATGAACAGATCATACCATGCAAGTCCCCGGGGCACACTTGTGTTTTTTGTTGTTGCAGGTTGCAGGATGACGTCACATTCTCCCAAGAAATTTACTCTTCCCCAGTAGAGTATCTCCAGCGGAATTCCCCCCAGCTAAGCCTTGGCAAGCAGCCCAAGCAATTTATTCTTCCCCAGTGGAGTATGCCCAACAGGTGTCTGAAGGCCTGACATCCCTAAGCAGAATTCTATCCCCAGCAAGGGTCACAGCCAGAACTCAGAATCAGCAAATGTTTTCCCCAGCCAGAGTATTGTTGAGTCATCTTGCCCAGCCAAGTCTGAAGATGTCCCCACAGAGTTCATATTTGTTTTTTTCACTTCCGTCAGTGAAATATTCCCCAACGAAGTTGCCATTATATTGGTCAATATGATGATACAGTCAGGTATTCATCACTTCAGTCAGAGTTAGTTGTCCAGGCCTCTTGACTTGTCTTCCCCTGCAGAGTTGTAACTCAGGGAGCCAATCAAGTGTTTGTTTGTTGCTCGTCTGCAATCTCCAGCACTCATCTGTGTTATCAATTTGTTTGTTGCTCGTCTGCAATCTATAACACTTGCCTGTGTGTTCGTACTTTATTGTTGCTCGTCTGCATCTCCCAACACTCGCCTGTGTTATCACTTTGGTATTGCTTGTTTGCTTTCCCCAACATTGGTCCCTGATTACCTTGATTGCTCGTCTGCAATTTTCCAACACTCGTCTGTGTTTGATATGTTGTTGCCCGTCCGCACTTCCCAACACTTGTCTGTGTTTGGTATCCAGTATTTGTTGTTGCTCGTCTGCAATTCTCAACACTCGCCTGTGTTTGATACTTGACATTTTTGTTGTTGCTCGCCTGCAAGTCCCAGCACTCGTCTGTGTTCTGATATCTGTGATCTTCGCTGTTGCTCGTTTGCAATTCTCGGCACTCGTCTGTGTTTGGTGCTTGATATTTGTATGCTTGACACTCGTCTGTGTTATGATGTTATGATCTCTTTTGTTTGCTCGTCTGCAATTTCCGACACTCGTTTGTGTTAGATATTTGATATCTATAATGTGTGGATACTCGTCTGTATCATCCACAACACTCGTCTGTGTTGGTTATTTGTTTGAAGCTCGTCTGCTTTGCTTGGATACTCGTCTGTATCACCCCCCAGCACTCGTCTGTGTTAGTTTATATCGGTACGTGTGGATTTGTTGATTATCCTGGTACTCTGCTATGTGGCTATTTCAAATGGTCGTATGTGTTTGAATTTCTGGTATTCGTCTATACCAGTGGCTGATACTCGTCTGTATCATTGCCTGAAGCGCTCGTCTGTGTTTCTTAGATCATCGTCTGATACTCGTCTGTATCATTGACTTATGGCACTCGTCTGTGTTATCTTGATGATCATCCAATACTCGTCTGTATTGAAGAGGTTTAAAATCCTGACAGTGGGATTGAATGTCAAAATGGTTACCGGTCCTGGCGTAACAGGTAAATCCGAAGGAGGCTCATCTGCCTCAGGCTTCATTTATTGTTGTTGCACCTGGCGTAACAGGTTTGCTCGAAGAAGACTCGTCTGTCTTGTACCATATATCCACGGATAATATATGAAGAAGGTTCGTCTAACTTGATTATGCATGTCTATCCCACAGACTTTAGTGCATTACCGGTCCTGGCGTAACAGGTATATCCGAAGGAGATTCGTCTATCTCAAGTCATATGTTTTCACATTGAGGACTCGTATGTCCAGTTCCTGGCGTAACAGGATCGTTCGAAGAAGACTCGTCCGTCAAAGTATTCTTATTCCAGATACCAGTTTCAGCTTGGAAGAAGCTTGTCTGCTTTCCTTTCACTTCAGTCACCAAAGCGTCATTTGGTTGGGTTTATTTCCCAGTTTTGCATTCTTCGTCAGAGTGCAAATTTCTGGTCTTCTTGGTATTCAACCATAGTTTATCTTGAACGGTCGTTAGCCCGTGCTACCGTCCTTTTCAGATTAACTAATGTTTGAATAGGGGCAGCTGTAACACCTCAAATTTGCCTTCTTCATTTTAAGCATCATATCACATCATATTCATCATGAACATATCATTTTCTTAGCATCCTAGCATGGAAAGATGAGGCATAACATTCTTCATGTCCTAGCATCAAGCATATGGTCATCTATGGAGGTTCTTGGGTCATCACAAGCCATGACAAGGGTCCCAATGGTTTTGTACAAGTCATATGGTGGGTCTACACTCCATTTACAAGTTCAAGTCCATTGGAAAAAGCTCAGAAGATGGCATGATCATCAGAGATCTCAGGACAAGGCAAAGCTCCTACACAAGGCACTTAAACTAGGGTTTGAGATTCAAGCACCAAAATCTCACAACTTTGGCCATTTCATTTGGGTAAAGTCTCCTATATTTCAAGAGGATCCTAGGTGTCAATTTTCATGATAAAATTCCATGTGGAAGTCAGAGAATGCTTCAGTTGCTTGCAGATGAAGTAATTGATCAACGGTGCCCTTAAAAAGTCAACTGTGTGATTTCAAGGGGTCTAACCCAATTTTTTTGGCCAATAGGGGTCCTTACAATGTTATAAGAGGTTTGGAATGATCAAAGTTCAAGAATCTTGGAGATTTGAAGCTTATTGCAAAATTGGTACAAAGTTGGTTTTTGAGAATTTCCAAATTTGGCAACTTTTGCCCTAATTTTCAAATGGCCTTAACATGATCAAAAATTCTTCAAATGGAATAGTCAAACATGAAAGTTGGAGATTAAGGGCTCCCATTTTCAAAAAGTACAATTACTTTTTCATGGGATTTGTGGTTCATCCTCTAGCCTCTTCGAAAATTTGGTGAATTTAGGGCAAATTCAATTTTTCATGCATGCAACAAAAGCAAAAGGCTCCAAAACTTATTTGTAAGAATTGGTATTGGTTCAAATTTGTTTCAATGATAAAATACATTGAATTTGGCATGTTTTGCTCCAAAGAAACTTTCAAATTCTTGCACTATAAGAAAGTCACTCCAAAAATGCAAAATTGGCCAAATCATGAATAAAGTGTGATACCTCAATCCAAGGGCCAGAACTTGTGGGATTTTGATCAATGGTTGGAAAAGCATTGCACATGGGCTGAGAATGCAAGCAAGGCATGAGGGTGGCATGCTTATCTCACAATTTGCAAATTATGCAAAATCACAAATATCTCATGATCCACACGTGCAAACTTTGGCATTTCTTCAGCATTGCATTGTGAGATCAGATAAAAGCAGCTAGGGTTTCAGAAAGCTCACCCTCTCTCTCATTCTCTCATTTCCAAGTTCTTGCAACCTTTGCATTTTATCTCATTTCTCTTCATACAAGTGCTCAATCTCAAAACAAATTATGGATCCTTGTTCTAGGCAAGCTAAGGATCATTAATCACCTACTCTTGCAAGCTCTTTCTCAAGTTTATCAACATTTCCATTTCAGGGCAGGTGTGAGCATAGCTTCAGATCCAGCTACTTTCAAAGCTTTAGATGCATTTATTTTGCATCTAGAGTGAGTGTAGAGTGATTTGCACGCATCATTTGGTCTTCTATCTCATTGAATCAAGATCTACAACTCAGGTATGGTTCCAAATCTTGAGATCTAGAAATGAAATTGTTGATGTGTTTTGTAATCCTTGAAGTACACTGATCATTATGCACTTTGTAGTTTAGTAAATGGTGCATTATTGTGTGAGATATTCGAATTCAAAGTTTCTTGGTCAAATTTGTTTTGGTTCGATCCCTTTGTTTCATTGAGTTTTAGAGGATTTTGAGGTCATATTCGAATTCAGCATGGTTGATTTAGTGAATCTGGAGCTGATTATGTATTTTAGTTGAGTTTTGTGCATCTGTGACGAATTCTGGTGCCGGAGCCCTAGCTCCGGTCACCGGAAACTGGGTTTGTGAACTTAGGGTTTGTGAGGAAGAAGACAAGCCAACAGCCATTGGATCTGCCCAGCCAACGCCCAGGATTGATTCCACGTAGCCCTAACACCCCACCTCCATCTCACGTGTTATGTTATTTCATTTAAATACAATTTGTTACGCACACACCACAGTTACCATGTGTCTCTCCACTCACAATCACCTAAATAGCCACATCAATTAATGACCAGCATCACCACATGCGTCTGATCAATCCAGCGTCCCTTGTTTTTTTCTTTTTTTTTCCACTGAATATTCACCATAAATAACATATTCCTGCGCTAGCTCTTGGTCCCTCCATGCTATGCGCGCCCCCCTCCAATCTCAGCCCAATCCACTTCAGTACAAAATCCTTGCTATTTCCACCCCAACCCAATTTTCTTTTTATTTCTTTTTCCTTATTTTTATTTCTTTATTCATTTTAGTTTTCAATTATTAAAATTATTTCTGATTATTAAAAAATTCCCAAAAAAATCATGAGTCATCTTTTGAGTCTCTTTTATTTTTCTATATTTTTATTTTCCATTTTTTTAATTTCCACGTGTCATAATTAATTCCTTGTTTCATTTGACTTCTTTTTAATCCTTTCTTGAGTACACTGCCTTGTCCAATTTCTATAGAGTTCATTATTTTGAATTTTGTTTTCATTCTTTTTACTCTGGATTCCTAAGATAATGTACTTCTCATGTGAATTTTCCCCTGATTTTTAGAAATTTATTCCTTGGGTCTTGGTCCTTTGACTTGTGTTGGAAGTTATTAACCCTAGTTTGTGTTCTTGCCTCCATTTGACCTAGTTTGCTTCTGAATTTTTCCAAACCCTTTTGGCTCATTGATTTGTCATGTTTGAAGATCATTTTACTTGAGTTGTGTAATTTTTAGATGCTTGGTTGATTTGTTGTGGATTTTTGTTCTCACCTTGTCCCATTTTGCTTCTTTTGGTTCTTTAGGTCTCTTGTAAGCCAAGAAGGGCACTTGTGCCAACTTCTTCTTCTCATTTGGGGTTCTTTTGGGGTATGGGTACCTTCCTGGTCCTAGATTAGAGTTTGAGTCTTAGGAATTTTTGTGTTTGCTTCCCTTTTGTGTTCTTTCTTTCTTAAGTGTGCTTTCACTTCTTCCTTACTTCTTTCACTCTCATTTTTGTAATTGTTTGGCATTATGTGTCCATTCTATTCATCTTTTTGGCTTCTTAAGACCTTCTTCATCTTGTTTTGGTTCTTATTGTTTGCATTGAGTCCATGTCTTGTGCATTTTGCTTTGCATCTTTCATAAGTTTACATAAGTCTGCATATGTGTTCCTGTTGCATCATTTTGACTTGTAAGCTTCATCTCTCATTCTTTTGAGTTGCATATGCATTGTGCACTTGTACATATCATTTCATTTCTGTTTGTATGATGATGGCATGTTATTTTGTTCATTTTATTTCACTTGTATGCATTTTGCTAACCTTGCAGGGGCTATGGTAAGTGTGAGGTGTGGAAGTTGAGTTCCACATCTCCAAATCTCATCTTCTCTTCTTATGTTTATTGAGCTAACTCTTTTCTTGTTGGGCTTTAGGCCTTACTCATCTCATATCTTCTTCTTCTTCTCTTCTTCTTTCCTTCTTCTTTAGGATAGAAAACCACACTAACCTTTAGGACATCCATGCATGATAACACTTAGGATTCTTTAGTACCCCTTTAGAGTTTTACCTTTGTGATTCTTTTGGTTCTTCTTCTCTTCTCATCTCATAACCATAAAAAACATCTTAATAAAGTTTGAAGTGATGCCTTGAGTAATAGCCTTATCCCATGAGGTATGCTTGTAGTCTTCCCATCTTGGGATAGTACAAGTTTACCTTGTGATGCACAAGTCTGATCAAGGTATCTTCTTCACCAAGAAAAGCATAAAAAACACTTCTTCATCTGTAAATACCAAAAACACTTAATAATTTAACAAGTTAGTGAGCATAGGCCCTAGTCTTTGGGTTCATGTTTTGGGGATCTTCTCCTTACTTGAGTGTGCTTGTTCTATTATTCCATCTTGGAATGTAGTGACAAGTGCACATTCCATGGAACAGAGTTTGAGTTCACTTTCTTGTGACACACTCATAAAAGCTTCTAAAAAAACACAAACAAACAATAAGCGTCTTTCCTTCGGGAATTCTTTTCTCATCCCATTCACTCCGTACGTGAACTTGCTCCTACTTGTCATTTTGCAAGACGGTTACGCACTCGTCGTCCGAGTCTGCAACACCTGAGCATTAGCATAGGTTGTTCAAGCCTTAATTCACAGGCAACTTCCTTATTACCCCTAGTTAGGGGAACTACGGCATCTATGATCCTCATTATCCTGATGAGGTACGTAGGCAGCGGGGTAGGGCCCGTTCAAGCACAATCTTCATTTTCCCTACATTTTTCTTTTCTTTTCTTATTCAGTTCTTTTCCCAATTTATTTTCCAGTGCCAGTTTCTTTTCATTTTCATTTCTTTGCAGCAGCTTTCATACCCTCACCCTTTGAAACAGTTTCTTTTGCAAGCGTGGATCCCGTCGGGTACGGCGGACGATCTGGGTGCTAATACCTTCCCAGGTCGTAACCGACTCCCGAGCTCGGTCTCTTTGGTTCGTAGGACCTGTTTCCTTCCTCTTTCTTTCTTCTGGTTTGTGTAGCATTACCATTCCCTTTCTTCGGGATAAAAATTCCTGGCTGGCGACTCTACCTCTTTCCGCGCCACTTTCGCGTTTGTACCAGGATGGAAATTCGGGGAGCGACAGAAGTACATGAAGGTTCCTTCGGCACCCATGCCGGAGGACATGCAATGGCGAAGAAGTTGTTAAGATCAGGTTACTACTAGATCACAATGGATGAAGACTGTTGTACCTATTCCAGAAAATGCCACAAGCGCCAGATCTACGCGGATAAAGTGCATGTGCCTCCAAATCCTTTGAACATAATGTCTTCACCTTGTCCCTTTTCCATGTGGGGCATTGACATGATTGGAAAGATTGAACTGGCTACTTCAAATGGTCACAGATTCATCCTAGTAGCCATTGATTACTTCACCAAATGGGTTGAAGCAGCTTCGTATGCAAACGTCACCAGACAAGTGGTAGCCAGATTTCTGAAAAGAGGCATCATTTGTCGATATGGAGTTCCCGAGCGAATCATTACTGATAATGGTTCCAATTTGAATAACAAAATGATGGCAGAATTATGCCGGGACTTCAAAATTCAACATCACAACTCTTCTCCTTACAGGCTAAAGATGAATGGTGCTATTGAGGCCGCTAACAAGAACATCAAGAAGATTCTGCAGAAGATGGTAATTACCTACAAAGACTGGAATGAGATGATATCGTTTGCTTTGCATGGGTATCGAACCTCAATCAGAATATCTACTGGGGAAACGCCTTATCAACTTGTTCATGGTATGGAATTTGTCCTACTAGTTGAAGTTGAGGTACCCTCCTTACGGGTAATGATGGATGTGAAACTCGATGAAGCAGAATGGGTCCGGGCTCGGTACAATCAACTGAATCTGATTGAAGAGAAAATATTAGTTTCCATTTGTCATGGGCAGTTATATCAGAAGCGAATGAAGAAAGCTTTCGATTAGAAAGTCAGACCTCAGGAATACCAAGTGGGAGAGTTTGTTCTGAAAAGAATCCTTCCTCCTCATACAGACCATAAGGGCAAGTGGACACCCAACTATGAAGGTCCCTATGTGATAACTAAAGTCTTCTCGGGTGGAGCACTGATGCTCCCAACCATGGATGGTGAAGACTTCCCGTCTCCTGTGAATTCAGATGCAGTTAAAAAATACTTCGCATAAAATGACCTGCTGGACATAAAAACAAAATGTAAGTCCAGGAAAAAATAGGGCATCCCGGCGAGTCAAAAACAGAATAAAAGACTCGGGCAAAAATAAGGAAAAAAAAAAGTGTGCACCCGCTGAGTTGAAAAGCCGCATTGGACAGCTCAGGAAAAAATGGGTATCCCGGTGGATTGAAAAATCAAAAGGGCGATCCGCGCAAAATCAGGGAATAAGCGAACAACTGCATTCTACATTCGTCTGTATCACTCACAACATGGCAAGCTTCGAAAGGGCAAAGCGTCGGTCAGAATCAGCCTTCTTCAGAAAGCAAGATAAGAAGAGCGTCAAGGTCATACAGGTCATAGAAAGGGAAGCTCGCTGGAGCGACATCTTCAAACATTGCCAACACTTTTATTTTTCTCAATTTACAGCAATCTCCTTCTTCCGGGGGATTTTCTTCTTTGACTGTACTTGCCTATTCAGGGCACGTAAATTAATAAAATCAGAGTTTTCAGTCACACTTTGTGTTGTGCATTTTTTTTTCGTTTGCAAAAATGTCCAATGTTCATAATACAACACTTGCATAAAACATATGATCCATTTTAATAAATGCTTGCAGTAAATATGTTGCTTTCAGGAAAAGCTAACTCCTATGACGGAATCCGGTTAAGGAAACCTCGGGACACTTGTGCATTTTCCTTTGTCTTAACAAGTTGCAGGTACTCAAGACAGACAATCTTTCGCAAACTTGGGGCATATCAAGCAGTGAATCCGCAACAAGGTGGTTAAAGAGCTTTCTCTTCCCCACCAGAGATACTAGATTTCTCTCATCCTCAGCAGAGTTGGTGGAATTGATTCCCCACAGAGTTGCCTCCCTAGAAGAGCAATACCTGAAACACATCCCCAACGGAGTTGCTAAAACTTTCTCATCCCCAGACAGATCTACCAATGATCTATTTCCCCAAGCAGAGTTCTCGGATCAGTTCTCTCATTTGCATAATCATAGCATTCGCATCATATTTCACCGAAAGAAGCGTAGCATTCCGTCTAATACAAAGCATTACGGCCAAAAATCAAACATTTGTATAATCATAAGCCAGGTTCGAACTAGTCACTTGCAAATACCATCATCACTTTATCAACGTTATACAAAACTCACATCCCCTGCAGATAAAAGCCAAAGCACCCCCTTTGCACTCTCAAATATAGATACCTATACATGCTCTTTTCTGACACTCGCTTGTGTCATCCTTCCCCAGCAAGTCAAACACTTGTCCGTGTCCCTTGCCCAATCTTTCGACACTCGTCTGTGTCTTACACATACTTCACCAAAAGATCAACACTTGTACTTATACAGAAGTCTTTGATACTCGTCCGTATCTTGTATATATATCACCTCCTCAGCAGATCAAGCACTCGTCTGTGTTCCTTGCTTAACCAATTGATACTCGTTCATATCATCATCCTTAAACACCCTTCAACATTTGTTTTTACCGATACTCGTCCGTATCGTAGTACTAAGGATGCTCGTCCGCATCTTTAATCTATACACACCGTCAAACACCTATACCTTTTATTTTTAAGATATAAACACTCGTCCGTGTTTACCATTCCCCAGTAAGTCGCCAACAAAACAACTTTCTTCTATCCGACATTCGTCCTATGTCGTGATACTTTCGGCAGCCGTCCCCTGCCATGTGATCATCCTTCACCTTTGGATGATTGTCCCTCATCCTCTTCCCCAGTGGAATTTCCATTTATGGAACCTTCTATCCGGCATTCGTGTTATGTCAAGCAGCCGTCCCTTTCTAGGTGATCACCCCTTCACCTGTTGATGACCGTCCCTCATCATTTATCTGATGGTTGTCTCCATCGTTGATCTTGTTATCCGGCATTCGTCATATGTCGCGATATTCCCCAAAAAAGCAGCCGTACCCTGCTAGGTGATCGTTGATGCGTGTTTTTCGCAAGTGTACGAACACGTCAGATTAATATAAAAGATTGTCGAATCCACAGAGACCAAGTGTCAATCTATCGTACCTGTTGTTATGGTGTGTATCTAAGGCAACTGAATATAATGGTTTTAAGGAGTGCGCAATGGTAAATAAAATGGTAATTTTAAACAATTAATAAAGACAGGCTCGAATGTAATTCACGTAATCAATAGATATTCGGGTACTTGTTAATAGAACTACTTATGGGCAATGTTTTCCACTTTGAAAAGAACTAATTTAATAGGAACTGTCGCTTTCGCGTATTCAGAACCGAGTTGTACTCTCTAATCAACCTCTCCTATTATCATGGATAAAAAGGTGCGTACTGCGTTAGAGTAGTAAACCTATTTTTAAGAAATATAGTATTTTAACTAAGTTGAAAAGTACTTTAACCTGGATTTCTTAGCAAAAAAGAGGTTCTCACGAACCAGACACTAAACTTCTTAACGCGTCCGAAAATCGTTTTAAAATCTCTTTTCTTTTTTATCTAAAAACTCCTAATGAACTAGACAAAGCGCTTTTGGCTGTTTTAGAAATAGTTAAAAACAATTAAACTTATATTGAAAGTTAAAATAGCCCTTAAGTGTTTCTACAAACAATTGTACGAATTACTGGTTCAATTACGATCCTTACATTCTAACCTTTACGGATTTAGTTAGAGATAGAAATGTAAAAGTTATTTTTATTATTTTTCATATAAGTATTTAGTGCGAGTGCGGAAAGTAAATAAAAGTAGTGCGAGTGCGAGAAATAAAGGTATTTAAAGCGAGTGCGGAAAATAAACGAAAGTAGTGCGAATGCGAGAAATAAATAAATAAAGCGAGTGCGGGAAATAAATAAAAGTAAAGCGAATGTGGCAAATAAATAAAATAAAGCGATTGCGGAAAAAAAAATACGATCTGGAATTAAAATGGCGGCAGGATTAACTTCCTCCCAGAGTGCTCCAAAACTCGATCACACAGACGTATACAGACTCGATCACTCGATTGTAGTAACACCCCGATGTGGAATGATAACTACTTTAAAACTGATATATGCCTAAGAGATTCTAAGTTTGGATGAAGAAAACGAAATTCTAAAGTCCTATTTATAGGCAAATATTAAATGGGAAAGGACCGGGATGCCCCCCTCCACTAAAATGTGGAGGGAAGCACTTTTGCCTTGTGGCGCCCGCCATGAGTGCAAAGTGATGGAGAAAGTGGGGATCGTGGGTCTTGGTAGTTGTGAAGTGGTCTTGAGACGTGGCCACGTCATGGCAGAACCCATGGCGCCAGCCATGGTGGATGCCGTAAGTGTAAAAAGCTGAATTTCTTGGTTTTCGTCCATTTCCACTCCTTTTTGGCTCCTTTTCTCGATTTAGGCCCCGATTACATAGAAAACTTGAAAATAAAGAAAAACAAAGTAATAACATAACAAAATAACAATAAAATCTAAGAATGCATGCGAAATCGGAGTCAGAAATACGGTGAAATTTAGTGTTATCAAATCCTCCCACACTTAGACCTTTCCTTGTCCTCAAGCAAACATTAAAAGCTCAAAAATGAAGAAAACTGGTGTCAACACGTGATTTGGGCTAAAGAGATTCTAAGTTCAAGTCAGGATGCAGTGACAGGTACTAACTAAGTGAACCAAGGGTACCATAATAACACAGACACAAACTTCAATCATATATTAACCACCCCATGTCATCCCACAATACCTAGGCCTATCTTCTCATCTCTTTTTGGGTCCTTTTCATTCAGGCGCAATCACATTAAGCCCGTTATCCGTACATGCTTCATAGTAGAGTGACCGGTTAGTGATTCTGATCCATAACATAAGGTTTCTGGAACATAAGCATGTGTAAACCCGTTTTTATTTGACCTAAATGTAGCTGCGGGGGATCGGATCGTAATCCGCCCTACCAAGTTCAGTGTCAAATACCTCTGAACTAACTAACAATAGGTGACTGCAAATTTTTTTCTTTTTGTGGCAAAAAAATTTTTCTTCTCTTTTTTTCGGTTTAAATGACTTTGTGAGTGTCACCTATCCCAGAGTTTGCCTTTTTTCTTTTTTATTAGCACTGGATCATTCACTTATGTTCATCGGCCCCCTATGTAGAGCATGCTTAGGCCGGAGCTGAGTGCTAGGATAAACTACTTAGGACAATTTTTGAATGATAATAAAGGCCATGGTGTGGGGTTTAAGAGTGATTCCTATATTCAAGAGGTCTATGGTGCTACAATGGTACTGATGTTTCAAAAAGTTGACCTAAGTCACGACATCCTAATCCAAACCTGTCTCAAAGCCCAAAAAACATGTGAAACAACATTGTTTTCTTTTTAAAAAATTTTTTGGTAAGGCTAAGGAAATGGGAAAAAATGAGGATGTACTAAAGATACACTATACTGGTGACTCGTCAGACTCATGCATTATCTAAGAAAAGTTAAACTAGATAACTTACTGAAAAGGGAAATAACAGAAAGAAAAAAAATAAATAGAAAGGGAAATGACAGAAAGCAATGAAATCCCCTCCCACACTTAAATCGAACATTGTCCCCAATGTTTCGAAATAAGATAAGGAGGGTAACCTGAAAAACTACTGCGGAGGAGCACTGGTGCCCTCGCCGTCATGCTGTGATGGTCTGGAACGACGGGATCTACTGCGCTGCTGGTCCCTCCGGTCAAGTCGTGCCAATAAGGCAGCCTGGGCACCCCGGACCTCTCGAAGGTTACCTAGGATGAAACCCTGAGTGGCCACCATAAGCTGGTAGTGCCGGCGGTTGACTTCTCGCTGACGGGCCTGCTCTGATGTGATGTCGGTCAAGGCACGACAAACGTTACTGTAGGCATGATCCGATACCGATCGTGATTGTTGCATGAAGCTCATGTTGTCCGTCAGTTGTTATGAAATAGTAGAGAGTAGGCTGTCCCTCCTTTCCTCTCTAGCCGTCATATCACGCCACATCTCCTCAGTGACATAGAATCCAGGAGTAGTACCTGCAACAGGGTTAGAGGAAAATGGTGCGGTGTGTGACTGTGAAGGACGATGGAGGGACATGTGAGGTACGGGAGATTGTTCTCTCTGATCATATTCTTCATCAGTGTCATATCCCTCCCCATCAGGAATATTAGTAGGAAGTGGACCCAAAACAGGTGGAGCATTCAGATCGTAGGTCCAGTTCCTTTCATTACGTACATCGGTACGTCTACTACAAGGTAAAGCAACAGATGGGATAGCTACCCCATGAACCATCAACTTATAACCACCTGCTCTCCTCATTCGGCACAATTTCATGTCTTTTAGAAATTTTAAATTAATTGTGCGAGGAGGTAGTGGTTCAAGTGTAGCTATCTCATTGTTCAGGTCAAAAGCCCGAGCAATAGACA
The DNA here is from genome assembly GCA_963966055.1 of Lathyrus aphaca. Lineage (NCBI taxonomy): Eukaryota > Viridiplantae > Streptophyta > Magnoliopsida > Fabales > Fabaceae > Lathyrus > Lathyrus aphaca. The sequence goes on along the minus strand of OZ014524.1, from coordinate 457,814,909 downwards.
TAACAAGTCCTCCAAAAACAATCGGTCCTGTTTTATTAGTAGTTAAAGCCATGTGTGCAAGCATAAACGGGACCGGATTGATATGGGTATCAGTGAGGCATCCTTGCAAAAATAGGAGCTCTTTAGCGTTTACCTTATTTGGACTCTCCCGGCCAAAAATAGTACATGCCAAAAGATATCTGAAAACTCTTATGGCCGGGTTATGGATGGTCGACGCAAGTATTCCTTCAAAAGAATTTATTGAAGTACTTGATAGCCTCTGCCAGAAGGAAAATACCTCAGCCGACCATTCCGCATCCAAAGGTGCCTCACATATAGTACCTTCCCTATGAGGGATTCCTAACAAGCCTGTTAGTTTGTCGGTATTGTATTCGTATTCAATTCCAAACAGTCTAAAATTAACAGTACCGACTGTGCTAGCAGTGTTAGGACTGACAGTGTATATCAATGAACTTAAAAAATCAACTGTCAACCTCTCATAGGTAGGTTCTTGGTTAACAAAAATATCATGCAAGCCTAAAAAATCTAATAAATGAAAAACACTATGATACAGACCCAAAGCATAAAGACAGTTATCATCGACGTACCTAGTCGAGAGAATTTCTCGACTCTGAAGCCTTTGAATAATTTTTCTTTGCCTATCGCACGGTCTTCCATCGCGAAGACGATATCCATTGAACTCCATTGTTGTTGCTCCTTGAGAAGTGAAAAGTGGTGAAAAATGGTTTATGAGAGAAATGGGAAAGGTTGGATTTTTATGGTTTGTGTTGGATGAAAATGAAAATGGATTTTGGATAGGTTTTATAGATGGTGAATGTTTTGGAAATGAGGGAGCTTTAAAAGGGTTCAATGGGGTTTTTGGAAGTTGGAAAAATGGGTTTTTGAGCTTTGAAGGTGTGAAAATGGTGAAAATGGGGAATCAGCCCCGAATTAAAGAGGGACGGTGTGGCACCCACCATGGGTCTATGGCGCCTGCCATAAGGCCAATTTCCTTTGGGCCTTGGATTTTTTCAATTCTTCTTTTGGGCCCTTTTGCACCTTCGGTCTTTGGGGGGTCCGGATAGCGTTTTCTTCTCTCTTCTAAGGCATGAGGCTTGCATACTTTTTTTATGAAGACAAAAATGAGAATATTTTTGTCTTTATATATTTTTTCTTTATTCGACAAAAATAAAATAAAATAAAATAAAAGAAAAGAGAAAAATGATATTAGTGCATGAAATAATGTATAAGATAAAATCAAAGTACATGAAAAATAAAATGTAATAGATGCAATAATATAAAATATGTCTGGAGATGCGAGAAATAAAATAAAGCATGAAAAAGAAATTAAATACTAGGGTAATAACGTCAGTGTAAAATGAATCATGTGGTAGGCTTCTCTTCCTGGTTTGATCCACGAATCTTAGCTATCTCCCTCCGAAGCTTTTCAATCTCCTGATATAGAGCATCGGCCTCTGAGGCATGAGTGAGATCGGATACCTCGATCTGTAATGCCAAGTCCGCTACTTCCTGCTTGAGCAGGGCAGTCTCCTTGCGGAGCTCATAAATCTAGGTTTGTAGATCAGGCGGCTGCAAAGACATATTGTTAGACAAAACAGTGATTCGGGGAGAAAGAGGTGTAGGAGTGTACTCAGCGGCGGGAGGTGATTTTGGCTCTTCGACAGTCTCTCCATAAAGTAATGTATGACTTCGTCGTCGATCAGTAATCTAAACATGCTGGGCTCAAAATAGGCTCTCCTCATCAGTCCTCTGTCAAGACAAAAGTCAACATCCAGGGTTGTGTAGCAGCAGAAGGTCCTGAGGTGCAATAATTTAAGAGACAAACCCAATGCAGTAGCAATCTGTGTAACAATCCCACCAACATGTATAATGCCTACAGATGATCTGGTGACACTGGCAAGGCCCTTCAACAGGAAGTTGCCACAAGCAACTGGGCGTGACTGAGTCGCACAAAACAGTAGGAAAATCTCCTCTTCAATCAGTAGAGTCTCTGTATCTGGCAAACCGAGGAAAAAGTGTGCTAGAATCACCTGGAAGTACCTTAACGCAGGGTTGTGGATTACCTGAGAAAACTGAGTGGAAGGATCTTGGCTCCCTCAACCTGAGATGTTAGACCAAAACTTTTCCACTTCTCTGCTCATAAAATACCCCATCGGTGTCTCTAGAATAGCATCAGGAGTAGTCTGAAAACCTAGTAAATCACCAAACTCTTTGTGAGAGAAGGAGTAGTCAGTCCCGAACAACCTGAAAACATCATGTCCATCGGGTCCAGCCGAAGGATCATAATGAAACGAGCTGAGGAACTCTAGAGTCAAGTTCCTGTAAGTGTTGTTCATATCGTCAAACTGGTCCCACTGGAGTTGGTGGCATAAGAATATGACGCTTGGCTCTATCCCCAAGGCATCCATGCAATCTTGGTCTGGGTACCTGGTAGGTGCCATAGGGAGTCTCATGGGGACATAGTAAAGCTCTCTCTGTGTGTTGTCTCTAAAGGCCATGTGCATGTCATCGGGGTTCTGCATTCTGCACAAGGTTAGCAAACAAGTCCTGAAATCACATAAAACATTCAATCATTAGTCCCGACAGAATAACAAAGTAAACAAATTAAAATAAAGTAAAAATAAATAAAAAGTACGTAAATAAGAAAACCATGGGTTGCCTCCCATGCAGCACTTGTTTAACGTCATTAGCTCGACAACCGGATTTTATACATCATTTGAAGGATATGGTGGATCACTCAGAGTATGGCAGGTGTATGTTGTTGGGATGTCACCTCCTTTGTAGGGCTTCAACCTCTATCCATTGACTATGAACGGTTTACATGTTTGGTTCTTGATTTCGATAGCACCAGATCTTAGAATTTTAGATACTTCGAAAGGGCCAGTCCATCTCGAACGAAGCTTCCCTAGAAAAAGTCGTAACCTAGAATCGAACAGGATCGCCTATTTTGAAGTCCTTTTTTATGATTCTTTTGTCATGCCAAGCTTTGGTTCTTTCTTTGTATATAATGGCATTTTTGTAGGCAGATTGTCTGAGCTCTTCTAATTTGTGGATGTCAAGGATACATTTTTCACCAGCAGTTAAGTAATCCAAATTCAAAGTTTTGATGGCCCAATAGGCTTTATGCTCCAACTCAAAAGGTAAGTGACATGATTTTCCATAGACCATTTGATAAGGAGTTGTTCCTATAGGGGTTTAGAAAGCGGTTCTATATGCCCATAATGCTTCTTGAAGTTTCTGCGACCAATCTTTTCTAGATATAGAGACAGTCTTCTCAAGAATTTGTTTGATCTCCCTATTAGATACTTCCACTTGTCCATTGGTCTGTGGGTGGTATGGTGTTGCTACTCTATGCTTAACTTCATACTTGCTTAAAAGTTTATCAAATATTCTCGATATGAAGTGTGATCCTCCATCACTTATGACTAAACGGGGGGTTCCAAACCTGGGAAATATATAGTTTTTGAATAATTTGATGACTACTCTGACGTCATTTGTGGGTGCGGTGATAGCTTCAATCCATTTAGACACGTAGTTAACAGCTACTAAGATGTACTGATTTCCTAAAGATGGTGGGAACGGTCCCATAAAGTCTATACCCCATACGTCAAAGAGTTCTACTTCTTGGATATTTCTTAGAGGCATTTCATTACGTCTTGAAATATTTCATGTGCGTTGGCATCTGTCACACTTGACAATGAAAGCATGGACATCACGCCACATGGTAGGCCAGAATAGGTCAGCTTGAAGAATCTTGGCGTAGGTCTTAGATGTGCTTGCATGTCCACCATAGGGTGCAGAGTGACAATGCTCAATTATATTATGTACCTCTTCTTCTGGAACACAACGGCGGAAAATGCCATCTTTACCTCTCTTGAAAAGAAATGGTTCGTCCCAATAGAAGTTTCTCACATCACTGTAGAACTTCTTCTTCCGGTGGTAATTTAGATCAGGGGGTATGATGTAAGCGGCTAGGTAATTAACAAAGTCTGCATACCAAGGTACATTACTTATAGCTAAGGATTTATGAGAATTCTCATGTGGGCCTGGGTTATCATCTTCAATAGTTTCTAGTTGGGCTATTAGTCTATCATATGCAAAATCTTCATTTATGAGTACTGAGTCAGTTTTCAGGTATTCTAGCCTAGAAAGGTGATCAGCTACTATATTATTTGTGCCTTTCTTATCACGGATATCTAAATCAAACTCTTGCAGTAATAGAATCCATCGAAGTAACCTAGGTTTGGCATCCTTTTTACTTAGTAAGTAACGAATGGCAGCATGGTCAGTGTAAACTATAATTTTGGCTCCTACTAGATAAGATCTAAATTTGTCTATGGCGAAAACTACAGCTAGGAGCTCTTTTTCGGTTGTTGCGTAGTTAAGCTGTGCAGCGTCTAGGGTTCTATTGGCATAATAAATTACGTGTAACTTTTTATCTTTTCTCTGACCTAGAACGGCTCCTACAACATAGTCAATAGCGTCACACATTATCTCAAACGGTTTTGACCAATCAGGGGGTTTCATTATAGGTGCTAAAATCAGAGCTTGCTTCAGAAGATTAAATGCTTCAGTACATTTTTCTTCGAAGATGAATTCAACATCTTTCATTAAAAGACCAGTTAAGGGCTTTGTTATTTTGGAGAAGTCCTTGATAAAACTTCGGTAAAATCCGGCATGTCCAAGAAAACTTCTTATCTCCCTGATAGTCTTCGGCAGTTTTAGATTCTCTATGACTTCTATTTTAGCTTTGTCTACCTCTATAGCTTTTTCGGAAACTATATGTCCTAAAACAATCCTTTTGGTGACCATGAAATGACATTTTTCCCAATTTAGCACAAGGTTTACCTCCACACATCTTTCCAGGATTTTCTCAAGGTTGATAAGATAATTTTTAAAATCAGATCCACAAACTGAGAAATCGTCCATAAATACTTCAATGATTCCATCTAAATAGTCTGCAAAGATAGACATCATGCAGCGTTGGAAAGTGGCAGGGGCATTACAGAGTCCAAAAGGCATTCTTCTGTAGGCAAAAGTTCCAACATGGCATGTAAACGTAGTTTTTTCTTGATCTTCAGGGTGAATAGGTATTTGGAAGAATCCTGAATATCCATCTAGGTAACAAAAGTAAGAGTGTCTGGCTAGGCGCTCCAACATTTGGTCTATGAATGGTAATGGGAAATGGTAGTTCCTAGTTGCTTTATTTAATTTTCTATAGTCTATGCACATACGCCAACCTCCATCAGTTCTTTTTGCTACAGGTTCGCCCTTCTCGTTTTGCACGACTGTGATGCCTCCCTTTTTAGGTACTACATGCACAGGACTCACCCATTTACTGTCATAGATCTGATATATTATACCTGCCTCTAGTAACTTAAGAACTTCAGTCTTAACTACTTCACTCATCATAGGATTTATTCTTCGTTGGTATTCTCTGGAGGGTTTTGAATCTTCTTCAAGCAAAATCTGATGCATGCATACGGATGGGATTATTCCTTTTAGATCTGAGATCTTATATCCTAAGGCTGAGGGGTACCTTCGTAAAACATCTAATAATTGGTTTGTTTCTTCTCGGTCTAAGGTAGCACTGACTATAATTGGACGGTTCATTTCTTCATCATGAAATTCGTATCTCAGGTTCTTAGGCAGTTCCTTAAGTTTTACGGTTGGTTTTATAGGGCATGGCATAAGATCTGGGGTAAGAGATAAACATTCGTGAAGGTTATCATCAATGTAGGGTTTTTTATAACCGTCATCTTCCCAAATAAGGGTTGATGGCAATTTTATAGATTCAATTTCTTCTTCTTGTTCTAATTCCCTAATGCATTCATCAATGATATCTAAGGCATAACAAGCATCTCCTATTACAAGTGCCATAAGAAATTTTGAAAGTACAAATTCTATCTTTTCGTCACCTATCTCAAAGGTTAGTTTCCCTTTTTTAACATCTATTACGGCTCCAACAGTCGATAAGAACGGCCTACCTAGGAGGATTGGTATGTCGTCGTCTTCTTTAATGTCCATGACAACAAAATCAGTAGGTATAAACAGCTGACCTATCCTAACAGGGACATCTTCAAGTATGCCTATAGGGTATTTAACGGATCTATCGGCTAATTGAAGTGACATCTTAGTAGGTTGTAATTCTCCTAAGCTTAATCTCTCACAAAATGCTAAAGGCATTAAGCTCACACTAGCTCCTAAGTCTAGAAAAGCTTTTTCGATGACATGATTCCCCAAAATACAAGGAATGGAAAAATTTCCGGGATCTTTATCTTTCTTTGCTAACCTATTTTCGGAAATAGAATTACATTCCACGGGTTTCGGATCTTCAAGTCTACGTTTATTTGTAAGTATGTCTTTGAGAAACTTAGCGTAAGAAGGTATTTGGGTGATGGCTTCCGTAAAAGGGATTTCTACGTGAAGTTTTTCTATAACCTTAACGAATTTTTGAAACTGGTTATCGATTTGGGTTTTCTTTAATCTTTGAGGGTATGGTATTGGTGGTTTGTATGGCGGTGGTGTTACATAGGCTTTGTTTTTAGGTTCTTCTCCTTTTTCTTGACTTTTCGGGTTTTCAGATTCCTCTGGTTCCTTCTCTTCATTTCTCTCAGAAGTTTCGGGATCCCTTAATCTAGGGTTTGAAGGTTCCTTATAAGCGGTTCCACTTCGTAGAGTAATGGCATTTGCTTTCCCTTTCGGGTTTTGTTGAGGTTGTCCAGGGAACTGTCCTCCAGGTGTAGTCTGAGGGGCTTGGTTTAAAGCTACTCGAGAGATATGGGTTTCAAGCATCTTATTATGAGTAATAATTTGATCAACCTTGGTTCCTAACTGGGTAATTAGTTCATTAACATGGACGTTTTGGTTCATGAACTCTTTGTTTTGTTGTGTTTGAGCGGTGATAAAATTTTCCATAATTTTCTCAAGGCTCGGACTTGGTTGTACAGGTTGCATAGGTTGATTTGTTCTTGGGGCTTGGTAACCTTATTGTCTCGGAGGTGCGGTATTTTGGATAGGGTTATTATTTTTGTACGAGAAGTTTGGGTGATTCCTCCATCCAGGGTTGTATGTGTTTGAAAATGGGTTCCCTTGGGTGTAGTTCACTTGCTCAAGGTTGGTCTCATTTAACAGATTGCATTCGGCGGATTGGTGTCCTTGCGTCCCACGTATCTCACAATTCGGCGAAACTGCAGCTACAGTATTCGGAGTTGTACACATATGTTCGATTCTAAGGGTCAACGCGTCCATTTTATCTTGCATCATGTCTATAGAGCTTAGCTCATGTATTCCTCCTTGGGCTTCCTTCTTTTCTACTGTCGCTCGTTCTACTCCCCATGATTGATGGTTTTGGGCCATGTCTTCGATAAGGGCACTAGCTTCAGGGTAAGGTTTGTTCATCAGTGCGCCACCAGCGGCAGCATCGATGGTCATCTTAGTGTTATAATGAAGTCCATTATAGAAGGTTTGAATGATTAGCCAATTCTCTAAGCCATGATGTGGTCATGCTCTTAATAGCTCTTTATATCTCTCCCAGGCTTCGAACAACGACTCTCCTTGGTGTTGGGTAAATCTGGTTATTAGGTTTCGAAGAAGAGCGGTCTTACTTGGGGGAAAATATCTAGCAAGGAATACTTTTATAAGGTCTTCCCAAGTTTTTATGGAATTGGGTGGAAGGGAATCTAACCATGATAGAGCTTTATCTCTAAGGGAAAAGGGAAATAATCTTAAGCGTATCGCCTCAGGAGGAGCTCCATTGGTTTTAAAGGTGTATGTTAACTGAAGAAAGTTTTTTAAATGTTGATTTGGGTTCTCAGTAGCAAGACCTGCGAATTGTCTCTGTTGCACTAATTGCAGCAGGGATGGTTTAAGTTCAAAATTATTGGCTGGGATTGCGGGGTTTACTATACTAGAACTAGGTTCCTCGTTTGATGGTTGGGCGAAGTCCTTAAGAGGTCTTCGGTTTTGATCTTCGGCCATAGCTCTACTATTCCTATGGAAAAATAAACGTGCGCGAGCGTAACGTTCAGGTTCATCTAGAGGGTCTACTAAGCTTCCGGCACTGCGAGTCTTTCGCATTGACCGGCAGGTAACAACCTTAGTCTAAACGGTATAACTACATGGTATGAAATTTGACGAAATTGGTCCCCGACAACGGCGCCAAGAACTTGATGCGTGTTTTTTGCAAGTGTACGAACACGTCAGAGTAATATAAAAGATTGTCGAATCCACAGAGACCAAGTGTCAATCTATCGTACCTGTTGTTATGGTGTGTATCTAAGGCAACTGAATATAATGGTTTTAAGGAGTGCGCAATGGTAAATAAAATGGTAATTTTAAACAATTAATAAAGACAGGCTCGAATGTAATTCACGTAATCAATAGATATTCCGGTACTTGTTAATAGAACTACTTATGGGCAATGTTTTCCACTTTGAAAAGAACTAATTTAACAGGAACTGTCGCTTTCACGTATTCAGAACCGAGTTGTACTCTCTAATCAACCCCTCCTATTGTCACGGATAAAAAGGTGTATACGGCGTTAGAGTAGTAAACCTATTTTTAAGAAATATAGTATCTTAACTAAGTTGAAAAGTACTTTAACCTGGATTTCTTAGCAAAAAAGAGGTTCTCACGAACCAGACTCTAAACTTCTTAACGCATCCGAAAATCATTTTAAAATCTCTTTTCTTTTTTATCTAAAAACTCCTAATGAACTAGACAAAGCGCTTTTGGCTATTTTTGAAATAGTTAAAAACAATTAAACTTATATTGAAAGTTAAAATAGCCCTTAAGTGTTTCTACAAACAATTGTACGGATTACTGGTTCAATTACGATCCTTACATTCTATCCTTTACGGATTTAGTTAGACATAGTAAAGTAAAAGTTATTTTTATTATTTTTCATAAAAGTATTTAGTGCGAGTGCGGAAAGTGAATAAAAGTAGTGCGAGTGCGAGAAATAAAGGTATTTAAAGCGAGTGCGGAAAATAAACGAAAGTAGTGCGAGTGCGAGAAATAAATAAAGTAAAGCGAGTGAGGGAAATAAATAAAAGTAAAGCGAATGCGGAAAATAAATAAAATAAAGCGATTGCGGAAAAATAAAATACGAACTGGAATTAAAATGGCGGCAGGATTAACTTCCTCCCAGAGTGCTCCAAAACTCGATCACACAGACGTATACAGACTCGATCACTCAATTGTAGTAACACCCCGATGTGGAATGATAACTACTTTAAAACTGATATATGCCTAAGAGATTCTAAGTTTGGATGAAGAAAACGAAATTCTAAAGTCCTATTTATAGGAAAATATTAAATGGGAAAGGACCAGGATGCCCCCCTCCACTAAAAAGTGGAGGGAAGCACTTTTGCCTTGTGGTGCTCGCCACAGGGCCATGGCGCCCGCCATGAGTGCAAAGTGATGGAGAAAGTGGGGATCATGGGTCTTGGCAGTTGTGGAGTGGTCTTGAGACGTGGCCACGTCATGGTAGGCCCCATGACGTCAGCCATGGTGGATGCCGTAAGTGTAAAAAGCTGAATTTCTTAGTTTTCGTCCGTTTCCACTCCTTTTTCGCTCCTTTTCTCGATTTAGGCCCCGATTACATAGAAAACCTGAAAAAAAAGAAAAAAAAAGTAATAACATAACAAAATAACAATAAAACCTAAGAATGCATGCGAAATCGAAGTCAGAAATACGGTGAAATTTAGTGTTATCAATCGTCTTTCACCTCTTGATGATCGTCCTTCATCATGTTTATCCGATGGTCGTCACCATCGTTGACCCTTTCTATCCGACATTCGTCCTATGTCGTGATAAAGAGAAGTCGTTCCCTGCTAGGTGATCGTCTTTCACCTTTGATGATCGTCCCTCATCATTATTTCATTTATTCTTTAAACCCGATGGCCATCCCCATCGTTGTTTACTTTACTTTCCAAGCCCGATGACAGTCCCCATCTATGCTTGTCTAAATCCCCAGAGAGTTTTATTATCCGATGGCCGTCCCCATCGTGGTCTCTTTATTTCCCCAGCTTGTCGGCCATCCCCGTCATTGCTTTACTTACCACTTTATCCCCAGCAGTCGTCCTCTGCTCGATGGTCTTCCTCCATCGCTTTCATTTGATAATCATACTATACTATCTTTTACAATTTATATCCCTTTTCTTCTTATTCCCAGCAAGTGCAAATTTCGGACTGTCTTTGGTATTCAACCACAAGTTATCTTGTTTGTCTATTAAGCCAAGCGCTTACATCCTGCACAACTAACTCATGCTTGAATAGGGGCAGCTGTAAACATCCTAAATTTTCCCACATTTTTATCTCACACCATGGCTTATGGTCTTTCATTTTTGCATTTACATAAGCATACCACCTCATATTGCATATTGTTTCATCTGCATAGTTTCATTTCATCTGCATCTAGGGTTTGTGACCTGAGCAATCCAAGAATCAATTTGAGCCATCCCAATGGTCTTGAAGCTTTCCAAGAGGGTACATGTGTGTTCTATAATCATATTATGCTCCCCAAAGTTCATGAAAGTCAAAGAATCACAAAGATTGGCAAAGGCATGGAAGCAGAGCTAGGGTTTTCCTGCACAAATGACTAGAATTAGGGTTTTGGTTTCAGAGAACTTAACTCCAAAATTGTTTTGGTAATTCTTGTCTCTAAGGTTCTTAATATGCTATAAGGATCATGTGTACCAAGTTTGGTGAAGAAATTCATTGTGGAAGTCATCTGATCATTTGGTAACTTCTTGAGCAAGTTAAGTCAAAATCAGGGCATCTGAGGCCCCCAACAAGGGTACCAAAAGATCATTTTCATCAAATTGAAGTTCTATGATCTTTATTTGATCTTAGAAGTGGTTGGAAGTTCACAAAGTTGAAGAATTTTGAGCCAATTGCAAACTTGCCATTTTTGGAAATGACTTGTAATGGAAACTTTCCATTTTGGGAAAGATTTTCAACCTCCTCTTTCATGACCAAAAATGCTTCAAATGAAAAATTCTTGGACATGAAAGTTGTAGATTAGGTATTTCACTTTTCAAAAAGTACTAGAACATGTCTTGATTCATCCTAGAACTCAAGATATGGCCTTTCAAAGTTGGTAAAAATAACATAATTTTCAAGTTCATGTCAAAGAGGGATTTTTGCATATTGGCATTTCAAGCTTCTAAGTGACCTCTAATGTGCACAAACACTTCATAACATGTCAATACCACTTGCCTAAATCAGAATTGGCCCAAGGATTTAGCATTTTCATGGCTTTATTCACAATAAATTTCAAAGTTGGAAATTTGCAAATCACATGATATCTTTCCATCCAAGCCTTCCAGCTGCACTCTATTGATCCAAGGGCCATCCACAAACTCTGCTGAGGCCAAGACACCCCTTTAAACAGCTCTGCACCATGCCCATACCTCAAGTACACAAATTTGACTTTTTTGCAAAATCTCTCATACCAATCACAATATGCCACTAACCACTCTCTGACCAATCACAATGACTTATGTGAACCCTAAGGACCTCATTTGATAGAACACACAAGCCTGAAACATCTTAGAACTCAGATTGCACAAAATTTGTTAAAAACTTCCCTTCTTCGATTGTCACACCTCAGCCATCAAAACTCACTCATCCTTTCACCATTCATCTCAAAATCACCTAAGGATCACAAAACAGCCCTCACCATGGCCTGAAACCAGCTCAAACCAAAATACGATTTCTGCAAAACCAGAACCAAACACCTCAAAATAGCCATCACAAGCTTGTTCTAAGCTCCTCATCATCATTAGGGAGTTCATTGGATTTGGTTTGCACCAAGAAAGAGGCCAGAAAGCTCAGGAATTGAAAGCTCCATCTCAGGTAACCATGAAGAACATTTTTTCCAGAACTTGCTATTTAAGTTAAAATATCAATCTTCATGTTCCCCTGATCACACTGATATGTTTAGTTTCGAAAATGAGTGAGAAATGACCATGTATGAAGCATCTGAAACTTTTTAACCTAGGATGTTTTTTCTTCGATTTCCCTTTTTGATATATGATAAATGAGTTTCGAGCCTGGATTCGTGTTTAGGAAGTTTAGGGGAATGTTTCTGGAACTTTAGAGGGCCTGGGTGAGTTTAGGGAGAGAGATTGAGTTTTGAGGTTGCCGGAGAAGATGACCGGAACACTGTTCCGATCACCTGAGAGTCATTAAACCATAATCCTATAATTAATTGTCGGTTTGAATAATGGTCGTAGGATCTTGCTTGCCGCGTGTTTGGATGGCCCAGATTAGTCATTAAGACCCTAAATCTCTAATTAATTAATTTAATCAGGATTAATTAATTAAATTTCCAGAATGGATCCTGACCTTTGCTTCCCATTTTATTTCATTTTTATTCATTTTATTTTATTTCTTTTGCATATTTATTTAAAAATAGTTAAAAACATCATAAAAATATTTCATTTAGCATTTCTGATCCAAATATTTTTCTCAATCCAAAATTGATTTTTATTTTATTTTTTGCATTAAAAAAGTATTTTTAAAATACTTAAATGTTATTTTTAATTAATTAATGGATTTTAATTGATTAAAAATACATTTAGGTTTCTAAAAATCACCAAAAAAATCATGAACCATTCCAATACATTTAGAAACATTTTCAAACTCCTCATACAAATTTCATTTTAGGTTTGATCATAATTTTACAATTTTCTTTGAATTAGGGTTCTTAAAAATCACATTTCTAACCCTAATTTGAAAAATTCATTTCTGCCTAACCATGAAGAGTTTGAACTTGATGCTCTTTGCATTGTTTTACATATTTCATGTAGTTTCTAGGTTATTTATCTCATGAATTTATCTTGCATTTTCAAATTAATTTGCATTTTCCTTTGAGAATCACCCAAAAACCCTAGCAAACTTAGGAAAATCATAACTTTCAATAGGATTAGCTTCTGACCTCCTCCTTTGGGGTGTGACCTTATATGGGTTTAGGGTTTGATTGATCTTAGTTTCAATTTTTTATCATGGTGTATGCTTTTGTTTTGTCCATTTGCATCTCATACTTCCATAAAACCCTAATTTCTCATGTTCATTTGCATTCACCTTGCATATCCATCATCATGTGAACTTGCCATGACATTTCAAACATTCATATGTCATCTTATACATCTTAGGACATGTTAGAACATTGCTTGATCATTTCTTCATTCATTTGCCATGTCTTGCATTCATTTCATTTCATAAACATCCATGTGTTTTCAAGCTTCCAAGCATGCTTTCATGACATCTCATCTTTGTATGATCATTAATATGCACATTGTATGACTTTGAATCATCACATATGCCATTTGCATTGCATAATCACTTCTGACTTTGGTCATTGCATCTCATTTCAATTCATTTCTTCATGCCTTATGTCTTATGCATTCATACTAACATTTTCAGGATCTTTTGGTAAGTTATTTGGGAGATGGATTTACCTTCATCTCTCACATCTTCTTATCTCATTCATATGCATATTTACTTGTCTTTTAAGTGAGCTTGTCCACTTGTGTTCCATCCTTCTCACTTTCCTTCTTTCAAGTTACTTATCTTTTTCAGGAAGTAAGTAACTTGTTCTTCTTTCTCCTTTTATTTTCATTTGCTTCTTCAATTGATGGCCTTGAAGATCTGTTCTCTTAAGCCTAAAAAACCATAGCAAATCCAAGCATGATAACTTTTAGGGTTTTGTATAGTCCCCCTTAGTCTTTTACCATTGAGTCTCCTTGAGTCTCTCTTCTCATCTCAATAATTGGAGACTAAACTCTGAACGTTTTAGGACTTTGGAATTAGGGTTATGCCTGCATCCTTCTCTTAAGATGGAGTGTATAAATTTAATCCTAAGTGTTAAACCTTTAATTTGTTTAAACCTCTTAATCAAATCACATTAATAATCACAAAGACTTTATCTTGTAACTTGGGTCTTACATTAGGGTTCTATCTCTTCCTTATGGTTAAGAGGGACTAACCCTAGTGTTTAATGGACAAGTCCCCCTCAAGTTGTCTTACAAACATAAAATCCACTTCTTCATTTCATCCCTTAATTAAAATCCACTTAATAAAGGCTTGTTATATAATGAATTTAATCCCTAACCATGGATTAAGTTGAGGTATCTTCCTCAGCTTAAGTGTGCTCATCTATTATCCTTCTATTAGGATGGTGTAATGAGTTCACTAATCTGTGATTAAAGATTAAACTCATTACTTAACACTAAACAAAAATAACATCTAATTAATCACAAGTAGGTTAATGATCTTAATCCTACATCATCATGGTAATTAAGTTGAGATGCTTATATCATACTTAAGTAGGCTCATTATCCCTAATCAGGGAGGATATAATGAGTTTACAACCCTTGATTTAGGCTTAAGCTCATTAATTTATGAAAAACACCAAAAAAAATAACAAAACTGAAAACACAAAAACAAACAATAATCGTCTCCTCCGGGATTCTTTTCTCATCACACTCATTCACAAACGAGAACTTGCTTCTTCCGTCTATTGCAAGACAGATAGCACTCGAGCCAGACGAGTCATACACTTGAGCATAGACAAGCAAGCAGTTCACAGTCAATTTATCTTCAGTCTCTTTGAGTCGAACTACGGTGTTCTGACTTCCTCATTGCACGAGAGGATACGTAGGTATAACTTAACTGTTATCGAACAAAAGTCTATGTGTCTTCCCTCTCTTCCAGCATTCTTTAAAAGCCTCAGTTCCTAAGCAATTCACCTTTTGCATTAACACCTGTACATTCATTCTTAGCTTTTGCACACAGACATCACATACACTTACCCCTTTAAACACAATATCTTAAGCGTGGATCCCGTAGAGTACGACGGACAATCTGGGTGCTAATACCTTCCTAGGTTGTAACCAACCCCCTTTCTCAGTTTCTCTGGTTCGCAACCGTCTTATCCATCTCTTTCTAGGTTTATGCAGCATTACCTTTCCTTCGGGATAAAAATGCCTAGCGGGCGACTCTTTTCATTTCATCTTCATCTTTTCTTTCGCCGACCGTTCGCGTTTTCACCCTGGGACCCTGATGTCTTTTTTGGGGAGCGATAGACATGCCATGGCAATGAAACATCTAAGGTCGGGGTATTATTAGATCACCATGGAATCCGATTGCTACAAATCTTCCCACAAATGCCATAAATGTCAAATTTACGCTGATAAGGTGCATGTGCCTCCTAATCCATTGAGTGTTATGTCTTCACCTTGTCCTTTCGCCATGTGGGGCATCAATATGATTGGAAAAATTGAGCCTACCGCTTCAAACGGTCATTGCTTCATCCTGCTGGCCATTGACTACTTCCCCAAGTGGGTAGAAGCGGCGTCCTATGCTAATGTTACTAAACAAGTGGTAGCCTAGTTCATAAAGAAATATATCATTTGTCGATATGGAATACCCGAGAGAATCATTATTGATAATGGTTCTAATCTAAATAACAAGATGATGACAGATTTGTATCGGGATTTCAAGATCGAACATCACAACTCTCCGATGTACCTCCCAAAGATAAATGGCACCGTTGAGGCGGCCAACAAAAATATCAAAAAGATAGTACAGAAGAAGGTTGTGACATATAAATATTGGCATGAGATGTTGTCATTCGCAATGCATGGGTATCGAACATTTGTGCGCACCTCAACAGGGGCAACCCCATTCTCACTTGTGTATAGTATGGAGATAGTCCTACCTGTTGAAGTTGAGATTCCTTCTTTGAGGATAATGATGGATGTTAAGCTTGATGAAGCTGAGTGGCTCTAGTCCAGGTTCAATCAGTTAAGCCTCATCTAAGAGAAACATTTATCAGCTGTATGCCATGGACAGTATCAAAAGAGAATGAAACTGGCATTCGACCAGAAGGTGCGACCTCAACACTACATACCCGGCGACTAAGTGCTGAAAAGGATCCTTCCTCCTCAAACAGATCACAAGGGCAAATGGACACCCAACTATGAAGGTTTATTCGTGGTTAAAAAGGTTTTCTCGGGCGGAGCCTTAATGTTAACAACCATGAATGGCGAGAGTGTCGCTCCCACCAAATGACACCTGGCCAAGAGGGGTACAGACGCGAACGGTCGGCGAAAGAGAGAACACGAAGATGAACTGAAAAGAGTCGCCAGCTAGGCATTTTTATCCCGAAGGAAAGGTAATGCTGCATAAACCTAAGAAAAGATGGATAAGACGGTCGCGAACCAGAGAAACTGAGAAAGGGGGTTGGTTACAACCTGGGAAGGTATTAGAACCCAGATTGTCCGTCGTACTCGATGGGATCCACGCTTAAAAGATTTGTGTTTAAAGGGGTAGTGTCAGTGCTATTTTGTGTGCAAAAGCTGGAAAAGAATACAAGTGTCTGTGCAAAAGAGATGTGAAGTGAATAAAAGGAGTGTCAGTGCAAGAAAAGAGTGCAGTGCTCAAGACAATGAGGCTTAAAAGAATAGGGCTGGAAGAGGGGGAATATACAGAGACTTTTGTTCGATAACAGTTAAGTTATGCCTACATATCCTCTCGTGCAATGAGGAAGTCAGAACACTGTAGTTCGACTCAAAGAGACTGAAAGATAAATTGACTTGTGAACTGCTTACTTATCTATGCTCAAGTGTATGACCTGTCTGGCTCAGGTGCAAACTGTCTTGCATTAGACGGAAGAAGAAAGTTCTCGCTTGTGAGTGAAGATATTGAGAAAAGAATTCCGGAGGAGACGATTATTGTTTGTTTTTGGTATTTTCAATTTTTTATTGCTTTTGGAGTTTGTCATAAGAAAATGAGCTTAAGCCTAAACCAAGGGTTAGTAAACTCATCACATCTTCCCTCTGATTAGGGGTAATGAGAATACCTTAAGTATGAAGTAAACTCCTCACACTTAATCACCATGATGTAGGATTAAGATCATTAACCTACTTACATTTATTTAGATGTCTTTAGTATTTTTGTTTAGTGTTAAGTAATGAGTTTAAGCCATAATCAAGGATTTAATGGACCCATTACACCATCCTAATAGAAGGATAATAAATGTGAAAATTTAAGCTGAGGAAGACTCCTCAACTTAATCCACGATTAGGGATTAACCTCATGACAAAACAAAGCCTTTATTAAAGTGGATTTTAGTTAATGGTAAAATTAAGAAATGGATTGTATGGTTTGTAAGACAACTTGAGGAGGACTTGTCCATTAACACTGGGGTTAGTCCTTCTTAACCAATTAAGGAAGAATTAGAACACTAATGCAAGGCCCAAGTTACAAGCTTGATGTCTTAGTGATTATTAGATGGATTGATTAAAGGATTTAAACACATTAAGGGTTTAACACTTAGGATTAAAGTTATACACTCCATCCTAAGAGAAGGATGCAGGCATAACCTTAATCACAAAGCCTTAAAACCTTTAAGGTTTAGTCCCTGATTAAGAGATGAGAGGAGAAGACACAAAAGATGACACAAAGGTAAAACTAATGGGGGGACTAATCAAAGTAACTTACCACCTGAAAAGTTAATGAAAGGAAATGAAATGAAATGAAAATGAAATGAATGCAAGGATGCAAACCAAAACCAGAAGCATGTTCATGATGTAAATGATGCTAAGAGATGATGCAAATGTATGCCAAGAGATGTGAATGATCATACAAGTAATGAGGATGCAAATGAAGCATGAAAGGAGCATGAAAGTTCATAAATGTACATGAAATGAAATGAATGCATAACATGAAAAATGGATGATGCAATGATCAAACATGATTCTAATGTGTCATAAGATGTCTTAGAAGTCACGTGGATGCAAGAAATGTCATGGCAAATTCATGAATGCAAGCATATGCAAGATGTATGCAAAGGAAGATGAGAAATTAGGGTTTTCATTCAACATTAGATGCAAAACTAAAAATCAGAAGCAAATGACAAGATAAAAAATTGAAAATGCAATCAAAAGAACCCTAAACCTATATTAGGTAACTATCCAAAGGGGGAGGTCAGAAGCTAAACCTAGAAGGAGTTATGAATTTCCTAAGTTTCTAGGGTTTTTTGGGTGATCCTCAATGTAAAATGCCAAACAAATTGAAAATGAAAGATAAAAATGAAACAAAAATGTTTTTGGATGCTAGAAGCCATGCATAGAACAGTGCAAAAACAACCATTCACAAACTCAACTTGGTTTAAAAGTTATGAATTTTTGAAGTTAGGGTTAGAAAATGAACAATTTTAAGAACCCTAATTCATTGAAAAATGTCAAAGCATGATCAAAACCAAAAAGAAATTTGTATGGTGAGTTTGTAAATGCTTCTAAATGTCTAAGAATGTTCTCTGATTTTTTTGGTGATTTTTAAATACTTAAATGTATTTTTAATTAATTAATTTTCATTAATTAATTAAATAAAACATTTAAATGATTTAAAAATACTTTTTTAATGCAAAAATAAAAAATAAAAATATTTTTGGGCTCTGAAAATTAATAAAAGGTTTGATAAAAAATTTCAGATTTTTTTGATCATTTTTACTATTTTAAATAATTATAAGAAAATAAATAGAAAGAAAAATCAAATAAAATGATAAAAAAGAAAAGTATGACAATCCAAAGGCTGAGATTCAAAACTGGGTGGAGGGAATTGACTGGCGCGCTAATGAGTGGTCCAGATGCATTCTGCCTAATTAATTCAGATTAAATTAATTAATTGAGGGTTAGGGTTTAATGACTGATCTGGGGCGTTCAAACACGCGCGGGAGACACAATCCAAGGGCCAGAATTCAAAGTTCACTAATTACACTGATTAGGGCATAAACACTTTCAGGTGACCGGGACAGTGTTCTGGTCATCTTCTCCGGCGAGCAAAAATCTCATCTCTCTCCCTAAGCATCTAAAACCTAATTTTTCTGCCCAGAAATGATCCCCATACATCACTGAACCTAAATCCCCAAACAAAATTCATTTACAACACATCAAAAGAGAGAATCGAAACAAATCAGTTTTAGGTCAAAAACTTTTAGAGATCATGGAATGCTTATTTCTCAACCATTTTCAAAACCAAACATATCAGGATGATCAGTGCAGCTCATAGATCATTCTATAACAAGAAATCAAAGTTCTGGAAAAAATGTTCTTGAGGTATACCTGAGATGGAGCTTTGCTAAATGGAGCTTTCTGGCCACTTGCTTGGTGCTTTTCCACTCCAATGAACCCCTTTGTGCTTCTGGCAAGCTTGAAACAAGTTTATGTTGGCTGTTTTTGAGGTTTCAGTTCAGAATATGTCAAAATCTTATTTTTGTTTGAGGTGGTTTCAGGCTATGGTGATGGGTGGGAAATGATCCTGGGATGATGCTGAGTTGATTAGTGAAAGAATTTGTGATTTTTGTTGGCTGAGGAGTGAGTTTCGAAGGAATGAAGTTTTTGACAAGTTTTGTGAATCTTGACTTATGGGAGGTTCTCAACTTGTGTGTGGTGTGTTTTGGCTTGCTTTAGGTTAGTATAAACAAATGCTATTGGTTCAGAGAGTTAGTGTGGCATAGTGTGATTGGTATGGTGTGAAATGCAAAAATTCAACATTGGTTGTACTATGGGCATGGGTCATGGCAGGAGTGGTTCCAAAGCATGTCTGGCCTCAACTGGCTTTGTGGAAGGCCTTTGGATCAAAAGCTTGCAGCTGGATGGCTTGGATGAAGAGATACCATGCTTTATGCAATTTTCCCTCTTTGACATTTCTTGTGAATCGAGCCATAAAAATGCCAAGTTCTTGGGCCAATTCTGATGTTTAGAAGTCACATAGGCATGTTATGAAGTGTAGAAGTTTATTAGAGGTCATTAGAAAGCTTGAGCATGCCATTTTGCAAAATCCCTCTTTGACATGAAACTTGAAATTTTAGGATTTTTGCCAACTTTGACAAGCCATAACATTAGTTCCAAAATGAATTAGATCTTGTTCTTGTACTTTTTGAAAAGGGAATGATCCTCTCTACAACTTTCATGACCAACAATTTTTCATTTGAAGCATTTTTGGTTAAGAAAGTGGAGGTTGAAAAACTTTCCCAAAATGGAAAGTTTACATTACAAGTCATTTCCATTTTTGGCAACTTTTGGTTTAGTTCATTTTTCTTCAAATTTGTGAACTTCTGTAAACACCCCAAATTTGCCCTCACCCATTCACACCATGGCTTGTGATCTTCTCATATGCATAAATTCAATCATAGCATCTCATATGGCATTTTTTCTTCACTGCATTGCTTCTAAGTCATCTGCATCTAGGGATTGTGACCTGAGGTATCCATGAGCCATTTGAGCCACTCCAAAGGTCTACAATCACTTCAAAGGGGTCCATGTATGTCCAAGCATCATATTATATCCCCACAAAGTCAAGAAAGCCAAAGAATCACAAGAACTGAAAATGGCATGGAAGTAGAGCCAGGTTTAACTGCACAGATGACCTAGAATTAGGGTTTTGGTTTCAAAGGCCATAACTCCAAATTTTTTGGTCATTCTTGTTTCTATTGGTCTCTATATGTTATAAGGATCATGCATATCAAGTTTCATGAAGAAATTCCATGGGAAAGGCATCTGATCAAGGGATGACTTCTTGAGCAAGTCAGTGCAAAATCAGGGCATCTGAGGCCCCCAATGACCCAACCAAAGGGCGTTCTTCATCATTTTTAATGTTTGTGATCTTTATTTGATCATAGAAGATGTTAGAAGTTCACAAAATTGAAGAATTTCAAGCCATTTGCAAAATTGCCTTTTTGGGAAAGTGACTTGTAATGGAAACTTTCCATTTTGGGAAAGTTTTTCAACCCTTTCTTTTTTATTCAAAAATGCTTCAAATGAGAAAACTTTGGTCATGAAAGTTGTAGAATGGATCATTCCCTTTTCAAAAAGTACAAGAACTCATTCTAATTCATTTTGGATCAAAAGTTATGGCTTGTCAAAGTTGGACAAAATCACATAATTTCAAGTTTTACACCAAAGAGGCAAAGTTGCAAAACCTCTTGCCAAGGCAAAATTTGACATCAAATTGACTTCTAACCTTTGCACAAACATAAACCAATGCCTAAAGATCAGAATGCACCAAAGATTTGTCCATTTTCATGACTTATGCTTCAAGTAATCACAAAAGGGCCAAAAGATCACAAAGTTGCAAAACATCTCACAAACCCTAATCCACTTGCTAATTGGCCTCAAGACTGATTCCATGGCTCTCCTCAATCCTTTCTGCGTAGGACACCCCTTT
This sequence comes from Lathyrus aphaca, assembly GCA_963966055.1. Taxonomy (NCBI): domain Eukaryota; kingdom Viridiplantae; phylum Streptophyta; class Magnoliopsida; order Fabales; family Fabaceae; genus Lathyrus; species Lathyrus aphaca. The sequence continues at coordinate 457,793,669 of OZ014524.1, read as the reverse complement.
GTACTTGGCCTGCCATTGACCCATACCTCCCTTACACAAAACATTGACTTTATGCAAAATGGCCCATACCAATCAAGCTAGGCCACACCAACTCCTCTGACCTATCCAAGTGTGATACATGTACCAAATGAGACTCAACACATAACACACACAAGCCTGAAACATCTCACAAGCCATAGTTTCAAGATTTCACCTCTTATGCACTTTCCTTTGAAACTCATCACACAATCATCAAACCTCAAAACCAACTTCACCATTCATTCAGAAAAGCTTCATAGAGCATAAACCACCCTTCACCTTGCCTTGAAAGTCCCTGAAACTCAAACACGATTTCACCCCCTCTCTGAACAGAACTCCATCAATCTCACAAATTAGCCACCATACACTCAAACCAAGCCTCAAAGCATATTCAGGGAGATCATTGGAGTAGCTTTGAAGCAGGGAGGCAGTCTGAAAGCTCCAAACTGAAAGCTTCACCTCAGGTAGCTTCACGAAATCATTTTTCCAGAAACCTTGTTTTAAGTTACTAAAATGATCTACATGCTCCCCTGATTGCTTTACACTTTGTATTTTTGAAAATGATTGATTATTGAGCATGTACTGCATCTCTGAAAGTTTGATCATTTTTAGGTTTTTGATTCGAATCTTGGTTTTGAGTAAGAAGAAATGGATTTTGAAGGTAGATTCATGTTTAGGGAGTTTGAGAGGTTTGATCTGGAGCTTTACAGCTCTTAAAATGACCTAGAGAGTGGGATTGAGATTTCTCAGGGAGGGTGTCACCGGAGAAGACGACCGGAGCTCTTCTCCGGTGACCTGAAAGTGATTAGGGTTTGATAATTAGGGTTAGCTAGGTTTAAATGTGGGGCGTTGGATTTGGGCTTCCCGCGCGTGTTGGAGGGCCAGGATGATTTCACTTAGCCCTAATTGTGATTAATTAAATTAATTAATTAGGTTTTAGGTTAATTGAGTCAGTTTGAATCTGGGCCAATGGATTTGGCGTCAGTCAACTCCCTCCAAAATCATTTGAATGTCAGCCTTTAGATTTGCATACTTTTCATTATTTGTATTTTTATTTCATTTTATTTGATTTATCTTTTACGAATTATTTAAAATAGCAAAATACCTTTAAAAATTCTGAAATTTTTTGTCAAACATTTCATTAATTTTCAGAACCCAAAAATATTTTTATTTTTATTTTTTTCATTAAAAATCATTTTTAAATCATTTAATTGTTTATTTTTAATTAGTTAATGAAAATTAATTAATTAAAAATGCATTTAGGTATTTAAAAATCACCAAAAAAATTCACATTGCATTTAGAAACATTTAGAAACATTATCCAACTCTCAAACCAAATTTCTTTTTTGTTCTTGATGCCTTTTGATCATTTTCATTGGAATTAAATTCATTTTAAGGCAATATTTTGGTTCAAACTTTGAGAAATTCATTCTGCCTAACCCTTGAGAGTTTGATGATGATTCTTTTTGCATTGCATCCTCCATAGCATGTAGTTTATAGGGTAAAATTGGTTTGATTTGATCTTCCATTTTCATTTTGTTTTGCATTTTTCTTGATAAGGTACTTTAAAACCCTAGTAATCTTGAGAAAATCATAACTTGCACTAGGTTAAGAATTAGGTCCCCTCCTTTGGGAAGTAAACTTGTATAGGGTTAGGGTTACCTTGATCCCATTTTCAATTTTTTATCATGTCATTTGCTTCTGATTTTGAATTTTGCTTTGTGTGTTGTGTATAAACCCTAATTTGTGCCTTCCTTTGCATCCATCTCTCATTTGCTTGCATTCAATGACTTGCCATGACATTTTGTGCATCCACATGATTCATAATACATCTTAGGACATATTAGAATCATGTTTGATCATTGCATCTTTCATTTGCATTGTTATATGTCCATTGCATTTCACAAACTTTCTTGAACTTCCATGGTTCAAGCATGCTTCATTTTCATCCTCATCCTTGTATGATCATCTACAACTCTTAACACGTGTTTGCATCATCTTGGCATCATTGAAATCATGTTTATGCTTCTGACTTTGGTTTACATCATGGCATTTCATCTCATCTTCATTGTATTTCATTTCTTTTGCTAACTTTTCAGGTGGTAAGTTGTTTTGAGAAGTGAATTTGCCTTCACTTCTCACAATCTCTTCTCATCCCTCTCTTGCATCATTGCTGCATTTTATCTTGTCTTTGTGCGAGCTTGCTCATTCTTGCTCATTCTTACTTTCTTTCTTCAAGCAACTTGTCTTCTTAAGTGAAGCAAGTTGTCTTGCTTCTCTCTGCTTCTTTCTTCTTTCATCTGCTTCTTTCCTGGTGGTTCCTCTGAAGTTTTCTCCTCTTAAGCCTCACAAACCCTAGGATCTCCAAGTATGATAACATTTAGGGTTTGATTAGTCCCCCATTAGTTTTACCTTTGTGTCATCCTTGAGTCTTCTCTTCTCATCTCATAATCAAGGACTAAAACCCTAAAGGTTTTAAGGCTTTGTGATTAAGCTTATGCCTGCATCCTTCTATTAGGATGGAGTGTATAACTTTAATCCTAAGTGTTAAACCCTTAATGTGTTTAAATCCTCTAATCAATTCACTTAATAACCACTAAGACATCAAGCTTGTAACTTGGGCCTTGCATTAGGGTTCTAATTCTTCCTTAATTGGTTAAGAAGGACTAACCCTAGTGTTAATGGACAAGTCCCCCTCAAGTTGTCTTACAAACCATAAAATCCACTTCTTAATCTTACCATTAACTAAAATCCACTCTAATAAAGGCTTTGTTTTGTCATGAGGTTAATCACTAATCATGGATTAAGTTGAGGTATCTTCCTCAGCTTAAATGTTCTCATCTATTATCCTTCTATTAGGATGGTGTAATGAGTCCATTAAATCCTTGATTATGGCTTAAACTCATTACTCAACTTACACTGACATTTCTCTTATACACTTCATTTCCTTTCACACTGACACTTGCATTCTTTCCAGCTTTGATACACAAATTGCACTGACACTACCCCTTTAAAACACAAATCTTTCAAGCGTGGATCCCGTCGAGTACGACGGACAATCTGGGTGCTAATACCTTCCCAGGTTGTAACCAACCCCCTTTCTCAGTCTCTCTGGTTCGCAACCGTCTTATCCATATCTTTCTAGGTCTATGCAGCATTACCTTTCCTCCGGGATAAAAATGCCTAGCTGGCGACTCTTGTCCTTTCTCTTGAGTTCACCCTTGTGTGTTCTCTCCCTCTTTCGCCGACCATTCGCGTCTGTACCCCTTCTGACCTAGGTGTCATTTGGCGGGAGCGACAGCTTGGCGACTCTGCTGGGGACCCTTATACTGTAACCAGGGCTTCTGGTTCTTTTGTGGGTTCCTCCTAGTGCTTGTTTGATTTGTGTTTACTGGGGTGTTATATGCTAATTGTGTTTATATAGTTGCTTTATTTATTGCTTTATGTACAGCTTTATTTATTGCTTTCTTTACAGTTTTACATTTTTCATACTGTCATGCTATCTTGCTGGATCTGGTTTCTGTTTTGGTGGGTGGGGTTGCTACTGAGAGTTTAAGGTCCTATACCTGGGACCTGAGTGACACCTAGGCTAGAGTGGTTCATGTTCTTTCCCATTCCATTTTGGTCTGGTGCGGGAATATGAAACACGGTTCAGATGTGGGTTTCTTCTTGAGAACTCTGTGCTACAAATTTCCTGTAGTGCTAGGGCTATCTGGGAAGCCTGTTAAGTCTGGATGACCTTTACTATGACCTTCAGAAACTGAGGTGAATTAGAGGAGGATCTTTTATGGTTATTGTAAACACTGTACCTCCGGGTTAGAAGTGTTTACACTTCTCATAACTGATCCAATTCTCTGAGGATCCTTGTTTTAGAACACTACCTGTGAGGGGGTTGGGATGTTTACAGGTTTGCAGGTACCTTTGGCCACATCATACCCTGTTACTTGTTTGATTAAGAGTACCTCACTTTGGACAGCTCTTGTGATTTAACCCTGGATATGTGACTCTTTATTTGAGTCCCCCACCCTGGTTACTGGATTTCTGAACCTCCATCTGGAATTCTTGAATATGCATGGAATTTATATCAAGACAGATAATCAGATCCAGCTTGATCATAAACCCTTGCATATCATTTACATACATCATCATTGCATCATTTAACATTTGTTTATTTGTTTTTCAGGGTATCCACATTATATCTGGCTTGGTTTTGACCCTTTCCTTCTGCATAGACCTCTGCTTCAGTTGTCTTCATCAGTTGACTGCTTCAGCTATCTTCAACATCACCAGCACCAGCCTATCAGTGACTTATCTCCAGCATTGATCTTGATCTTCATCAACACTTGTCTTCAGCTCTTCATCAGCACTCATGTCTGCACCCAGGAAGAGCAACATTTCATACCATTTCTTTGAGCCTGTGTTGACTAGTATCAGGCAGGTCCATGCACTTATCACCCCTGACCATATCCCATTATTCATAGAGCATTATGGAGGTATTCTTGATATGGTTATGGACCTGGACCCTTCTCAGAGGAGTATGATCCACATCTGCCTACAGTTTTATATCCCTCCTTTGAGATGCTTCACATTCCAGAACTTTCAGTTAGGACCTCTGCTGGAGGAGTTCTCATCATTGATTGGAGTACCTGTCAGGGGTGGTGTCCCCTTCAACCCAGAGATGACTTCTCTCAGCAATGGAGAAGTAGCAAAAGCATTGTACCTGGAGTCTATTTTGATTGAGCAAAACATGACAACAAAGGCTGGGATCCCTGGCCTACACTTAGACTTTTTGACTTCTCAGGCCATCCTGAAGGCCTCTTTGGGAGAATGGAGGGCAGTTTGTACATTGTTAGCCCTCAGCATATATGGGGTTATACTGTTTGCAGATGAGCCCAAATTTATCAGCAAGAATGCCATTCATCTTTTCCTGTTGAGGAACCCAGTACCCACATTGCTGGGAGATTTCTATTACTCCATCCATCAGAGGAATGAGAAGCAAAGAGGAAAGTTGGTAAGGTGCTGTGCTCCTCTATTTCACACCTGGCTGCTCAAACACTTACCTAAGACTGATGCCTTCCTGAATCCTCACCAACAGAAGAATTGGGCTAAGAGACTTATTGCTTTGACTTCAGATGACATCAGATGGTGCACCCAGAGCACCAAGGGCAAGGACATAATCACTAGTTGTGGGCAGTACCCCAATGTACCTCTAGTAGGAGTGAAGGGTTGCATCAACTACAATCCTTTGTTGTTCAAGAGACAATTGGGCTATGCTTTAGTTCACCCTCCAAGAATGCAAGATCTAGCTGAGACCCTGTATTGTGAGATAAAACCTAATCTAGCTATTGTCAGGCAAGCATCCTGGGCTTGGGACAACATCCAGACCAAAGGGATGGCCATTCTTGGGAGGTGCAATAATGTGGCTTCGGCTCAGTATTATGAATGGTCTCATGCTAGATCTTAGATTTCGGGGATGCCCTTGACCATTGAGGATACACCTGGACCATCCACAGTACAGCCAGCAGCCACTGTCAGCCTGGAAGAATTTGAGAAGCTGAAGGAAAGGAATGAGAATCTGTCTCAAGCTCTAAAGAAGACCCTCTGGGAGAGGAGTGATGTTCGTCTAGACATTGAGAGGTTGGAGAAGCTTAGGGTGGAGCATCTGGCCAAGATTGAGAAAGCAGAGGACTACATCAAGAAATCAAGAGCTGGGGAGCAAATATTGAAGAATGCCTGTAAAGAGGCGAAGCTTCAGAAGGCTAGGACTGATCTCTATCTGCAAGAAAGTCAGGCTAGGTGGGTCAGGATCACTGAAGCTCGGACACAAGAAGATAAGAGAACTCAAGCCAGAATTGAGCAGTTGGAGGCCAATGAAAAGAAACAACAGGAAGCTCTGCTGGCAGCCCAGAAGGAGATTTCAGAGTTGAAGCTTAGGGCTGGTTTGAAGAGGTCAAAGGACCAAGACAAGAACAAGAAGCTGACCACTGCTATTGCCACCAGAAATATTCTCATCAGGACTATTACAGAGCATCCGGCTGGTCCTGTAACTGAGGCACTTTTGAAGGAAGTTCAGGAGGATGAGTTTGGACTTGATGTCTGACTTTTTGTTGTTGCTGCTTTCCATTTGATGTATTTTTCTTTTATGTTGTATTTTGACCCTTCAGGGGCATGTGTTGTAAAAACAAACTATGTATTATTCACCATTTGTAATATATTTGTTAGTTTGTTTTCATTGGATTTCTTTTCTCAAGCAATATCAGAGCATCTTCCTCGAGGTCTGGAAAGGTCAAAACCAAGAACCAAGCCAGATACCTTGGAAAACAAATAAGCATATTGCATTGCATACTAACTTTTTGTTTTGTTTTGTAGGTTTTGTTATTATTTTGTTTGTTTCTAACTCTGTTATGATTTAGGAAATATTGCTCGCAGAAGAGTGTTCCCTGTCAACCGTGCACACCGGTATCCTACTCGCAGCAACCTTCCGGGTATTATAATGGAGCAAGTACAGCAAGACCTGACCGAGGTCAGAACCCATATGGCTAACGAAAGAGTGGAGATGAGAAACCAAATGGCCCAATTCATGACTGTGATGAGTGGCTTGGCCCAGAGTCAGGAAAGGCTAAGGGCATTGGTAGAGAGACAAACTCCCGAGGAACCTCATCCTGGGACTGGAGGCACAAGCAACAATGAGAGGGGTCAGCCCCATGTTAACCCACCTGTATTTGGACCTCATCTAGATCCGGAAGTCAACATCCCGACTAATGTGCAAGGAAATACTACTGGGGGGAGGATCTTACAAGAAGACCCCCAAGAGGAGTAATTCACTGTCATGGGAGCTGGTGATGAAGTCTATGATAGGAGGTTTGATGAAATTGCTGAGAAGTTGAGATCTCTGGAGTCTCAAAATTCCCTGGGTTTTGATGTCATGGATATGGGGTTAGTAGACGGGGTGAGAATTCCCCACAAGTTCAAACCTCCGTGCTTCGAGAAATACAATGGGACCTCTTGTCCACGAACTCACCTACAGTCTTTTCTGGGAAGACTTAAAGCATATACCATGGATGAGATGCTGTGGATGTTCTATTTTGAAGATAGTTTGACTGGGGCTTCAAGGGAGTGGTATTCACACTTGACCAGAGCTACTATCAGATGTTGGAAGGACCTAGCTGAAGCCTTCATCAGGCAGTACCAATACAACCTGGATATGGCTCCTAACAGGACCCTCTTGATGGGAATGTCTCAATCCTCCAGGGAAAGCTTCAGGGAATATGCCCAAAGGTGGAGACAGCTTACTGCTGCTGTCCAGCCACCCATGTCGGAAAGAGAAATGGCCGACATGTTTATGAACACTCTGCAAGGAACATATATTGATAGGCTAGCTGCCTTTTCTTCCACCAGCTTCGCAGACGTAGTTATAGCTGGAGAAAGGATCAAAAGCCTTTTGAAAATGGGCAAGATTTCTGATAATGGTGCAAGTTCGTCCAGTAATCCCAGGAAGCCTTTTGTGGGACCTAGAAGAACCGGTGAGACAAATGCCATTCATGCCAACAGGGGCAGACCTCAGTATGTTCACAGATCAGTAGCAGCTGTCACTATTCCAACTCCGATTCCTCAGCAATCAGCATATCAACAACCACAACAACCTCATTATCAACAGCAAGTTCAGTATCCGCCACAGAGAGCCTATAACAACAACAATAACAATCAACAGCAAAGACCCTTTCAGCAAAGACCATCACAGACAAATAGGGTGATTGATCATATCCCTATGCCCTATGTTGCCTTATTGCCACAACTCCTGAAGCTTAACTTGGTTGAGTTAAGGACATTGGCACCTCCAGATCCCTCCAATCTCCCAAAGAATTACGATGTCAACGCCAGGTGTGCTTTTCATTCCAATGCACCTGGTCACAACACAGAGAAATGCAGGGCTTTGCAAATGAAAGTTCAAGATCTGGTGGATTCTAAGGCCCTCAACTTCGCACCTCCTCCAAATGTCAACAGAAATCCTATGCCTAACCATGGTGGGCCGAGGATTAACGCCATTGAGGAAGACAAACCATCTACTCTGATCACCAGTGTTGCACAAATTCGAACACCTCTGGTAGAAATTAAAGCTCAGCTTCTGGAGTGCCAGGTGTTTCCCGGGTGTGAGCTCGGTTGTGGGTATTGCAACATTGCGGTCAACGGGTGTGATAATTTGAGAAACGGCATAGATAGTCTTATCAAGGATGGTATCCTTCAAATCTCAACAACGGCGCCTACAAATCCAGCAATTCCTTTGACAACAATTCCTGATTCTTCTACAACAGCAGCAACAATCATTCCAACTGATTCATCAATATCATCAACAATGGCTTCATCCATCACTTCAACAAATCAAATGTCAACAACCATTTCTTCTACAACATCAACATCCATTCCATCAGCAGAATCTTCTACAGCGCCAACAGAAATTAATGAAGATGTCTCAGCAGTCACCATTTACTATGATCCATCAGATGTTCCTCCAAACAACAATTTTCAGCAACAAGCAGTGGCACCTTCTGCCAGATCACCAGTTACAATTTACTACGATCCGCACACCGTTACGGTACCCTCCTCTGCAGCAGTAAGTCCAGTTACCATCATGGTGCCTGGACCAGTTCCCTATGAAAGCAGTAATGCCATACCTTGGCATTATGGCTCTGATCTCTACTGCAACGGGGAGAAAATCACTTTGGATTCTTCAACCTCTTCTCCACAAATTGATAATGTTGGGGGAGGCGGAGGCTTCACCAGAAGAGGACGCCTTTTTGCCTCACAAACTCAAAGACCTAATGTTGAAGCAGAAGCTGCTGCTAAAGCAAAAGGAAAGAGTGTGGTATTTGAAGAGCCGGCTACCAAGGAAACTCAGAAGACATCTTTTGAACAAGATGCAGATGAGTTTATGAGAATCATAAAGAGAAGTGATTACAAGGTGGTGGATCAGCTTCACCAAACTCCCTCAAAGATCTCCATATTATCCCTGTTGATGTGTTCTGAAGCTCACAGGAATGCATTATTGAAAGTCCTGCACGCAGCATATGTGCTAGAAGAGATCACCGTTAATCAGCTAGAAACTGTGGTGGCAAATGTCAATACCAACCATGGACTGGGCTTCACCAACGCTGACTTAACAACTGAGGGACGTAACCACAACAAGGCTTTACACATCACTCTAGAATGCAAGGGTGCTGTTCTATCCCATGTACTGGTGGACACTGGGTCTTCACTCAATGTTCTACCAAAGAAAGCCTTAGTGAAGCTGGAGTATGATGGCTTGGCATTGCGTCCGAGTAATTTGGTGGTGAGAGCATTCGATGGCTCTAAGAGATCAGTGCTTGGAGAGATTGATCTGCCTGTGATGATTGGCCCGCAGACTTTTAAAATTACCTTCTATGTGATGGACATTCAGCCGGCCTACAACTGTTTGTTGGGTAGACCCTGGATCCATGCCGCTGTTACGTCTACCCTTCACCAGAAGCTGAAATTCGAGTGGGAAGGCCAGATCATCACCATCTGTGGGGAAGAAGACATCTTTGTTAGCCATCTGGCTACGTATAAGTATATTGAAATGGATGGAGAAATCCATGAAACTATGAGCCAAGGGTTTGAGGCCCTGAACATTAATGAAGCATCTGCTGTACTGGGAACCTCCATAACGTCTTATCAGCAAGCCCGGAAGGTTGTTGAAGAGGGTACTGCCTAAGGCTGGGGCAAGCTTTTGCCCGTGGAGAAGAAAGAAGACAGATTTGGGTTGGGTTACAGACCAACTCAACAAGATCAATCAGAGGCTGCTAAGAAGCCCAATTTTGTAAGCGGGGGAATGCTCACCCCGGATGCTGTGAACAACTTGGAAGACAAGGATCCCGGGGAGCCAAGTCCTTAACTGGTCTTCCCAGGAAATTATAAGGGTTACTCCTGCAGAGTAATTATTATTTCCTGTATTTTTAAGCATGCATCAAGTCTTGCATCTTGCCCAAGATGACAAGACTCATTTTGTAATCGGGCCATCTTGTAATTTTGTGCAAATGGATTAATCAATGAATATCGGACATCTTTTGCAAATGAGTCTTTTTCTTTTCCGCTCACTGTTTTTCATTTTTCTTTTTGTACAAAAATAAAATGGCAATGTTTTCCAAAATGAAAACTTCATTTCACTTTTTCTAAACAAGATTAAAATTGATCACTAAAATGAACAATCTAAACCCTTGCAGAGAATGCCCTCCAGACTGCACCGACAACAACACTGCTATGACTCCGTATGACTTTGACAATCCAATCAATCAAGCTGATGAAGGGGTTGAAGAAGATTATGAGCTTCCTGAAGAGCTAGCCAGGTTGTTAAGGCAAGAGGAGAAGGTTATCACTCCTCATCAGGAGGAGGTTGAAACAGTTAATCTCGGTACGGAAGAAGACGTGAAAGAGGTTAAGATTGGGGCCTGCCTACAAGACTCAGTGAATGGACAACTGATTGATATGCTTCGGGAGTATGTGGATGTCTTTGCTTGGTCTTATCAGGATATGCCTGGGTTGGACACCGATATTGTCATGCACAAGCTGCCTTTAAAGGAAGATTGCCCGCCAGTAAAACAGAAGTTGCGCCGTACTCGCCCAGATATGGCAATGAAGATAAAGGAAGAGGTGCAAAAACAGTGGGACACCGGTTTCCTTGCTGTAACTAGCTATCCGCCGTGGGTTGCTAATATTGTACCTGTGCCTAAGAAAGAAGGCAAGGTAAGGATGTGTGTGGATTACCGGGATCTGAACAGAGCCAACCCGAAAGATGACTTCCCATTACCTCACATTGATGTATTGGTTGATAATACGGCTCAGTTCTCGGTGTTCTCCTTCATGGACGGATTTTCAGGATATAATCAGATCAAGATGTCACCTGAAGACATGGAGAAGACAACTTTCATCACACCCTGGGGCATGTTCTGTTATAAGGTGATGTCGTTCGGACTGAAGAATGCTGGTGCCACTTATCAACGGGCTATGGTAACATTATTCCATGACATGATCCATAAAGAAATTGAATGTTATGTGGATGACATGATTTCCAAGTCCCTCACAGAAGAAGACCACCTGGTGAATCTACTGAAGCTATTCAAGCGTTTGAGGAAATACCAACTGAAGTTAAACCCCAATAAATGCACGTTCGGGGTGCGATCCGGTAAGCTACTTGGATTTATTGTAAGTGAAAAAGGGATTGAAGTTGACCCTGATAAAGTCAAAGCCATTCAAGAAATGCCTGCACCGAGGACTAAAAAAGAAGTTCGAGGGTTTCTAGGTAGATTGAACTACATTTCACGGTTCATATCTCACCTTACTGCAACCTGTGAACCCTTGTTCAAGCTGTTAAGAAAAGAACAAACGGTCAGGTGGAACGAAGACTGCCAGAGGGCTTTTGACAAAATCAAGGAATACTTACAAGAGCCTCCAATCCTTATGCCTCCAATTGAGGGAAGACCTCTAATCATGTACTTGACAGTATTAGAACAGTCGATGGGGTGTGTGCTGGGCCAGCATGACGAGTCTGGTCGAAAAGAGTATGCAATATACTACCTAAGCAAAAAGTTTACCGATTGTGAACAACGTTATTCACTGCTCGAGAAAACTTGTTGTGCTTTAGCGTGGGCTGCTCGCCGACTAAGGCAGTATATGTTGACCCACACTACTTTATTGATCTCCAAGATGGACCCAGTTAAGTACATTTTTGAGAAGCCAACACTTACCGGACGGGTGGCAAGATGGCAAATGATCCTCACAGAATATGACATTCAGTACACATCTCAAAAGGCCATCAAAGTCAGTGTATTATCTGATTATCTTGCTGAGCAACCCATTGATGATTACCAGCCTATGATATTTGACTTCCCTGATGAAGACATCATGTTCATAAAAGCAAAAGATCATGAAGAGCCCGTTCACACTGAAGGGCCTGACCCAGAAGAGGAATGGACTATGATGTTTGATGGGGCTGTTAATATGAATGGTCGTGGTGTTGGTGCAGTACTCATTACACCTAAGGGAGTTCACTTGCCTTTCTCGGAAAAACTCACCTTTAACTGCACTAACAACGAAGCTGAATACGAAGCTTGTATTATGGGTCTTGAGGAAGCCATTGGCCTCAGGATCAAGACTTTGACTGTATTCGGAGATTCAGCTCTGGTAATTAATCAAACCAACGGCAAATGGTACACCCACCAAGATCATCTGATACCCTACAGGGATTATACAAGGAGGTTATTGACTTTCTTTACAACGGTCAAGCTTGAGTATATCCCTCGAGACGAGAATCAATTTGCAGATGCTCTGGCTACCATTTCATCCATGATCAAAGTTCAAGCTGCCAACTTTGTACCTCGGATTTCAGTATCCAGACATTACAGACCAGCATATGTATTTGCAGCAGATGTTGTCAAAGATGATAAGCCTTGGTTCCATGACATTAAGTGCTTCTTGGAGGATCAAACATACCCACCTGGGGCATCTTCCAATGACAAGAAGACATTAAGAAGGCTAGTTGGTAGTTTCTTCCTGAATTCCGACGGTTCCCTGTACAAGAGAAACTTTGATATGGTACTCCTCAGATGCGTTGATAGGACAGAAGCAGACTTGTTGATGCACGAGGTGCACGAAGGATCCTTTGGTACCCATGCAGGAGGGCATGCCATGGCTAAAAAGTTGTTAAGATCAGGTTATTACTGGATCACAATGGATGTCGATTGTTGTGCCTATGCCAGGAAATGTCATAAATGCCAGATCTATGCGGATAAAGTGCATGTGCCTCCGAATCCTCTGAATGTGATGTCTTCACCCTGGCCCTTTTCCATGTGGGGCATTGATATGATTGGAAAAATTGAACTGACTGCTTCAAATGGCCACAGATTCATCCTGGTAGCCATTGACTATTTTACCAAGTGGGTCGAAGCAGCTTCATATGCAAATGTTACAAGACAAGTGGTAGCCCGATTTCTGAAAAGAGACATCATCTGTCGGTATGGAGTGCCCGAGCGAATCATTACTGATAATGGTTCCAACTTAAACAATAAAATGATGGCAGAACTGTGTCGGGACTTCAAGATCCAACACCACAATTCTTCTCCTTACAGGCCAAAGATGAACGGCGCTGTCGAGGCAGCTAACAAGAATATCAAGAAAATTGTACAGAAGATGGTGGTCACCTACAAAGACTGGCATGAAATGCTACCATTTGCCTTGCATGGGTACCGTACGTCAATCAGAACATCCACTGGGGCAACACCGTATCAGCTTGTGTATGGTATGGAGGCAGTCCTACCTGTTGAAGTTGAATTACCCTCCCTGCGGGTACTAATGGATGTTAAGCTGAACGAAGCAGAGTGGGTCCGATCCCGATACGAGCAACTGAGTCTGATTGAAGAAAAGAGATTGGCTGCAATCTGTCATGGGCAGCTGTATCAGAAAAGAATGAAGAAAGCCTTCGATCAGAAAGTCAGGCTCCGAGAGTACCAAGTAGGAGATCTTGTGTTGAAAAGACTCCTCCCTCCTCATACAGACCACAGGGGCAAGTGGACTCCGAACTATGAAGGGCCATTCGTAGTAAAGAAAGTTTTCTCCGGTGGAGCACTGATGATCAGCACTATGGATGGTGAAGACTTCCTGTCCCCTGTAAATTCAGATGCAGTTAAAAAATACTTCGCATGAAAATGACCCGCTGGACATAAAAACAGAATGTAAGTCCAGGCAAAAATAGGGCATCCCGGCGAGTCAAAAACAGAATAAAAGACTCGGGCAAAAATAAGGGAAATAAATAAAAAAAATGTACACCCGCTGAGTTGAAAAGCCGCATTGGACAACTCAGGCAAAAATGGGTATCCCGATGGATTGAAAACCCGAAAGGGCGATCCATGCAAAATAAGGGAATAAGAGAACAACTGTATTCTGAATTCGTCTGTATCGCTTGCAACATGGTAAGCTTCGAAAGGTTCAAGCTTCGTTCAGAATCAACCTTCTTCAGAAAGCAAGACGAGAAGAACGTCAAATGTCATACGAGTCATAGAAAAAGGGAAGCTCCCTGAAGCGTTATCAACATTGCCAGCACCTTTTCGTTTTTCAATTTGTAACGATTCCCTCATTTCAGGGGATCCGTTTCTTTGAATGTATCTTGCCAAATTCAGGGCACTCGAATTAATAAAATCATATTTTCAGTCACACACTGTCTCGTACTCTTTTATTTGCAAAATGTCTGATGTCATTAATTTGTTGATCGCATAAATACAGATGTGTCTTTCCTGAATTACATGCTTACAGGAAATATACTTACTCCCGGGAGTGTCCAAATTCCTATGATGGAATCCGGTAAGGAATATCTCGGGGTATTTGTGCGTTTCTTTGTCTTTACAGGATTGCAGGTATCCAAAGCGCAGCATGGGGCATGAAAGCTTCTCCCCAGCAAGCTGTCAAATCATTATCTACTCAGTTCGTCTTCCAGATTAGCACCAGAGGTGTTTTCTCCCCAGCTGAGTTGTCAAGTATCATCCTAAGCAGGATCCCTACAAAAATCTCTAGGAAGATCTTCCAGTGATCTTTCTTCTTCCCCAACCTAGTGCCGACCAGGGAACTACCTTCCCACAGAGTTTCAACCTCTATCCAGAAGAGCAGTGCACGAAGAAATCACAACAGAGTGACGAAAGCTTCTACAAACCCCAGCCGGGTCCCCCATTGCTGAGATGGGTCTATCAGTGATCCGTTTCCCCATGCAGATACATCTTATCAGATCTACCGATGATCTTATCCCCAGCTGGGATGTCCACTTCAAACAGATCAGCAAGAGATCTTCATAGCGACGGGATCCGAGTCCCGGATCGTTCTTTGCATGATCATAGCATTCGCATCATATTCTCCCCACAGAGCGTGGCATTCCGTCTAATACGGAGCATTACGGCAAAAATCAAACATATTGCATAATCATAAGCCATGTTCTGAATGCTGAGAATCCATCAATGATATATAGAATGCTCCCCAAAATTCCCCGGCAGAGAGCCAAGACATTTCTCTTACAGATACAGATACTTCCTGACACCCGTCCGTGTCATACCCCTAGCAAAAAGCCAAAGCGTCCCCTTTGCACTCACCGCACAAATACATATACATACAATTCCTTGGCACCCGTCCATATCACCTTCCCCAACATAGTTACCTAAACACTTTGTAAATCATATATTTGTTTATAATACACTTTTTCAGACACCCGTCCGTGTCATGTTCTCCACAGCAAGATAGACACTCGTCTGTGTCTTACTCATACTTTTTACTCATAACAGATACTCGTCCGTATCTCGTATACACCACTTATCTTTCTTAGATTCGAAACTCGTCAGTGTTCTTTGTTAACTAGTTGATACTCGCCCGTATCATCATCTCTGAACATATGTCAGTGTTTGTTTCTACCTGATACCCGTCCGTATCATAGTCTCAAGGATGCTCGTCCGCATCTTTAACCTATACACAGTGCTAAACACTTATACCTTTCATTTCTTGGATGTAGACACTCGTCCGTGTTTACTTTTCCCCAGCGAAGTCCCCAACTAAACTTGTTAAACTATTTCCTTTCTATCTGACATTCGTCCTATGTCGTAATATTTTTAGCAGCCGTCCCCTGCTAGGTGATCGTCCTTCACCTCTTGATGATCGTCCTTCATCATTTTATCCGATGGTCGTCCCCATCGTTGATCTTGTTATCTGACATTCGTCCTATGTTATGATAAACCCCGAGAGCAGCCGTACCCTGCTAGGTGATCGTCCTTCACCTCTTGATGATCGTCCTTCATCATGCTTATCCGATGGCCGTCCCCGTCGTCGACCTTTTTCATCCGACATTCGTCCTATGTCGTGATATTTTCGGCAGCCGTACTCTGCCCGGTGATCGTCCTTCACCTTAGATGACCGTCCCGCATCTTATCCCCAACAGAGGAGCCGTCCCCTGCTAGGTGATCGTCCTTCACCTTTGATGACCGTACCTCATCATTTATTTCATTTACCTATAACCCCCAGAGAGTCTTATAGCTTTACTTGATGGTCGTCCCCATCATAATCTCTTATATCCCCAGCATGTCGGCCGTCCCCGTCATTGCTCTTTCCCCAGCAGTCGTCCTCTGCTCGACGGTCGTCCTCCGTCGCTCGCACTTTATAATTATACTTTATTTTCTTTTACAATCTATATCCCTTTTCTTCTTCATTCTGTGAGTGCAAATTTTTGGACTGTCTTTGGTATTCAACCACAAGTTATCTTGTTTGAATGATAAGTCGTTGCTTACATCCTGCACAACTAACTCATGCTTGAATAGGGGCAGCTGTAAACACCCCAAATTTTCCCTCAACCATTCACACCATGGCTTGTGATCTTCTCATATTCATAAATTCAATCATAGCATCTCATATGGCATTTTTGCTTCACTGCATTGCTTCTAAGTCATCTGCATCTAGGGATTGTGACCTGAGCTATCCATGAGCCATTTGAGCCACTCCAAAGGTCTACAATCACTTAAAAGGGGTCCATGTATGTCCAATCATCATATTATATCCCCACAAAGTCAAGAAAGCCAAAGAATCACAAGAACTGAAAATGGCATGGAAGCAGAGCCAGGTTTAACTGCACAGATGACCTAGAATTAGGGTTTTGGTTTCAAAGGCCATAACTCCAAATTTTTTGGTCATTCTTGTTTCTATTGGTCTCTATATGTTATAAGGATCATGCATATCAAGTTTCATGAATAAATTCCATGGGAAAGGCATCTGATCAAGGGATGACTTCTTGAGCAAGTCAGTGCAAAATCAGGGCATCTGAGGCCCCCAATGACCCAACCAAAGGGCGTTCTTCATCATTTTGAATGTGTATGATCTTTATTTGATCATAGAAGATGTTAGAAGTTCACAAAATTTAAGAATTTCAAGCCATTTGCAAAATTGCCTTTTTGGGAAAGTGACTTGTAATGGAAACTTTCCATTTTGGGAAAGTTTTTCAACCCTATCTTTTTGATTCAAAAATGCTTCAAATGAGAAAACTTTGGTCATGAAAGTTGTAGAATGGATCATTCCCTTTTCAAAAAGTACAAGAACTCATTCTAATTCATTTTGGATCAAAAGTTATGGCTTGTCAAAGTTGGACAAAATCACATAATTTCAAGTTTTACACCAAAGAGGCAAAGTTGCAAAACCTCTTGCCAATGCAAAATTTGACATCAAATTGACTTCTAACCTTTGCACAAACATAAACCAATGCCTAAAGATCAGAATGCACCAAAGATTTGTCCATTTTCATGACTTATGCTTCAAGTAATCACAAAAGGGCCAAAAGATCACAAAGTTGCAAAACATCTCACAAACCCTAATCCACTTGCTAATTGGCCTCAAGACTGATTCCATGGCTCTCCTCAATCCTTTCGCGCAGGACACCCATTTGTACTTGGCCTGCCATTGACCCATACCTCCCTTACACAAAACATTGACTTTATGCAAAATGGCCCATACCAATCAAGCTAGGCCACACCAACTCCTCTGACCTATCCAAGTGTGATACATGTACCAAATGAGACTCAACACATAACACACACAAGCCTGAAACATCTCACAAGCCATAGTTTCAAGATTTCACCTCTTATGCACTTTCCTTCGAAACTCATCACACAATCATCAAACCTCAAAACCAACTTCACCATTCATTCAGAAAAGCTTCATAGAGCATAAACCACCCTTCACCTTGCCTTGAAAGTCCCTGAAACTCAAACACGATTTCACCCCCTCTCTGAACAGAACTCCATCAATCTCACAAATTAGCCACCATACACTCAAACCAAGCCTCAAAGCATATTCAGGGAGATCATTGGAGTAGCTTTGAAGCAGGGAGGCAGTCTGAAAGCTCCAAACTGAAAGTTTCACCTCAGGTAGCTTCACGAAATCATTTTTCCAGAAACCTTGTTTTAAGTTACTAAAATGATCTACATGCTCCCCTGATTGCTTTACACTTTGTATTTTTGAAAATGATTGATTATTGAGCATGTACTGCATCTCTGAAAGTTTGATCATTTTTAGGGTTTTGATTCGAATC
Organism: Lathyrus aphaca; assembly: GCA_963966055.1. Lineage (NCBI taxonomy): Eukaryota > Viridiplantae > Streptophyta > Magnoliopsida > Fabales > Fabaceae > Lathyrus > Lathyrus aphaca. The sequence goes on along the minus strand of OZ014524.1, from coordinate 457,775,536 downwards.
TTGGTTTTGAGTAAGAAGAAATGGATTTTGAGGGTAGATTCATGTTTAGGGAGATTGAGAGGTTTGATCTGGAGCTTTACAGCTCTTAAAATGACCTAGAGAGTGGGATTGAGATTTCTCAGGGAGGGTGTCACCGGAGAAGACGACCGGAGCTCTTCTCTGGTGACCTGAAAGTGATTAGGGTTTGATAATTAGGGTTAGCTAGGTTTAAATGTGGGGCGTTGGATCTGGGCTTCCCGCGCGTGTTGGAGGGCCAGGATGATTTCACTTAGCCCTAATTGTGATTAATTAAATTAATTAATTAGGTTTTAGGTTAATTGAGTCAGTTTGAATCTGGGCCAATGGATCTGGCGCCAGTCAACTCCCTCCAAAATCATTTGAATGTCAGCCTTTAGATTTGCATACTTTTCATTATTTGTATTTTTATTTCATTTTATTTGATTTATCTTTTACGAATTATTTAAAATAGCAAAATACCTTTAAAAATTCTGAAAATTTTTGTCAAACATTTCATTAATTTTCAGAACCCAAAAATATTTTTTATTTTTATTTTTTGCATTAAAAATCATTTTTAAATCATTTAATTGTTTATTTTTAATTAGTTAATGAAAATTAATTAATTAAAAATGCATTTAGGTATTTAAAAATCACCAAAAAAATACACATTGCATTTAGAAACATTTAGAAACATTATCCAACTCTCAAACCAAATTTAGTTTTTGTTCTTGATGCCTTTTGATCATTTTCATTGGAATTAAATTCATTTTAAGGCAATATTTTGGTTCAAACTTTGAGAAATTCATTCTGCCTAACCCTTGAGAGTTTGATGATGATTCTTTTTGCATTGCATCCTCCATAGCATGTAGTTTATAGGGTAAAATTTGTTTGATTTGATCTTCCATTTTCATTTTGTTTTTCATTTTTCTTGATAAGGTACCTTAAAACCCTAGTAATCTTGAGAAAATCATAACTTGCACTAGGTTAAGAATTAGGTCCCCTCCTTTGGGAAGTAAACTTGTATAGGGTTAGGGTTCCCTTGATCCCATTTTCAATTTTTTATCATGTCATTTGCTTCTGATTTTGAATTTTGCTTTGTGTGTTGTGTATAAACCCTAATTTGTGCCTTCCTTTGCATCCATCTCTCATTTGCTTGCATTCAATGACTTGCCATGACATTTTGTGCATCCACATGATTCATAATACATCTTAGGACATATTAGAATCATGTTTGATCATTGCATCTTTCATTTGCCATGTTATATGTCCATTGCATTTCACAAACTTTCTTGAACTTCCATGGTTCAAGCATGCTTCATTTTCATCCTCATCCTTGTATGATCATCTACAACTCTTGACATGTGTTTGCATCATCTTGGCATCATTGAAATCATGTTTATGCTTCTGACTTTGGTTTACATCATGGCATTTCATCTCATCTTCATTGTATTTCATTTCTTTTGCTAACTTTTCAGGTGGTAAGTTGTTTTGAGAAGTGAATTTGCCTTCACTTCTCACAATCTCTTCTCATCCCTCTCTTGCATCATTGCTGCATTTTATCTTGTCTTTGTGTGAGCTTGCTCATTCTTGCTCTTTCTTACTTTCTTTCTTCAAGCAACTTGTCTTCTTAAGTGAAGCAAGTTGTCTTGCTTCTCTCTGCTTCTTTCTTCTTTCATCTGCTTCTTTCCTGGTGGTTCCTCTGAAGTTTTCTCCTCTTAAGCCTCACAAACCCTAGGATCTCCAAGTATGATAACATTTAGGGTTTGATTAGTCCCCCATTAGTTTTACCTTTGTGTCATCCTTGAGTCTTCTCTTCTCATCTCATAATCAAGGACTAAAACCCTAAAGGTTTTAAGGCTTTGTGATTAAGCTTATGCCTGCATCCTTCTATTAGGATGGAGTGTATAACTTTAATCCTAAGTGTTAAACCCTTAATGTGTTTAAATCCTCTAATCAATTCACATAATAACCACTAAGACATCAAGCTTGTAACTTGGGCCTTGCATTAGGGTTCTAATTCTTCCTTAATTGGTTAAGAAGGACTAACCCTAGTGTTAATGGACAAGTCCCCCTCAAGTTGTCTTACAAACCATAAAATCCACTTCTTAATCTTACCATTAACTAAAATCCACTCTAATAAAGGCTTTGTTTTGTCATGAGGTTAATCCCTAATCATGGATTAAGTTGAGGTATCTTCCTCAGCTTAAATGTTCTCATCTATTATCCTTCTATTAGGATGGTGTAATGAGTCCATTAAATCCTTGATTATGGCTTAAACTCATTACTCAACACTAAACAAAAACAACAAAAACATCTAAATAAATGCAAGTAGGTTAATGATCTTAATCCTACATCATGGTGATTAAGTGTGAGGTGCTTACTTCACACTTAAGGTATTCTCATTACCCCTAATCAGAGGGAAGATGTGATGATTTTACTAACCCTTTGGTTTAGGCTTAGGCTCATTTTCTTATGACAAACTCCAAAAAGCAATAAAAGATTGAAAACACCAAAAATAAACAATAATCGTCTCCTCCGGGATTCTTTTCTCACCTCATTCACTCACAAACGAGAACTCGATTTTTCCGTCTAATGCAAGACAGTTTGCACCTGAGCCAGACAGGTCATACACTTGAGCATAGACAAGTTAAGCAGTTCACAAGTCAATTTATCTTTCAGTCTCTTTGAGTCGAACTACGGTGTTCTGACTTCCTCATTGCACGAGAGGATACGTAGGCGTAACTTAACAGTTATCGAACAAAAGTCTCTGTATATTCCCCCTCCTTCCAACCCTATTCTTTAAGCCTCATAGTCTTGAGCATTTCATTCTTGTTCTTACACTGACACTTCTCTTATACACTTCATTTCCTTTCACACTGACACTTGCATTCTTTCCAGCTTTGATACACAAATTGCACTGACACTACCCCTTTAAAACACAAATCTTTCAAGCGTGGATCCCATCGAGTACGACGGACAATCTGGGTGCTAATACCTTCCCAGGTTGTAACCAACCCCCTTTCTCAGTCTCTCTGGTTCGCAACCGTCTTATCCATATCTTTCTAGGTCTATGCAGCATTACCTTTCCTCCGGGATAAAAATGCCTAGCTGGCGACTCTTGTCCTTTCTCTTGGTTCACCCTTGTGTGTTCTCTCCCTCTTTCGCCGACCATTCACGTTTGTACCCCTTCTGACCTAGGTGTCATTTGGCGGGAGCGACAACTTCTAAGCACTTCAATTATCAAATAAAGACCATATAACTTCAATTTGATGAAAAATCCACTTTGGTTCCATGTTGGGGGGCCTCAGATGCCCTGATTTTGCTCTGACTTGCTCAGGAAATTACCTAGTGATCAGATGACTTCCACAATGAATTTCTTCATCAAAATTGGTATGCATGATCCTTATAACATATTGAGACCAATAAAAACGAGAATGAACAAAAATTTTGGAGTTATGGCCTCTGAAACCAAAACCCTAATTTCAGGTCATCTGTGTAGTGTAACCCTGGCTCTGCTCCCATGCTTTGCAAGTTCTTGTGATTCTTTGACTTCCTTGATCTTTGGAGGGTAAAATATGATGATTGAACATACATGGACCCTCTTGAGATGATTGATGGCCTTTGGAGTGGCTCAGATGAATCTTAGATGGCTCAGATTACAAACCCTAGATGCAGATGAACTTGAACTAATACAGTGAAGCAAAAATGCCACATGATATGATATGATTGAACTTATGTAAATGAAAAGATCACAATACATGGTGTAAACTTAGTGAGGGAAAATTTGGGGTGTTTACAGAGAGGACTTCTTATCCCTTGTAAACGCAGACGCGGTTAAAAACTACTTCATATAAAGAGACCCGCTGGACAAAAACAGAATAAAAGTCCAAGCAAAAAAGGGCATCCCGGCGAGCCAAAAACAGAATAAAAGGCTCGGGCAAAAGTTAGGGAAAGAAAACGGAAAAATGTACACCCGCTGAGTTGAAAAGCCACATCAGACAGCTCAGGCAAAAAAGTGTATCCCGGTGGATTAAAAACCCGAAAGGGCGATCCACACAAAAGAGGGATTGAAACGAACAACTGTGATCTGCGAGATCTGTGATTCATCATCTACAATCAAGGATAATCTGAGGGTTAGGAATCAGTCCAATCATCTTCCTCAAAAGCGAAGCATGTGGAGAGTTTTGAGGATATACGGGTCATAGCCGGGTTGGAACCTGATGAGATCTAATTTTCACATTGCCATTAGGATAGTTTATTTTCCTTTTGTGTAGTTTCCTCTTTCAGGAATTTCTTCCCGGTGTAATGCCTATTCATGGCCATTTCTCAATCAATAAAGTGCAATTTCATTCAAATTAGTTCTCACATGTTTTTTGTTTTTCAACTACCATTGATCGATTGCAAAAAAAACGTCCAACAATTGTGATAAATATTGCATGATGAATACATTAATGCTTTATAATACATGCATAAGAGTAAAACACTTAACATGAATTTTTATTGTTGAGTAACAAGGATAGTGATTCAAACCATGAACCTGGGGCATACAAGCTTGTCTAACTTTCCCTTTTGCAGGAACTATCAGTTATGTTCACTAACGTGCACGTACAAGGGCTAGAAACAAATTCATTACTAGTACAAGACTTTAGGAGTTATTCCTCAGCACGTCTTATCATACCATTCCTTCTCCAGCAGAGCAACAAGAAGAGATTTGGTACTCCCCGAGCAAAGGGTAGCTTCATATTTCATCCCCAGTATGAGATGCTTTGTTATTTCTCATTCCCAGCATGAGATGCTTCATACCTCTCATTCCTAGCATGAGACGCTTCATACCTCTCATTCCCAATGAGAGTGATCATAACTTTTATTTTCAGTAGGAAGTATTCTCTAGTGGTGTTCTCTATCATCCCAAGTAGAGGTGGAAATTGAAGTCTTCCCCAGCGAAGTAACAGAAAGCTAATGTTCTCCCCAAACAGGGAATTTACATTCCACGAAGAAGTATTCCTCACCAGAGTCTTCTTATTCGTATCAGTACATGAAGATTCATTATTCCCTAGCAGTGGTGAGATGAGGAGAAGCCTGATGGTTTTCCTTCTCACACAACATTGTTCGCAGTTTTTCCCAGCAAAGTCACTGAGTAAATCTTCATTGGCATCTCTTCCCCAAGTAGAGGATTTCATGCCTGAGGAAGTCCCCAGCAGAATTCTCCCTCAATAGAGTATCAACAAATTATTTCCTCAGCCAGGTCAGAAGGTTATCGCTTCCCCAACGGAGTCCTGCAGGTGGCGTACCTCCCAATCAAATTATTGCTAGTTGAGACACTCCCTAACAGGGTCATCATTCTTCAACTTTTCAAAGGCCAATTTATTTTTGGCAGCAATGGCATTTCAAAGCCAGTGTATCATTAACACTAACCCCACAGAGTTGCATTTCCCACAGGGATGCATTAAATAAATGCAACGATAATTTCCTCCCATTAAAGCCACTTGGGATACCGGTTGTCTCCTCATCAGAAGATCTCTTTTATATTTGCATTTAGTAATCATCATTACATTCACGTCCTCTAAAGCGTAGCATTTCCATCTTTATGGAGCATTACGCCATGGAAAATTCGAACATATGCATATGAAGCATAAGCTAATTTCAGGTGCCTGATACAAAAGCCCGAAACATGGTTTCTTCAATCAGATCGAAGTATCCCCACAGAGAATACCTCAATACATTCTTGGATAGAACCTTAAGTATAATTGAAGGATCCTGGATTTGTTAATCTTGCCCTCAGATACTTGGTATCCCCTGCAGAGTCTTCTTTTATGACATTCCTTGTAAGTCCACCCTCGGCTTAGTCTTACTTTTTTCGAGTTCACCTTCGGCTTGTTCTCGAATCTTATCGAAAGTCTACCTTCGCCTTAGTCTTACGTCTATGATACCACCTTTGGCTTGGTCTCGTATTGTTGTTTGAGTCTACCTTGTATCCATGTTCAAGAGAGGCCTTCTCCCAATTCAAGACTCAAGCAAAAATTCCACTTGGACTGTTTGAAAGAGGGCATCCTAAGCTTCAAATGCATTGGTGGATCATGTTCATGGGATTAAAATGGAGAAAGTTATGACCAATCACAGTTTGATCAAACTAGGGCAAAAACTAAGTCATGACAAGCCCCATGCACGCACCAGGAAATATCTTTTATCAAACAGATGATGTGTAACATGTATGGCCAAATTACTCCATCAATAAGACCTCAAATGAATTTTTTCTAAACATCAAAGTTGTTCATTGTTGTCTTCTCTACAACTTTCATGTTTTGAAATTTTTTATTTGATCAAAGGTTTGGAAGTTATGATGGCTCAAAGTGTGGTTCCAACACTGAATATCTCATGTGCATATTGGTCCAAGGCAAGCCAATCTCTGCAGGCCCAAGTATGCAGTCTTGAGGCATTGCATTCATTGACAATTTTAAGGCATCCCAAGACCATATCTCGACATGGAGTGAATACCAAACTTGTTGTATGAAATATCCACTTCAATTTAAGTACAAGAGGTGTTTGTTTTCGTTCCTTAAGGTTGAAGGTTCACTTCATCAAAGATCACAACTCTCAATGGGTTTTCTTGCATGCTAAGGCAATGGAATCAAGGTGTGACTCAATTCAGTTCTGATTGAATGCATCAGTCAACATGTATTGATCAAAAGGCATTGCATTAGAGGCTTCAAATCATCCTATGCATGCATGATCACACTAACTTCCATGCACTTTGAAGATGTGAGCATGAGAAACTTCTATAACAAGTAAGTTGCATTGATCTGATCAACTTCATCATGTATCACTCAGCCTCATCATAATTAACATGCTCTCCATCACACATGATCAGATTCGAGCAAGTTCACTCAAGTTGCATTGCCATTGCACCAAACACCTTCAATTTTCTTCCTTCACCTCTAACTTAACTCAACCACATTTCTAACTGTTAACTGAGTTAGTTAAAGGTTAACCATGCATATAAAGCTTCTCCTAACTGAATTTAACACTAGACACACTCATTTGTTCAAATCACACTCCAAATACTCTGAAAATTCTCTCTAATTTGGGAAGAAGATTCACTGCATTTTGCTTTCTACTCTTCTGATTCTTCATAAATCCACTCCATTTTTCATCAATTCATCATCTCCTTCATCTTGTGATCATCATCCATGGCTGAGTCAGTGTGAATCTCCAAGAACAAGTTCAATTACACTTCTTCATTTTTCACACTTCAGCACGAATTCAAGCATTTCAGAGTGTTTATTTCACTCTTTGAAGATCAAGATCAATAGTAGAAGGCATTGGAACCTCATCTCTGGTTTTCTTCAACATTTGAAGATCTGCAAATCAGAGGTTTTATCTTGAACTTCAATTGCACGTTTTCATGATTTCTTGATTGTTTCGTGTGGATTGGAGCTTACTAGAAGCAATGCAAACTCTGGTTAGTTGATATGCACACTAGGTGCTTAGATTCACTTTTTAGGTTTGAATTTTTTTCTTTGATTTGATCAATATGTGCATGATAAATAAGTTTTGAGGTTAAATTCTTGTTGTGCGTAGTCTTATGATTATTTCCATGGCCATAGCTTGAGTTTTGGGGGAAGTTTGAGATTTGCCCTACCGGAAGTCCACCAGAGAAGACGACCGGAAGTCTTCTCCGGTCACCTGAACAGTGCCCTAATATTTCCATAACTTTAAAGCATGGCCTTAGGATCAGTTCCATCCAACGTCTCTCATAGTGCCAACAAATTAATGAAACACTTGTGTTTCACGTGCATTCATAAGTGACCTGGGTTGTCTTGTGCGTGAGTTCCACCCTATTGGCCATGTGTCCTCACTTCACAACCTTGTGATTGTTTTTCTTGATTGGTTACCATGTGTTGGATGTATCTTGTGGTCCAGATAAAATTCCACCATTGACTTGAAGTCCACCATATTTTTTTTAGCATGGCCTTTGGATTGGGCCTTTCTTTACTATTTCCACCCCTAGCGCATAAGGCCCGATGTCTTTGAACTGGAAACCATTACTGATTACACCTCCTTCTTATTTCTTTTTTCTTTTAATTTCATTTTTTATTTCCATTCAAATTTTTTATTTCTAAAAATACCAAATCTTCACCAAAAATTCCAAATAAATTCCTCCATGCTTTTCAACATTTTACAAAAAATTTCAATTTTTTTATTTCCATTTTCTTTTATTTTTGGTCCAGAATTGAACTTTCTTTTTAATTTCTTTTTGAATTTCTTTCTTCTTGACCACATTGACTTCTCCATTTTATTTCTTCCAAACCAAAAATAGTCTTAATCTCATTCTTTTTTCCCTATTCAGAGGACATATTGAGGCTCCCAAAAATATTTTTTTCATAACTTTTGAGTCATCTTTGGTCCCTTTTTGAGCCATTTCTTTGAGTGTAATCCACCAAAACCCTAATTCACTTTGCACAATCATTTGAGTGAGTTAGATTGTGATTTTTGTGAGATCTTTTAAAGAATTGTTTGCCCCTGGTTTGTGACCTTGAATACCAATTTTCATTTTTTTTTCATGTCCATAAGCATTTAATTGATACTGTAACACCCCAAAATTTTCCCTCTCATTTTTTATGGCATCTAGCATATCACATTGCATACCTGTAAACACGCCAAATTTGCCCTCACTTTTTCTCACACCATGGCTTATGATCTTTCATATTGCATTACATAAGCATATCATCTCACGTTGCATATTTGTTTCACTGCATAAGTTGCACAATTAGGGTTTGTGATCAGGAGAATCCAAAGAAGTGATATGAGCCATCTCAAAGGCCTTGAAGCTTGTCAAGAAGGTCCATGTGTGTTCTATGATCATAATATGCTCCCCAGGGTTCTTAAAAGTCAAAATGTCACAAATCATTGCAAAGGTGTTCAAGTAGACTGAGCAGTTTCTACACAAATAACCTAAAATTAGGGTTTTGGGTTTGAGGCCCTTAATCTCAAATTTTTTGGTCATTCTTGATTCCATTGGTCTTTATAAGTCATTTGATCAATGGATAACTTGTTGTGCAAGAAAATTCAAAATCAAGGCATCTGAGGCCCCCAACAAGGGAACCAAAGGGTCATCTCCATCATTTTGAGTTCGTATGATCTTTATTTGATCGTAGAAGTGGTTAGAAGTTCATAAGATTGAAGAATTTCAAGCCATTTGCAAACTTTCCATTTTTGGACATGACTTGTAATGAAAACTTTCCATTTTGGTAAAGATTTTCAAACTCCTCTTTCTTGATCAAAAAGGCTTCAAATGAAAAATCTTTAAACATGAAAGTTGTAGATTGGATCTTCCCATTTTCAAAAAGTACAAGAACTCCTCTTGATTCATCCTACAACTCAAGTTATGATGATTCAAAGTTGGCAAAAAATCTTATAATTTTTAAGTATGTGCCAAAGAGATATTTTTGAAAAACCAAGTTTTAAGACTTCTTATGACCTCTAATGAATCTCTAAGCATCATAACAACATCACATAACTTGCCTTGACCAAATTTGTGCCTTGAATCACAAGAATTCATGGACTATTCATTGAAAATTTTCAAAGAGGCAAAATTGCAAAACCACTTCAAACTCTTGATCCAAGTGCTGCAGATCCTCAAGCTCAATCCAAGGGACCTCCACAAATTCATCTGATCCAAGACAAGCCAAAGAACCAGCTCTGTCCCAGCCCATACTCATAGTTTCCAACTTTTTACTTTTTTTGCAAAAATCCCCATACCAATCAAGTTGTGCCACCACCCACTCTCTGACCAATCACAATACCTTATGTGAACCCTAAGGACCTAAAGCAACATAACACGCAAGCCTGAATGCTCTCATAAGATCAGATTCACAAAATTTGGCAAAAACTACATTTCCTTCGAAACTCTTTGCACAACCACTCAACCTCCAAACTCTCTTCACCATTCAATCATACACATCATAAGGATCACAAAGCACCACTTACAATGGCCTGAAAACCCCCATAACCAAAACACGATTCCTGCACTATTAGAATTGAATCTTCCAAACCAAGCCATTTAAACTTCATTCAAGCCTTCCATAAGCTTCAGGGGATCAAGTGGAGTGGATTAGCATCAAGGGAAGGTCCAGAAAGCACCAAACGGCAAAGCTTCATCTCAGGTAACTCATTCAAAACATTTTTCCAGAACTTGCTTTTTAAGTTATAAATTGATTCTATGTGCTCTCCTGATCATCATGATGTCTTTACTTTTGAAAATGGTTGAGAAATAAGGATGTATGCTTGCTCTGAAATTTTTGAACTAAACTTGTTCTTCTTCGATTCTCTCTTTTGATGCAAAATAAATTGTGTTTGTTGCTGGATTTGTGTTTAGTGATGTTTAAAGTTTGATTCTGGAGCTTTTGGTGAGTTTATATGGTGTTTTGAGAGAGATAGAGTGAAGAGCCCGCCGGAGAAGAAGACCGGAGCTCTTCTCCGGTCGCCTGAAAGTCATTTAGCCCTAATCCCATTAATTAGTCAGGTTTGAATGTGGACCCTTGGATCTTGTGTTTACCGCGCGCATGAATGGTCCAGATTCTTCATTAAAACCCTAATCATAATTAATTAGTTTAATTTAAATTAATTTAGTCAGATGCAATCATAACAATTAGATCACGCGCCAGATGTAGGTTTAAACCATGGCCATTGGATGCACATACCTGAAGTCAAGCTGACTTTACATCTCAGCCTTAGATCTCCCCAAAACCCAATCTGAACCGTCCCTTTGCATTACTATTTATTTATTTCATATTTCTTTTCATATAATTATTTAAAATAGCATAAATATTTTTAAAATCATCATTTTCTGCATTTTCATTTCATATATTTTTCAAAACTCAAAAACATTTTTATTTTTAATTTTTGCATTAAAAATGTATTTTTAAATCATTTAAATGTTTTATTTAATTAATTAATTCATTTTAATTAGTTAAAAATACATTTAAATATTTAAAAATCACCAAAAAATTCATGAAGCATTTTTAGACATTTAGAACAATTTAAAAACTCATCACACAAATTTCTTTTTAGGTTTGATCATGTTTTCACAATTTACTTTGAATTAGGGTTTCTAAAATTTCCTATTTTCTAATCCTAACTTGAAAAAATCATTTCTGATCAACCATGATGAGTTTGCATTACGTTCTTTTTGAATTGTTTCATACTTTGCATCTACTATCTAAGTTATTTAACTCATAATTTTGCATTGCATTTCCAAATTATTTTTCATTTTTCCTTTAGAAGTACCCAAAAACCCTAGCTAACTTAGGAAATTCATAACTTCCTTTAGGTTTAGCTTCTGACCTCCATCCTTGGGGAGTGATCTTGAGTGTGTTTAGGGTTTGTTTGATTTCATTTTAAATTTTTTATCATGATGTATGCTTCTGTTTTGGTCATGTGCATCTCATACTTTCATAAAACCCTAATTTCTCATGTTCATTTGCATTCATCTTTGCATAGCTTCATCACATGAACTTTCCATGACATTCCATGCTCTTGTATGCCATCTTAGAAATCTTAAGACATGTTTTAACATTGCTTGATCATTTATTCATTCATTTGGTATGCTTTGCATTCATTGCTTTTCACGTGTATCCATGTGTTTCTAAGCTCCTAACATGTTTGTTTTGCATCTCATCCTTTGTATGATCATTCATATGCATCATGTGTGACGTTGCATCATCTCATGACACATTTACATTGCATGATTGCTTCTGTTCTTGGTCATTACATCATTACTTGTTGCATATCATTTCATTTCTTTCCTTATGCATCTCACACTAACATTTCAGGGGCTTATGGTAAGTTGTTTGGAATGTGGATTTGCCTTCACATCCCACCTCTTCTCATCTTTTTATTTGCATATTTTATATGTCTTTGAAGTGAGCTTGCTTCACTTGTGCTCTCCTGCTCTTTTCTCTTTCACTTAGGTTACTTATCTTCTTCAGGAAGTAAGTAACCTATTCTCCTCTCTCTTCTCTTTTTCATCTGCTTCTCTTCCTTGGTGGCCTCCTGAAGATCCTTCTCTTTAAGCCTCACAAACCATAGGAACATCCAAGCATGATAACTTTAGGGTTGTATGTAGTCTCCCCTAGTCTTTTACCTTTGAGTCTCCCTGAGTCTCTCTTTTCATCTCATAATTAAGGCTAAACACTTAAAGCTTTAGGACTTTGAATTAGGGTTATGCTTGCATCCTTATCTTAGGATGGAGTGTATAACTTTAATCCTTAGTGTTAAACCTTTAAATTGTTTACACCTCCTAATCAAAACACCTAATAATCATTAATACTTAAGCTTGTAACTTGGGCCTTATATTAGGGTTACATCTCTTCCTCTTGGTTAGAGGGACTAACCCTTGTGTTTAATGGACAAGTCCCCCTCAAGTTAGTCTTACAAACATAAAACTCATTTTTTAATCTCACATTTAATTAAAATCCACTTTAATAAAGGCTTGTTATATAATGATTTTAATCCCTAACCATGGATTAAGTTGAGGAGTCTTCCTCATATTAAGTGTTCTCATCTATTATCCTTCTCTTAGGATGGTGTAATGAGTTCACTAATCCCTGATTAGAGCTTAAACTCATTACTTAACACAAAACAAAAGTCCAAAAACACTCAATAATCACAATTAGGTTAATGATCTTAATCCTATATCATCATGGTAATTAAGTTGAGATCTTCATCTCATGCTTAAGTAGGCTCATTATCCCAAATCAGGGAGGATATAATGACTTTACAACCCTTGATTTAGGCTTAAGCTTATTATCTTACGCAAAACACCAAAAACTATAAAAAAATTGAAAACACAAAAACAAATAATAATCGTCTCCTCCAGGATTCTTTTCTTATCACACTCACTCTGAAAACGAGAACTCGCTTCTCCCGTCTAATTGCAAGACAGTTAGCACTCGAGCCAAACGAGTCATAAACTTGAGCATAGACAAGCAAGCAGTTCACAACAAATCATCCAAGTCTCTTTGAGTCGAACTATGGTGTTATGACTTCCTCATTGAACGAGAGGATACGTAGGCATAACTTAACAGTTATCAAACAAAAGTCTCTTTGTCTTCCCCTATCTTCTTTTCAGCTTTCTCTTCTAAGCCTCAGTCTTTGAGCACTCACTTTCCTTTGCACTCGCACACTCTACATTCATTCCTAGCTTTTCATACACAGTCAGCACATACACTATCCCCTTTTAAACACAACCAACTAAGCGTGGATCCCGTCGAGTACGACGGACAATCTGGGTGCTAATACCTTCCGAGGTCGTAACCAAATCCCTTACTCAGTCTCTTTTGTTCGCAACCGTCTTATCCACTTTTTTCTAGGTTTATGCAGCATTACCTTTCCTTCGGGATAAAAATGCCTAGTTGGCGACTCTATTCAACCTCAACCTCCAACATCGCCGACCGTTTGCGTTTGCACCGGGACAAAAGTCCGGGGAGCGACAGCTTGGCGACTCTGCTGGGGACCTTTGCAACCAGGGCTTCTGGTTCTTTTGAGGGTTTCTCCTAGCGCTTGTTTGTTTGTGTTTATGGGGTGTTATGTGCTATATGTCTTTTTGTCTTTGCTTTATTTATTGCTTTCTGTACATCTTTATTTACTGCATTTACTTTATCGCTTTCATTTACCGCTTTATGCATTTCATTTTATCATCATATCATATGTGCTGGTTTGCTAGTTTGCTTTGGTGGGAGGGGTATTCCAGTGAGAAAGGTCCAACACAAAGGCCTGAGTGACACACCTAGGATTAAAGTGGCTTCATATTCTTTCCCATTCCATTTAGGTCTGGTGTGGGAATATGAAAACACGGTTCAGACATGAGTTTCTTCTTGAGAACTTTGTGCTACAAATCTCCTGTAGTGCTAGGGCTATCTGGGAAGCTTGCTAAGTCTGGATGACCTTTTTAGATGACCTTCAGCATCTGAGGTGAATTAGAGGAGGATCCTTTATGATTAGGGTAAAAACTATACCTCCGGGTTAGAAGTGTTTACACTTCTCATAATAGATCTGAACCTGAGGATCCTTGTTCTAGAACAATACCTGTGAGTGGTTGGGGTTGTTTACAGGTTTGCAGGAACCATCGGCCTCAACATACCATGTTATTGGAATATTATAAGGTTGCACTATTTTTGACTAGTTCTTTGAAACCCCAGACAAGTGACTCTTTATTTGAGTCCCCCACCTGGTTACTGGTTTTCTAGCCTTCATCCGGATTTCTGAACACTCAAGGACCCTATCAAAGGCAAATGACAATCCAGCACCTGATCACGAACCCTTGTATATCATAAGCATACATCATATTGCATCATTTAACATTTGTCTATTTGTTTTACAGGGTATCCACATCTTTTACGGTTTGTTTTTTACCGTTCTTCTGCTCAGATATCTACTTCAGCCATCCTCTTCAGCTATCTGCTTTGGTTATCTTCTCCAGTATCTTCATTAGCATATCTTCAGTATGGATTCAACCAGAAAGAGCAACATCACTTACCACTTCTTTGAGTACCCTCTAGTAGGCATCAGGCAGATTCAGGCCCTTATCACTCCTGATCATGTCCCCTTATTCAGAGAGCATTATGGTGGTATCCTGGACATGATCATGGACTTGGACACATTACAGAGGAGTATGATTCACACCTGTCTTCATTTCTATGACCCTCTTCTCCGTTGCTTCACTTTCCCAGATTTTCAGATTGGTCCTTTGTTGGAAGAGTATTCTATGTTATTGGGTGTCCCTATCAGAAGAGGAATTCCTTTCAACCCTGAGATGATTTCTCCAAAAAATGAAGACATAGATAAGGCACTACATATGGAAGTAACTACTATTGACGAGCACCTAACTTCTAAGGCTGGAATCCCAGACCTTCATCTGGATTTCTTGATCACTCAGGCTACAAAGCAGGCTACAGTAGGAAATTGGGAATCTGTTTGTGCTCTTCTGGCTCTTAGTATATATGGCATCATTTTGTTTGCAGACGAGCCTAAGTTTATAAGCAAGAATGCCATCCACATCTTTATGCTCAAGAACCCAGTTCCTACCTTGTTAGGAGACTTTTACTACTCAGTTCATTAGAGGAATGAGAAACAGAGAGGGAGACTGGTGAGATGTTGTGCACCTCTCTTCTACAGTTGGTTGATAAGATATATGCTGAAGACGGAAGCTTTCCTGAATGCACATCAGTCAAGGAATTGGGCTAAGAGGATGATTTCCCTTACGTCAGAAGACATCGGGTGGTGTACACAGAACACCAAGGTCAGGTACATAATTACAAGTTGTGGACATTATCCTAATGTGCCACTTATTGGAGTGAAGGGTTGCATCAACTACAATCCTTTACTTTTCAAAATACAGTTGGGATATGCATTGATACATCCACAAGGGAGCATGAATTAGAATAGTTTCTTTATTGTGTTGTTCAGAACAATCATGCTATCGTCCGACAAGCAGCCTGGGCTTGGGACCACATACAGACTAAAGGGACTGCTATTCTGGGTAAGTGTAACAACATAGCTTCAGCTCAGTACATTGAATGGCCGCGCATCAGATGACAGATTACTCGCATGCCATTCACCCTGGAAGATGTGCCAGGGCCATCAGCAGTAGAGCCCGTAGCTATAGTAAGCCTGGGGGAATTTGAGAAGTTGAAAGAGAGGAATGCCCAGCTTGCTGAAGCCTTAAAGAAGACCCTTTGGGAAAGGAATGATAGTCATCTGGACAATGAGAGGTTAGATAAGCTCCATATCGAGCATGTGACTAAGATAGAGAAAATAGAGGACTTCATCAGAAAAGCCCGAGCAGGGGAATTGGTATTGAAGAATGCATGCAAAGAAGCCAAGATTCAGAAAGCCAGAGCTGGGCACTATCTAGAAGAGAGTCAGGCTAGATGGATCAGAATAACTGAAGATCGCTTGCAAGAAGATCAGAAAATGCAAGCAAAGATCTAGCAGTTCGAAGCCAATGAGAAGAAGAGTCAAGAAGTACTCCTAGCAGCACAGAAGGAAATCTCCGAAGTGAAACTCCGGGAAGGTTTAAAGAGATCAAAAGAACAAGACAAGTATCAGAAGATGACAAATGCCATTGCAACCAGAAACCTTCTCATCAGAACCATCACAGAGCATCCAGTTGGACCAGTGACTGATGCTCTCCTGAAGGAATTCAAGGAGGATAACTTTGGGCTGGATGTTTGATTTCCTTTACTTGTATTTTATTGTGGTTGTATTGTGACTTACCATGGTGATTTTGTTTGTATTCTTGACTTGGTTGTATTTTGACCTACCATGAGAGCTTGTTGTAATCATAAACTATGTATTTTGACATGTTGTAATGTATGGTTTATGTATTACTTGGATCTTCTTTTAGGCTTCACTTCTCTTCAGCATCTTCATCATTCCCCAAAGGTCTGGAAGGTCAAAACCAAAGAACCAAACCAGGATACCCTCTGAAGACAAATAGACATACTGCATTGCATGCTAACCTCACCATCATTTGTTTTGCAGGTGTTTTGTTGTTGTTTTCTCACTTTGTTGCTTGTTTCAGGAAATATTGCTCGCAGGAGGGTCTTTCCCATCAATCGCATCCACAGATATCCAACCAGAAACAACCTTCTGAGTCTACAAATGGATCAGCTATAGTAGGAACTGACAGATGTGAGGACTCAGATGACTGATGTGAGGACAGAAGTGAGGACTCAGATGAATCAATTCATGGCTGTGATGACTGGGTTGGCACAGATCCAGGAAATATTAAGGGAGTTAGTCGAGCAGAAAACTCCAGAAGATAACCATGTAGGCACTGGAGCTACTAGTAACAACGTGCGCGATCAGCCGCAAACAAATCGACCAGAGTTTGTGCCCCACATCAACCCTGAAGTCAATGTTATTGGAAATACCCAGAGAAACACTGGAGATCGTTTCTACATGAAGATCCTCAGGACGAGCACTTTACAGTGTTAGGTGTTGGGGCTGATGAAGTTTATGATCGTTTTCTGGACGAGATATCAGAGAAGTTAAGATCCTTGGAATCCCAAAACTCTTTGGGATTTGATGTGATGCATATGGGCCTAGTTGAGGGGGTAAGGATTCCTTACAAGTTCAAACCTCCATGCTTCGAAAAATATAATGGTACCTCTTGTCCTCGTACCCACTTGCAATCTTTTCTAGGAAGATTGAAAGCATATACCATGGATGAGAAATTGTGGATGATTTACTTTGAAGACAGTTTAACTGGGGCATCCATAGAGTGGTATTCACACCTATCAAGGGTTACTGTCAGAAACTGGAAGGACTTAGTTGAAGCCTTTATACGCCAATATCAGTACAACCTAGATATGGCTCCCAATAGGACCCTCCTAATGGGTATGTCTCAATCTTCAAGAGAAATTTTCCGTGAATACGCTCAAAGGTGGAGACAACTCGATGCTGTTGTCCAGCCACCTATGTCTGAAAGGGAAATGGCTGATATGTTTATGAACACCTTCCAAGGAACCTATATTGATAGGCTTGCTGCCTTCTCCTCTACCAGCTGTAAACACCCAAAATTTGCCCCCAATTTTTCTCACACCTTGGCTTGTGATCTTTCATTTTTGCATAAGCATAGGCATACCATCTCATATTGCATATTTGTTTCATCTCTATAGTCCATTTCATATGCATCTAGGGTTTGTGATCTGAGCAATCCAAGAAGTGATATTAGCCATACCAAAGGTCTTGAAGCTTACCAAGAGGGTCCATGTGTGTTCCATGATCATAATATGCTCCCCAAAGTTCATAAAAGTCAAAAGATCACAAAGAATGGCAAAGGCATAGAGGCAGACTGAAGATTTCCTTCACAGATGACCTAAAATTAGGGTTTTGGTTTCAGAGGCCTTAATCCCAAATTTTTTGGTCATTCTTGTTTCTAATGTTCTTAATATGTTATAAGGATCATGTGTACCAAATTTGATGAAGAAATTCATTGTGGAAGTCATCTGATCATTGGGTAACTTCTTGAGCAAGTAAAGTCAAAATCAGGGCATCTGAGGCCTCCATCAAGGGTACCAAAGGGTCATCATCAGCATTTTGAGTCTCTATGATCTTTATTTAATCTTATAAGGGGTTAGAAGTTCACAAGATTAAAGAATTTCAAGCCAAATGCAAACTTGCTAATTTTGGAAATGACTTGTAATGGAAACTTTCAATTTTGGGAAAGATATTCAACATATTCTTTCTTGACCAAAACTGCTTCAAATGAAAAATTCTTGGGCATGAAAGTTGTATATTATGTCTTCCCATTTTCAAAAAGTACAAGAACATGTCTTGATTCATCCTAGAACTCAAGATATGGCCTTTCAAAGTTGGAAAAAATCCTATAATTTTCAAGTTCATGCCAAAGAGGAATTTTTGCAAAATCAAGTTTCAAGCCATTTCATGACCTCTAATTGACTTCTAAGCATCATACAAACATAGTGAAATGCATTTGGACCAGAATTGTGCCTTGGATTGCAAGTTTCATCAAGCCATTTTCACAAAATTATCAAAGTTGGAAAGTTGCAAAACCTCTTGAAACGCTTCATCCACTTGTGCCAGCTGCATAAACTTCATCCTAGGGCCATCCATGAATCAAGTTGAGGCCAAGACATCCTTAAAGCCAGCTCTGAACCATGCCCATACCTCAAGTACACAATTTTGACATTTTTGCAACTTGTCCCATACCAATCACACTATGCCACCACCCACTTTCTGATCACTCTCATTGGCCTATACTAATCTTATGGACCTCATTTCACATAACACACAAGCCTGAATCATCCAAGAACTCAGATTGCAAGAAAATCACAAAAAACTTCCCTTCTTCGATTCTCTCAAACCAGCTATCAAAACTCAAAATTTCTTTCACCATTCAACTCCACATAACCTAAGGATCATTTCCCACCCCTTTCCATGGCCTGAAACAAGCTCAGACACAAACACGATTTCTGCATCTTCAGAACTGAAACACTAAAACCAGCCACCATAAGCTTGTTCTAAGCATCACAGTATCCTCAGGGGGTCCATTGGAGTTGATTTGCACCAAGGAGAGGTCCAGAAAGCTCAGATTGAGAAAGCTTCATCTCAAGTAACCATCAAGAACAATTTTTCCAGAAACTCTATTTTAAGTTCTTAAATGATTTTATGTGTTCCCCTGATCATGCTGATATGATTATTTTTTAAAATGGTTGAGAAACCAGGATGTATTGATGTTTTGAAACTTTTTGTTCTGAAAATGTTTTTCTTCGATTCATGAGTTTGATGCAAAATAAATGTTGTTTGTGGCCTGATTCTTGTTTAGGATGGTATGGGGGTTGATTCTGGAGAGTTTGGGGGTTTGGGGTAGCCTAGGGAAGAAGTTAGCATGAAGGGTTGGCCGGAGAAGGTGACCGGAGCTTGCTCCGGTCACCTGAGAGTAATTAGGGTTAGGATTAGGGTTAATTTCCCAGTTTGAATGTGGACCATTTGATCTTGTGTTAGCGCGTGTTTGGTCGACTCTGATCACTTCATTAAACCCTAATCTATTTTAATTAAATTAATTAGGATTAATTAAATTAATTTCCTCAGTTTGAATCTTAGCCTTAGGATTACGTG
Source organism: Lathyrus aphaca (assembly GCA_963966055.1). NCBI lineage: Eukaryota > Viridiplantae > Streptophyta > Magnoliopsida > Fabales > Fabaceae > Lathyrus > Lathyrus aphaca. The sequence goes on along the minus strand of OZ014524.1, from coordinate 457,755,895 downwards.
CGCAGTCAACCCTCCCTTTCCCAGTTTAAATCCTGACCACTAGATCTTCATACTTTCATTTTAATTCATTTTCTTTTCATTTCTTTTGTTCATTTTATTTAAAATAGCAAAAAACATCAAACAATTCTCAAATTTTGAATTTCTATTTTAAATATTTTTCTTAACCTAAAAGCATTTTTTATTTTATTTTTTGCATTAAAAAGGTATTTTTAATATATTTAAATGTTTTATTTAATTAATTAATTGATTTTAATTAATTAAATATGCATTTAGGTATCTAAAAATCACCAAACAATTCATGAAGCATCCCAATACATTTAGAAACATTTTCAAACTCACCATACAAATTTAGTTTTAGGTTTGATCATAATTTCACAATTTTCATTGAATTAGAGTTCTTGAAAATCACATTTTCTAACCCTAACTTGAAAAATTCATTTCTACCTAACCATGATGAGTTTGAATTTGATTCTTTTTTAATTGTTTCATATATTACATATAGTTTCTAGGTTATTTATCTCATGATTTTTTATTTCATTTTCAATTTGATTTGTATTTTCTCTTTAGAAGCACCCAAAAACCCTAGTTAAATTAGGAATTTCATAACTTTCACTAGGTTAAGCTTCTAACTTTCTCCTTTGGTTTGTGATCTTATATGGGATTAGGGTTTATTTGAGCTTGATTTCAATTTTTTATAATGATGTATACTTCTGTCTTGGTCATATGCATCTCATACATTCATAAAACCCTAACTTCTCATGTTCATTTGCATTCATCTTTGCTTAGCTCAATCATATGAACTTGCCATGACATTTCAAGAATTTGTATGACATCTTAGACATCTTAAGACATGCTTGAACCTTGCTTGATCATTTCTTCATTCATTTGCTAAGCTTTGCATCCATTACATTTCATGAACATTCATGTGTTTTCATACTTCTAAACATGCTCCCATTGCATCTCATCTTTGTATGATCATTCATATGCATCTTGTATGAATTTTCATCATCTCATATGCCATTTAAATTGCATATTCACTTCTAACTTTGGTCTTTAAATCTCATTTCATCTCATTTCCTTTTGCTTTATGTCTTATGCATTCATACTAACATTTCAGGTACTTTTGGTAAGTTATCTGGGAGGTCGATTTGCCTTCACCTCCCACCTCATAACATCTCATTCATTTGCATATTTTACTTGTCTTTGAAGTGAACTTGTTTCACTTATGTCTCTCTTTCTCCTTTCTTTTCTCCTAAGTTACTTATCTTCTTCAGGAAGTAAGTAACTTATTCTTCTTCCTCCTTCTCTTTTCATCTGCTTCTTCCATTGGTGGCCTTGAAGATCTCTTCTCTTAAACCTCACAAACCATAGGATGTCTAAGCATAATAACTTTTAGGGTTGTGTATATTCCCCCTAGCTTTTACCTTTGAGTCTCCTTGAGTCTCTCTTCTCATCTATTAACCAGAGGCTAAACTCTTAAAGCTTTAGGACTTTGGAATTAGGGTTATGCCTGCATCCTTATCTTAGGATGGAGTGTATAACTTTAATCCTTAGTGTTAAACCTTTAATTTGTTTACACCTCTTAATCAAGACACACTAATAATCACTAAGACTTTATCTTTTAACTTGGGCCTAACATTAGGGTTCTATCTCTTCCTTATGGTTAAGAGGGACTAACCCTAGTGTTTAATGGACAATTCCCCCTCAAGTTGTCTTACAAACCTTAAAATCCATTTCTTAATCTCACCCTTTATTTAAAATCCATTTAATAATGGCTTGTTATATATTGAATTTAATCCCTAACAATGGATTAAGTTGAGGTATCTTCCTCAGCTTAAGTGTCCTCATCTATCATCCTTCTATTAGGATGGTGTAATGAGTTCACTAATCTGTGATTAAAGATTAAACTCACTAATTAATACTAAACAAAAACCCAAAAACATCTAAATAATCACAAGTAGGTTAATGATCTTAATCCTACATCATCATGGTAATTAAGTTGAGATGCTTATCTCATACTTAAGTAGGCTCATTATCCCTAATCGGGGAGGATATAATGAGTTTACAAGCCCTTGATTTAGGCTTAAGCTCATAATCCTATGCAAAACACCAAAAACAATAAAAAACTGAAAACACAAAAACAAAAAATAATCGTCTCCTCCAGGATTCTTTTCTCATCATACTCATTCACAAACGAGAACTTGCTTCTTCTGTTTAATGCAAGACAGTTAGCACGCGAGCCAGACGGGTCATACACTTGAGCATAAACAAGCAAGCAGTTCACGGTCAATTTATTTTTAGTCTCTTTGAGTCGAACTACGGTGTTCTGACTTCCTCATTGCATAAGAGGATACGTAGGCATAACATAACAGTTATCGAATAAAAGTCTATGTGTCTTCCCCCTCTTTCAGCATTCTTTTCTAAAGCCTCGGTTCCTGAGCAATTCACCTTTTTGCACTAACACTTGTACTTTCTTTCCCTAGCTTTTGCACACAGATAACACATACACCTACCCCTTTAAACACAATCTTGTAAGCGTGGATCCCGTCGAGTATGACGATCGATCTGGGTGCTAATACCTTCCCAGGTCGTAACCAACCCCCTTTCTTAGTTTCTCTGGTTCGCAACCGTCTTATCCATCTCTTTCCAGGTTTATGCAGCATTACCTTTCCTTCGGGATAAAAATACTTAGCTGGCAACTCTATTCAATTCACCTCCTTTCTATTTTCGCCGACCGTTCACGTTTGCACCGGGACGTAAGTCCGGGGAGCGACAACATGGCGACTCTGCTTGGGATCCTTATCTTGCAACCAGGGCTGCTGGTTCTTTTTGTGGGTTTCTCCTAGTGTTTGTTTGATTTGTGTTTATGGGGGTGTTATGTGTGCTTTTTTTGTTTATTTCTTTATTTATTACTTTCTGTACAGCTTTATTTATTGCTTTCATTTACTGTTTTATGCATTTCAATTATCATTATCATATCATATGTTGGATTTGTTGTTTTGCCTTGGTGGAAGGGGTACTTCAGTGAGCAAGGTTCCACACCGGGAGCCTGAGTGACACATAGGATTAGAATGGCTTCATATTTTTTCCCATTCCATTTCGGTCTGGTGCGGGAATATGAAACACGGTTCAGACATGGGTTTCTTCTTGAGAACTCTGTGTTACGGATTTCCTGTAGTACTAGGGCTATCTGGGAAGCCTGTTAAGTCTGGATGACCTTTTTAGATGACCTTCAGCATCTGAGGTGAATTAGAGGAGGGTCCATTATGATTAAGGTAAACACTGTACCTCCGGGTTAGAAGTGTTTACACTTCTCATAATAGATCCAAGTCTGAGGATCCTTGTTCTAGAACAATACCTGTGAGGGGGTTGGGATGTTTACAGGTTTTCAGGAACCATTGGCCTCAACATACCCTATTACTGATATTCTTTTAAGGTTGAACTATGTTGGACTGATTCTATGAAACCTTCGACTTGTGACTCTTTATTTGAGTCCCCCACCTGGTTACTGGTTCTCAGACCTTCACCTGGATTTCTGAACACTCATGGACCCTATCAAAGTAGATAACAAATCCAGCACCTGATCACAAACCCTTGCATATCATTCTGCATACATCATTTAGCATCATTTTAACATTTTTCTATTTGTTTTACAGGGTATCCATAGCTTCTTTGGTTTGGTTTTGACTGTTCTTCTGCTCAGCCACCTTCATCAGTTATCTTCCTCAGAGATCTTCTTCAGTTGATATCTTCTCCAGTTGTCTTCATCAGTTATTTTCCTCAGTTATCTTCATCAGCATCCATTGTCAATATGGACTCATCCAGGAAGAGCAACATCACTTATCATTTCTTTGAGCCCTCCCTAGCAGGCATCATACAAATTCAGGCACTTATCACTCCTGATCATGTCCCTTTATTTAGGGAAAATTATGGTGGTATTATGGACATGATCATGGACTTGGATGCATCACAGAGGAGCATGATTCACACTTGCCTTCAGTTCTATGACCCTCCTCTCAGATGTTTCACTTTCCCAGACTTTCAGATGGGTCCTTTGTTAGAAGAGTTTTCCATGTTGTTGGGTGTCCCCATCAGAAGAGGAATCCCTTTCAACCCTGAGATGACTGCTCCTACGAATGAAGACATAGCTAAGGCTCTGCATTTGGAAGTCACCATCATTGATCAGCATATGACCACCAAGGCTGGAATCCCAGGCCTTCATTTGGACTTCTTGATCACTCAGGCCACCAGTCATGCTGCAGTTGGGAAGTGGGAAACTGTTTGTGCTCTCTTGGCTCTTAGTATATATGGAATCATCTTGTTTGCAGACAAGCCTAAGTTTGTAAGCAAGAATGCTATCCATACCTTCCTGCTGAAGAATCAAGTTCCTACCTTGCTAGGGAATTTCTACTACTTAGTGCATCAAAGAAATGAGAAACAGAGGGGAAGACTAGTCAGATGTTGTGCACCTCTCTTCTACTGTTGGTTATTGAGACACCTGCCAAAGACATAAGCTTTTATGAATCCGCATCATTCAAGAAATTGGGCTAAGAGAATGATTTCTCTCACTTCAGAAGACATCAGGTAGTGTACTCAGAGCACCAAGGGCAGGTACATAATTACAAGTTATGGGCAGTATCCCAATGTACCTCTTATTGGAGTGAAGGGTTGCATCAACTATAACCCTTTGCTTTTCAAAAGGCAGCTAGGGTATGCCTTAGTACATCCACCAAGAGAGCAGGATTTAGCAGAGACTGTTTACTGTGATGTTCAAAATAATCATGCCATCATCCGACAAGCAGCCTGGGCTTGGGATAACATAAAGACAAAATGGACTGCTATTCTTGGCAAGTGCAACAACATAGCTTCAGCTCAGTACATTGATTGGTCTTGTACCAGAGGACAGATCACCCACATGCCATTCACCCTGGAGGATGTGCCAGGGCCATCAGTAGTAGAGCCTGTAGCTACAGTCAGTTTGGAGGAATTTGATAAGATGAAAGAGAGGAATGCTCAGCTTTCTGAAGCTCTAAAGAAGACCCTCTGGGAGAGGAATGATAGTCTTCTGGACAATGAGAGGTTAGAGAAGCTCCGTATCGAGCATATGACCAAGATAGGGAAGACTGACGACTACATCAGAAAAGCCCGAGCAGGAGAGCTGGTATTGAAGAATGCTTGCAAAGAAGCTAAGATTAAGAAGGCCAGAGTTGAGCACTACTTGGAAGAGAGTCAGGCTAGATGGATCAGAATTACTGAGGCTCGTTCGCAAGAAGATCAGAAGACCCAGGCTAGGATATAGCAGCTGGAAGCTAATGACAAGGAGAGTCAGGAAGCCTTGTTAGCAGCACAGAGGGAAATCTCCGAGTTGAAACTCCGGGCAGGGTTGAAGAGATCAAAGGACCAAGACAAGTACCAGAAGTTTACAAGTGCCATCACCACTAGGAACTTTCTTATCAGGACCATCACAGAGCATCCAGTTGGACCAGTGACTGATGCTCTCCTGAAGGAAGTCAAGGAGGATGACTTTAGACTGGATGTTTGATTTCTTTGTATTTGTATTTTATTTTGGTTGTACTTTATTTCTCATGATAATTTTGTTGTATTTCTCGACTTTGTTGTATTTTGACCCACCATGGGAACTTGTTGTAATCATAAACCATGTATCTTTTTGCATTTGTAATATATGGTTTATGTATTACTTGGGATTATCTCTTAGGCTTCATTTCTCTTCAACATCTTCATTACTAGAGGTCGAGAAGGTCAAAACCAAAGAACCAAACCGGATACCCTTGGAAGACAAATAGACATACTGCATTGCATACTAACCTCATTCTTTGTTTTGTAGGTGTTTTTGTTGTTGTTTTCTCACTTTGCTGTTGTTTCAGGAAACATTGCTCGTAGGAGGGTTTTCCCCATCAACAGAGTTCACCGGTATCCAACAAGAAACAACCTTCCAAGCTTATAGATGGACCAAGTGTCGCTCCCGCCAAATGAGGCTAGGTCAAATGGGGTACAGACGCGAACAGTCGGCGAAGAGAGAGAACACACAAGGGTGAACTCAGAAGAAAAGAAAAGAGTCGCCAGCTAGGCATTTTTATCCCTAAGGAAAGGTAATGTTGCATAAACCTAGAAAAAGGATGGACAAGACGGATGCGAACCAGAGAGACTGAGAAAGGGGGTTGGTTACAACCTGGGAAGGTATTAGCACCCAGATTGTCCGTCGTACTCGACGGGATCCACGCTTAACAGATTTGTGTTTTAAAGGGGTAGTGTCAGTGCAATTTGTGTATCAAAGCTGGAAAAGAATGCAAGTGTCAGTGTAAAAGAAGTGTGAAGTGTATAAGAGGAGTGTCAATGTGAGAATAAGAATGAAATGCTCAAGATAATGAGGCTTAAAGAATGATGCTGAAAGAGGGGGAATATACAGAGACTTTTGTTCGATAACTGTTAAGTTATGCCTACGTATCCTCTCGTGCAATGAGGAAGTCAGAACACCGTAGTTCGACCCAAAGAGACTGAAAGATAAATTGACTTGTGAACTGCTTACTTGTCTATGCTAAAGTGTATGACCTGTCTGGCTCAGGTGCAAACTGTCTTGCATTAGACGGAAGAAGCAAGTTCTCGTTTATGAGTGAATGAGATGAGAAAAGAATCCCGAAGGAGACGATTATTGTTTTTTTTTTGTGTTTTCAATCTTTTATTGCTTTTTTGGAAATGTGTCATAAGTTAATGAGCTTAAGCCTAAACCAATGGGTTAGTAAACTCATCACATCCTCCCTCTGATTAGGGGTAATGAGAATACCTTAAGTGTGAAGTCAGCATCTCACACTTAATCACCATGGTATAGGATTAAGATCATTAACCTACTTGTTATTATTTAGATGTTTTTGGTATTTTTGTTTGGTGTTAAGTTATGAGCTTAAGCCATAATCAGGGATTAAACAGACTCATTACACCATCCTAATAGAAGGATAATAGATGAGAATGTTTAAGCTGAGGAAAGCTCATCAACTTAATCCATGATTAGGGATTAACCTCATGACAAAAAAAAGTCTTTATTAAATGGATTTTAGTTAATGATAAGATGAAGAAGTGAGTTTTATGGTTTGTAAGACAACTTGAGGGGGACTTGTCCATTAACATTAGGGTTAGTCCTTCTTAACCAACTAAGGAAGAATTAGAACCCTAATGCAAGGCCCAAGTTACAAGCTTGATGTCTTAGTGATTATTAAGTGAATTGATTAGAGGATTTAAACACATTAAGGGTTTAACACTTAGGATTAAAGTTATACACTTCATCCTAATAGAAGGATGCAGGCATAAGCTTAATCACAAAGCCTTAAAGCCTTTAGGGTTTAGTCCCTGATTATGAGATGAGAAGAGAAGACTCAAAGATGACACAAAGGTAAAAGCTAAATGGGGGACTAATCAAAACCCTAATTATTATCATGCTTGGTCATTCCTAGGGTTTGTGAGGCTTTAAGAGAAAGATCTTCAAAGAAACACCAAGGAGAGAAGCAGGTGAAAGGAGCAAAGAGAAGCAAAACAACTTGCTTCACTTAAGAAGTCAAGTTTCTTGGAGAAAGAAAGTAAGATGATCAAGAATGAGCAAGCTCAAACCCAAACACATACAAAAAATGCAGCAAATGAATTATGAAAGAGATGAAAAGAGAATGTGAGAAGTGAAGGCAAATTCACTTCTCAAAGTAACTTACCACCTGAAAAGTTAGTGAAAGAAATGAGATGCAATGCAAATGAGATGAAATGGCATGATGCAAGACAAAGTCAGAAGCAAATACATGATGTTAATGATGCTAAGAGATGGTGCAAACATGAGGCATGGCATGAGAGTGATCATACAAACATATGGATGCAAGAGAAGCATGTTTTGAGCCATGGATGTTCATGAAAAGTTATAGAATGCAAAAGACATACAACATGTCAAATGAAAGATGCAATGATCACACACGATTCTAATATGTCCTAAGATGTTTTATGAATCAAATGAATGCACAAAATGTCATGGCAAATCATGGTATGCAAGCAAATGGAAGATGAATGCAAAGGAAGGCCCAAATTAAGGTTTATGATCAACACACAAAGCAAAATTCAAAATCAGAAACATATGACATGATAAAAATTTGAATGTGCAATCAAAGGAACCCTAGACCTACACAAACTCACTACCCAAAGGAGGGGATCCAACTCTTAATCTAGTGAGAGTTATGAATTTCCTAAGATTGCTAGGGTTTTAAGGTACCTTGTCAAGAAAAATGCAAAACAAATTGAAAATGCAAGATCAATTCATGCCAATTTTATCCTATAAACTACATGTTATGCAAGATGTAATGCAAAAAGAATCATTGTCCAACTCTCAATGGTTAGGCAGAAATGAATTTTTGAAGTTTGACACAAAATATTGTCTCAAAATGAATTTAATTCCATTGAAAATGATCAAAAGACATCAAGAACAAAAAATAAATTTGGTTTGAGAGTTGGACAATGTTTCTAAATGTTCCTAAATGCAACATGAATTTTTTTGTGATTTTTAAATACTTAAAAGTATTTTTAATCAATTAATTTCCATTAACTAATTAAAGATAAACTTTTAAATGATTTAAAAATAATTTTTAATGCAAAAAAGAAAAATAAAAATATTTTTGTGTCTTAAAAATTAATGAAATCTTTGACAAAAAATTTCATAATTTTTAAATGATTTTTACTATTTTAAATAAAATATGGAAAAGAAATGAAAAGAAAAGAAATTAAAATGAATAAAAATGGAGAGTCAACGCAATCAAGGGCCAGCATTCAAACTCAGGGGGGAGGGAAAGACTGCGCGCGCTCATGGACGGTTGAGATTGCTTCTGGAAAATTTAAATTTAAACCTAATTAATTAAGCAAATTAATTTGAATTAGGGTTTAATGACAAATCTGGGCCACACACGCGCGCGGGAGATTGACTTAGTCAACCAGATCAAGGGTCCATATTCAAACCTGTCTAACCCTAATTAATTAGCCCTAATTATTTTCAGGTCACCGGAGACGAGCTCCGGTCGTCTTCTCCGGTGACCTCCCTCCCTGAAAATCTCAAAAAACACTCCCTAGGTCAAATCAAACCTCCCAAATCTCCAGAAATGATCCCCAAGTCCCCTAGACCAAGAATCCAGCATCAAATTTCATTTTTTCATCATCAACAACAAGATTCGAACAAAAACTTAAAACTGAACAAAATTTCAGAACATCCATACAACCTCAAAACTCAATCATTTTCAAAAATAAAAGGTTCAGTGTGATCATGAGAACATGCTTTATCATTTAGAAACAAGAAATAATAGTTCTGGAAAAATGAATTTCCATGGCTACCTGAATCGAAGCTTTCAACCCAAGAGCTTCTGGACCAGTTTCTTGCTTCCAATCAACTCCACTGACCTCCCTCAAGTGTTTGCAAAGCTTATCTGGAGTTTATTTGGGCTAGTTTGAGAGATTGCTTGAGTTCTGTTCAAAGAGGGGAAGAAATCGTATTTGGTTTATGTGAGGTTTCAGGGATGAGTGAGGGCAGGGAAATGATCAGTGAGACATGCTGAGATGTTTTGTGAAGTTTGTTTTTGTGTTTGATGCTTGTGCTGTGTGTTTCGAATGGTTTTGCAAGTTGGAGGATTTTTGGTAACTATGGCTTGGAGAGTGTTTCAGCATGAATTGTTGTGTGTTATGGCTTGCCTTTGGTCCACTTATCACTCATGGATAGGTCTGTGGAGTTGGTGTGCCCTATTGTGATTGGTATGGGTCTTTTGCCAAAAAGTCAAGCTTTGTGTAAGAGAGGTATGGGCTCATGGCTAGCCAAGGACAAGAGGGGTTTCCTGCGCAGCAAGAAGTGGGGAGAACCATAGGATCAATTTTGAAGTCAGCCAGCAAATGGATTAGGGTTTGAGTGAGGTTTTGCAATTTTGTTCATCTTTGGCCCTTTTGAAGTTTCTTGATCCACAAGTCATGAAGATGAGTAAACTTTTGATGCAATCTGATCCTTAGGCCTTGGTTTATGTTTGTATGAAGATTAGAAGTCCATTTGATAGCACAATTTGTCTTGGCAAGTGGTTTTGCAACTTTGCCTCTTTGGTGCATAACTTGAAATTATGTGATTTTTCCCAACTTTGACAAGCCATAACTTTTGATCCAAAATGAATTAGAATGAGTTCTTGTACTTTTTGAAAAGGGAATGATCCATTCTACAACTTTCATGACCAAAGTTTTCCTATTTGAAGCATTTTTGAATCAAAAAGCAAGGGTTGAAAAAGTTTTCCAAAATGGCAATTTTCCATTACAAGTCACTTTCCCAAAAAGTCAACTTTGCAAATGGCTTGAAATTATCCAAATTTGTGAAATTCTAACATCTTCTATGATCAAATAAAGATCATACACAATCAAAATGATGAAGAACACCCTTTGGTTGGGTCAATGGGGGCCTCAGATGCCCTGATTTTACACTGACTTGCTCAAGAAGTCATCTCTTGATTAGATGCCTTCCCCATGGAATTTCTTCATGAAAATTGATATGCATGATCCTTATACCATATAGATACCAATAGAAACAAGAATGACCAAAAAAATTGGAGTTATGGCCTCTGAAACCAAAACCCTAATTCTAGGTCATCTGTGCAGTTAAACCTGGCTCTGCTTCCATGCCCTTCTCAGTTCTTGTGATTCTTTGACTCCCTTGACTTTATGGGGATATAATATGATGCTTGAACATACATGGACCCCTTTGAAGTGATTGAAGACCTTTGGAGTGGCTCAAATGGCCCTTGGATTTCTCATATCACAAACCCTAGATGCAGATGACTTAGAAGCAATGCAATGAATCAAAAATGTGGTATGAGATACTATGATTTGAACTTATGCATATGAAATGATCACAAGCCATGGTGAAATGAGTGAGGGCAAATTTGGGGTGTTTACAGCTGGCCCTATTCAAACATGAGTTAGCTGTGTAGGATGTAAGCTACGGCTTAACAGGCAAACAAGATAACTTGTGGTTGAATACCAAAGACAGTCCAAAATTTGCACTCACAGAATGAAGAAGAAAAGGGATATAGATTGTAAAAGAAAATAATGTATAATTATAAAGTGCGGGCGACGGAGGACGACCGCCGAGCAGAGGACGATTGCCGAGCAGAGGACGACTGCTGGGGAAAGAGCAATGACGGGGACGACCGACATGCTGGGGATATAAGAGATTATGATGGGGACGGCCATCAAGCATGGCTATAAGGTTCTCTGGGGATTATAGGTAAATGAAGTAAATGATGAGGTACGGTCATCAAAGGTGAAGGACGATCACCTAGCAGGGGACGGCTGCTCTGTTGGGGATAAGATGAGGGACGGTCATCTAAGGTGAAGGACGATCACCGGGAAGGGTACGGCTGCCGAATGTACCACGACATAGGACGAATGCCGGATAAAAAGGTCGACGATGGGGACGGCCATCGGATAAGCATGATGAAGGACGATCATCAAGAGGTGAAGGACGATCACCTAGCAGGGTACGGCTGCTCTCAGGGTTTATCATGACATAGGACGAATGTCAGATAACAAGATCAACGATGGGGACAGCCATCGGATAAAGTGATGAAGGACGATCATCAAGAGGTGAAAGACGATCACCTAGCAGGGGACGGCTGCTGAGAGTATCGCGACATAGGACGAATGTCGGATAGAAAAGGGGTCTAATGAATAGAGACTCCGCTGGGGAAAGGATGAGGGACGGTCATCCGAAGGTGAAGGACGATCACCTGGCAGGGTACGGCTGCCGAAAAGGTATCATGACATAGGACGAATGCCAGATAAAAAGGAAATAGTTCAACAAGCTTTGTTGGGGACTTCGCTGGGGAAAAGTAAACACGGACGAGCGTCTACATCCAAGAAATGAAAGGTATAAGTGTTTGGACATTGTGTATAGACTAAAGGTGCGAACGAGCATCCTTAAGACTATGATACGGACGAGTATCGGGTAGAAACAAAACGGACACATGTTCAAAGATGATGATACGGACGAGTATCAACTGGTTAACAAAGAACACGGACGAGTGTTGATTCTGCGGGGACTCTTCTGGGGAATAGTAGACACAGACGAGTGTCTAAATTCAAGAAGACCTAAGTGTTTGACACGTGTATGGATTAAAGATGCGGACGAGCATCCTTAAGATTGTGATACGGACGAGTATCAGGTAGAAACAAACGCTTGACGCATGTTCTGAGATGATGATACGGACGAGTACCAACTAGTTAACAAAGAACACAGACGAGTGTCGAATCTGAGGAGGCATAAGTGGTGTATACAAGATACGGAAGAGTATCTGTATGAGTAAAACAGGAGTAACAAGTATGAGTGGTGTACCGATGAGTGTTTAACTTGCTGGGGAGAGTGACACGGACGAGTGTCAAGAAAGTGTATTATAAACAGGTGTATGGTTTACAAGGTGTTTAGGTAATTATTCTGGGGAAAGCGACACAGACGGATGTTAAGAAAGTTGTATATATATATGTATCTGTGAGTGAAAAGGGGACGCTTTGGCTTTCTACTGGGGATATGACACGGACGGGTGTCAAGAAGTATCTGTATTTGTAAGAGAAATGTCTGGGCTCTCTGTCGGGGAATTTTGGGGAGTTTTCTGTACATCGTTGATGGATTATCAGTATTCACAAGTGTTCAATTTCGGATCATGGCTTATGATTATGCAATATGTTTGATTTTTTCCGCAATGCTCCATATTAGACGGAATGCTACGCTCTGTGGGGAGAATATGATGCGAATGCTATATTTATGCAAAGATACCGATCCGGGATTCGGATCCCATAGCTGCGAAGATCTCTGGCTGATCTGCTTGAAATGGACATCCCAGCTGGGGAGGAGATCACTGGTGGGTCTGTCATGTATGACTTTGCTTGGGGAATAGGTCATTGATAAACCTGTCTCATTAATGAGGGACCCAGCTGGGGTTTGTAGAAGCTTTCTCCACTCTGTTGTGGTTTCTTCATGCGTTGCTCTTCCGGATAGAGGTTGACACTATGTGGGGAGATGGTTCCCTGGCTTTTGTACTTGGCTGAGGAGGAATAATGGATGGCAACTCAGATGGGGAGAAAACACCTCTGATGCTAAGACTGAGTAGATACTGGTTTGCCAGCTTGCTGGGGTGAAGCTTTCATGCCCCATGTTGTGCTTTGACTACCTGCAATCCTGAAAAGACAGAGAAAACGCATAAGTAATCCCGAGGTACCCCTCATTGGATCCCATCATAAGAGTTCAGACGCTCCCGGGAGTAAGTATATTTCCTGCAAGCACGTATTCTTAGTAGAAAGAGCATCTGTATTCACGCAATCGGTATCTTAGGGATATCAGACATTTTTTGCAAACAAAAAATAAAATATACGAGACGAAACATGACTGAAAATCTGATTTTATTAATTCATGTGCCCTGAATTGGCAAGATACAGTCAAAGAAACAAATCCCCTAAAATGAGGAGATCGTTACAAATTGAGAAACAAGATGTTGGCAATGTTGGCGACGCTTCAAGGAGCTTCCCTTTTGCTATGACTCGTATGACATTTGACGTTCTTCTCGTCTTGCTTTATGAAGAAGGCTGATTCTGAAAAAAAGCTTGATCCTTTCGAAGCTTACCAAGTGGTAAGTGATACAGACGAATTTAGAATGCAGTTGTTCGCTTATTCCCCTATTTTGCATGGATCGCCCCTTCGGGTTTTCAATCCATCGGGATACCCATTTTTGCCTGAGTTGTCCAATGCGGCTTTTCAACTCAGCGGGTGTACATTTTTTTTAATTTATTTTCCCTTATTTTTGCCCGAGTCTTTTATTCTGTTTTTGACTCGCCGGGATGCCCTATTTTTGCCTGGACTTACTTTCTGTTTTTATGTCCAGCGGGTCATTTTTATGCGAAGTATTTTTTAACTGCATCTGAATTCACAGGGGACGGGAAGTCTTCACCATCCATAGTGCTGAGCATCAATGCTCCACCAGAGAAAACTTTCTTTACTATGAATGGTCCTTCATAGTTCGGAGTCCACTTGCCCCTGTGGTTTGTATGAGGAGGGAGGAGTCTTTTCAGCACAAGATCTTCTACTTGGTACTCTCGGAGCCTAACTTTCTGATCGAAGGCTTTCTTCATTCTTTTCTGATACAGCTGCCCATGACAGATTGCAGCCAATCTCTTCTCTTCAATCAGACTCAGTTGTTCGTATCGGGATCGGACTCATTCTGCTTCATTCAGCTTAACATCCATTAACACCCGTAAGGAAGGTAATTCAACTTCAACAGGTAGGACTGCCTCCATACCATACACAAGTTGATACGGTGTTGCCCCAGTGGATGTTCTGATTGATGTACGGTACCCATGCAAGGCAAACGGTAGCATCTCATGCCAGTCTTTGTAGGTGATTACCATCTTCTGCACAATCTTCTTGATATTCTTATTAGCTGCCTCAACAACGCCATTCATCTTTGGCCTGTAAGGAGAAGAATTGTGGTGTTGGATCTTGAAGTCCCGGCATAGCTCTGCCATCATTTTATTGTTTAAGTTGGAACCATTATCAGTAATGATTCGCTCGGGCACTCCATACCGACAGATGATATCTCTCTTCAGAAATCGGGCTACCACTTGCCTTGTAACATTTGCATATGAAGCTGCTTCGACCCACTTGGTAAAATAGTCAATGGCTACCAGGATGAATCTGTGTCCATTTGAAGCAGTCGGTTCAATCTTGCCAATCATATCAATGCCCCACATAGCAAAGGGCCAGGGTGAAGACATCACATTTAGAGGATTCGGAGGAACATGCACTTTATCTGCGTAGATCTAGCATTTATGGCATTTTCTGGCATAGGCACAACAGTCGGCGTCCATTGTGATCCAGTAATAACCTGATATTAGCAACTTCTTAGCCATAGCATGCCCTCCTGCATGGGTACCAAAGGATCCCTCGTGCACCTCGTGCATCAACAAGTCTGCTTCTGTCTTATCGACACATCTGAGAAGTACCATATCAAAGTTTCTCTTGTATAGGGAACCATCAGTATTCAGGAAGAAACTACCAGCCAACCTTCATAAAGTCTTCTTATCATTGGAAGATGCCCCAGGTGGGTATGTTTGATCCTCCAAGAAGCATTTAATGTCATGGAACCAAGGCTTCTCATCTTTGACAGTGTCTGCTGTAAATACATATGCTGGTCTGTCAAGTCTGGATACTGAAATCCGAGGCACAAAGTTGGCAGCTTGAACTTTGATCATTGATGAAATGGTAGCCAGAGCATCTGCAAACTGATTCTCGTCCCGAGGAATGTACTCAAGCTTGACCGTTGTAAATAAAGTCAATAACCTCCTTGTATAATCCCTGTAAGGTATCAGATGATCCTGGTGTGTGTACCATTTGTCGTTGGTTTGATTAACTACCAGAGCTGAATCTCCGAATACAGTCAAAGTTTTGATCCTGAGGTCAATGGCTTCCTCAAGACCCATAATACAAGCTTCGTATTCAGCTTCGTTGTTAGTGCAGTTAAAGGTGAGCTTTGCCGAGAAAGGCATGTGAACTCCTTTAGGTGTAATGAGTACTGCACCAACACCACGACCATTCATATTAACAGCCCCATCAAACATTATAGTCCATTCTTCTTCTGGGTCGGGCCCTTCAGTGTGAACAGGCTCCTCATGATCTTTTGCTTTTATGAACACGATGTCTTCATCAGGGAAGTCAAATCTCATAGGCTGGTAATCATCAATAGGTTGCTCAGCAAGATAATCAGATAGTACACTGCCCTTGATGGCTTTCTGAGATGTGTACTGAATGTCATATTCTGTGAGGATCATTTGCCATCTTGCAACCCGTCCGGTAAGTGTTGGCTTCTCAAAAATGTACTTAACTGGGTCCATCTTTGATATCAATAAAGTAGTGTGGGTCAACATATACTGCCTTAGTCGGCGAGCAGCCCACGCTAAAGCACAACAAGTTTTCTCGAGTAGTGAATAACGTTGTTCACAGTCGGTAAAATTTTTGCTTAGGTAGTAAATTGCATACTCTTTTCGACCAGACTCGTCATGCTGGCCCAGTACACACCCCATTGACTCTTCTAATACTGTCAAGTACATTATTAGAGGTCTTCCTTCAACTGGAGGCATAAGGATTGGAGGCTCTTGTAAGTATTCCTTGATCTTGTCAAAAGCCTTCTGGCAGTCTTCGTTCCACCTGACCGTTTGCTCTTTTCTCAATAGCTTTAACAAAGGTTCACAAGTTGCTTTAAGGTGAGATATGAACCGTGAAATGTAGTTCAATCTACCTAAGAACCCTCGAACTTCTTTTTTTGTTTTTGGTGCAGGCATCTCTTGAATGGCTTTAACTTTATCAGGGTCAACTTCAATCCCTTTCTCACTTACAATAAATCCCAGCAGCTTACCAGATCGCACCCCGAATGTGCACTTGTTGGGGTTCAACTTCAGTTGGTACTTCCTCAGACGCTTGAATAACTTCAACAGATTCACCAGGTGGTCTTCTTCTGTGAGGGACTTGGCAATCATGTCATCCACATAACATTCAATTTCTTTATGGATCATGTCGTGGAATAATGTTACCATAGCCCGTTGATAGGTTGCGCCAGCATTCTTCAGTCTGAATGGCATCACCTTATAACAGAATGTGCCCCAGGGCGTGATGAAAGTTGTCATCTCCATGTCTTCAGGTGACATCTTGATCTGATTGTATCCTGAAAATCCGTCCATGAAGGAGAACACCGAGAACTGAGCCGTATTATCCACCAATACATCAATGTGAGGTAATGGGAAGTCATCTTTCGGGCTGGCTCTGTTCAGATCCCGGTAATCCACACACATCCTCACCTTGCCGTCTTTCTTAGGCACATGTACAATATTAGCAACCCACGGCGGATAACTAGTCACAGCAAAGAATCCGGCGTCCCACTGCTTTTGTACCTCTTCCTTTATCTTCATTGCCATATCTGGGCGAGTATGGCGCAACTTCTGTTTAACCGGCGGGCAGTCTTCTCTTAAAGGCAGCTTGTGCATGACAATATTGGTGTCCAACCCTGGCATATCCTGATAAGACCAAGCGAAAACATCCACATATTCACGAAGCATGTCAATCAGTTGTTCTTTCACTGAGTCTTGTAAGCAGGCCCCGATCTTAACTTCTTTCACATCTTCTTCCGTACCAAGATTAACCGTTTCGACCTCCTCCTGATGAGGAGTGATAACCTTCTCCTCTTGCCTTAACAACCTGGCTAGCTCTTCAGGAAGCTCATAATCTTCTTCAACCCCTTCATCAGCTTGATTGATTGGATTGTCAAAGTCATACGAAGTCATAGTTGTGTTGTTGTCGGTGCAGTCTGAAAGGCACTTTCTGCAAGGGTTTAGATTGTTCATTTTAGTGATTGATTTTAATCTTGTTTAGAAAAATATGAAATGAAGTTTATCATTTTGGAAAACATTGCCATTTTATTTTTGTACAAAAAGAAAAATGAAAAACAGTGAGCGGGAAAGAAAAAAAAAGACTCATTTGCAAAAGATGTCCGATATTCATTGATTGATATGTTTGCACAAAATTACAAGATGGTCCGATTACAAAATGAGTCTTGTCATCTTGGGCAATATGCAAGACTTGATGCATGCTTAAACATACAGGAAATAATAATTACTCTGCAGGAGTAACCCTTATAATTTCCTGGGAAGACCAGTTAAGGACTTGGCTCCCCGGGATCCTTGGACGTATCCAGCTCTCCAGGTTGCGGTCGCTTTCATCCTCGTCTTCCAAGTTGTTTACTGCATCAGGGGTGAGCATTCCCCCACTGACAAAACTGGGCTTCTTAGCAGCCTCTGATTGATCTTGTTGAGTTGGTTTGTAACCCAACCCAAATCTGTCCTCCTTCTTCTCCACGGGCAACAGCTTGCCCCAACCTTGGGCAGTCCCCTCTTCAACAACCTTCCTAGCTTGCTGATAAGACGTCATGGAGGTTCCCAGTACAGCAGATGCTTCATTTATGTTCAGGGCCTCAAACCCTTGGCTCATGGTTTCATGGATCTCTCCATCCATCTCAATATACTTATACGTAGCCAGATGGCTAACAAAGATATCTTCTTCACCACAGATGGTGATGATCTGGCCTTCCCACTCGAATTTCAGCTTCTGGTGAAGGGTAGACGTAACAGCGCCAGCGGCATGGATCCAGGGTCTACCCAACAAACAGTTGTAGGCCGGCTGAATGTTCATCACATAGAAGGTAATTTTAAAAGTCTGCGGGCCAATCATCACAGGTAGATCAATCTCCCCAAGCACTGACCTTTTTGAGCCATCAAATGCTTTTACCACCAAATTACTTAGACGCAGCGCCAAGCCATCATACTCCAGCTTCACTAAGGCTTTCTTTGGTAGAACATTGAGTGAAGACCCAGTGTCCACCAGTACATGGGATAGAACAACACCCTTTCATTCCAAGGTGATATGTAAAGCCTTGTTGTGGTTACGTCCCTCAATTGTTAAGTCGGCATTGGTGAAGCCCAGTCCATGACTGGTGTTGACATTTGCCACCACAGTTTCTAGCTGATTAACAGTGATCTCCTCTGGCACGTATGTTGCGTGCAGGACTTTTAGTAATGCATTCCTGTGAGCTTCAGAACACATCAGCAGATATAATATGGAGATCTTTGAGGGAGTTTGGTGAAGCTGATCCACCACTTTGTAATCACTTCTCTTTATAATTCTCATGAACTCGTCTACATCTTGCTCAAAAGATGTCTTCTGAGTTTCTTTGACAGTTGTCTCTTCAACTACCACACTCTTTCCTTTTGCTTTGGCAGCAGCTTCTGCTTCGGCGTTAGGTCTTTGCAATTGTGAGGCAAAAAGGCGTCCGCTTCTGGTGAAGCCTCCGCCTCCCCCAACATTATCAATCTGTGGAGAAGAGGTTGAAGAGTCCAAAGTGATTTTCTCCCCGTTGCAGTAGAGGTCAGAGCCATAATGCCAAGGTATGGCATTACTGCTTTTATATGGAACTGGTCCAGGCACCGTGATGGTAACTAGACTGACTGCTGCAGAGGAGGGTACTGAAATAGTGTGAGGATCGTAGTAAATGGTGACTGGTGACCTGGCAGGAGGTGCCACTGTTTGTTGCTGAAAGTTGTTGTTTGGAGGAACATCTGATGGATCATAGTAGATGGTGACTGCTGAGATATCTTGATTAATTTCTTTTGGCGTTGTAGAAGATTCTGCTGAATAAATCGATGCTGATGTTGTAGAAGAAATGGTTGTTGACATTTGATTTGTTGAAGTGATGGATGAAGCCATTGTTGATGATATTGATGAATTGGTCGGAATGATTGTTGTTGCAGTTGTAGGAGACTCAGGAATTGTCGTCAAAGGAATTGCTGGATTTGTAGGCGCCGTTGTTGTGATCTGAAATATGCCACTCTTGATAAGACCATCTATGCCGCTTCTCAAGTTATCACACCCGTTGACTGAAATGTTGCAATAACCACAACCGAGCTCACACCCGGGGAACATCTGGAATTCTAGAAGCTGGGCTTTAATTTCGACCAGAGGTGTCCGAATCTGCCCAACACTGGTGATTAAGAAAGATGGCTTGTCTTCCTCAATGGCATTAATTCTTGGTCCTCCATGATTGGGCATGGGATTCTTGTTGACATTTGGTGGGGGTGCAAAGTTGAGGGCTTTAGAATCCACCAGGTCTTGTACCTTCATTTGCAAAGCCATGCATTTTTCCGTATTGTGGCCAGGTGCATTGGAATGGAAAGCACATCTGGCATTGACGTCATAATTTCTTGGAAGATTGGAGGGATCCGGTGGTGCCAATGTCCTTAATTCAACCAAGTTGAGCTTCAGGAGTTGTGGCAATAAAGCGGCATAAGGCATAGGGATTGGATCAATCACCCTATTGGCCTGTGAGGGTCTTTGCTGAAAAGGTCTTTGCTACTGATTGTTGTTACTGTTGTTGTAGGTTCTTTGTGGCGGATACTGAACTTGCTGCTGATAGTGTGGTTATTGATGTGGTTGATATGTTGGTTGCTGAGGAATCGGAGCTGGAATAGTGACAGCTGCCACTGATCTATGAACATACTGAGGTCTGCCCCTATTGGCGTGAATGGCATTTGTCTCACCAGTTCTTCTAGGTCCCACAAAAGGCTTCCTGGGGTTACTAGACGAACTTGCACCATTATCAGAAATCTTACCCATCTTCAGAAGGCTCTCAATTCTTTCTCCAGCTATAACTACGTCAGCGAAGCTGGTAGAAGAAAAGGCAGCTAGCCTATCAATATATGTTCCTTGCAGAGTATTCATAAACATGTCGGCCATTTCTCTTTCCGACATGGGTGGCTGGACAGCAGCAGCAAGCTGTCTCCACCTCTGGGCATATTCCCTGAAGCTTTCTCTGGAGGACTGAGACATTCCCATCAAAAGGGTCCTGTTAGGAGCCATGTCCAAGTTGTATTGGTACTTCCTGATGAAGGCCTCAGCTAGGTCCCTCCAACACCTGATAGTAGCTCTAGTTAAGTATGAGTACCACTCCCTTGAAGCCCCAGTCAAACTATCTTCAAAGTAAAACATCCATAGTTTTTCATCCATGGTGTATGCCTTAAGTCTCCCCAGGAAGGACTGTAAGTGAGTTCGTGGACAGGAGGTTCCGTTGTACTTCTCGAAGCACGGGGGTTTAAACTTGTGGGGAATCCTTACCCCATCCACTAACCCCATATCCATGACATCAAAACCCAGGGAATTTTGAGACTCCAGGGATCTCAACTTCTCAGCAATTTCATCAAACCTTCTATCATAGGCTTCATCCCCAGCTCCCATCACAGTGAATTGCTCCTCTTGGGGGTCTTCTTGTAAAATCCTCCCCCCAGTAGTATTTCCTTGCACATTAGTCGGGATGTTGATCTCCGGATGAAGATGAGGCCCATATACTGGTGGGTAAACATGAGGCTGACCTCTTTCATTGTTACTTGTTCCTCCAGTTCCCAGATGGGGCTCTTCTGGGGTCTGTCTTTCTACCAATGCCCTCAATCTTTCTTGACTTTGGGCCAAGCCATTCATTACTTCCATGAACTGGGTCATTTGGTTTCTCATCTCCAGCCTTTCATTAGCCATCTGGGTTCTGACCTCTGTCAGATCTTGCTGTACTTGATCCATCTGGATACCAGGAATATTGTTGCGAGTAGGATACCTGTGCGGACGATTGAGAGGGAACACCCGACGACGAGCAATAATTCCTGAACCACAACAGAGTTAGTAACAAACAAAACAAAAACCTACAAAACAAAACAAAAGTTAGTATGCAATGCAGTATGCTTATTTATTTTCCAAGGTATCCGGCTTGGTGCTTGGTTTTGACCTTTCCAGACCCTGAGGAAGATGCTGTGATGTTTTCTTGAGAAAAAGAAACTCAAATGAAACAAACTAATAAATATATTACAAATGATGCATAACACATAGTTTGTTTTTTACAACACCTGCCCCCGAGGGGTCAAAATACAACATAAAAAGAAAAGTACATGAAATGGAAATAACAACAAGCAAAGAAGTCAAACATCTAATCCAAACTCATCCTCCTTAACCTCCTTCATAAGTGCTTCAGTTACAGGACCAGCCGGATGCTCTGTAATGTTTCTGATAAGAAGGTTTCTGGTGGCGATAGCAGTGGTCAGCTTCTTGTGCCTGTCTTGGTCCTTTGACCTCTTTACACCAGCCTTAAGTTTCAATTCTGAAATCTCCTTTTGGGCTGCTAGCAGAGCCTCCTGTTGCTTCTTTTCATTGGCCTCTAAATGCTCAATCTTGTCTTGAGTTCTCTTATCCTCTTGAGTGCGAGCTTCAGTGATTCTGACCCACCTAGCTTGACTTTCTTTCAGATAGAGATCAGTCCTAGCCTTCTGAAACTGGGCCTCTTTACAGGCATTCTTCAAAATTTGCTCCCCAGCTCTTGATTTCTTGATGTGGTCCTCTGCTTTCTCAATCCGGGCTAGATGCTCCACCTTAAGCTTTTCCAACCTCTCAATGTCTAGACGACCATCACTCCTCTCCCAGAGGGTCCTCTTTAGAGCTTGAGACAGATTCTCATTCCTCTCCTTCAGTTTCTCAAATTCTTCCAGGCTGACATTGGCTGGAGGTGGTACTGTGGAAGGTCCAGGTGCATCCTCAAGGGTGAAAGGCATCCCAGAAAGCTGAGCCCTAGCATGAGACCATTCATAATACTGAGCTGAAGCCACATTATTGCATCTTCCAAGAATGGCCATCCCTTTGGTCTGGATGTTGTCCCAAGCCCAGGATGCTTGCCTGACAACAGCTATGTTAGGCTTTATCTCACAATACAGGGTTTCAGCCAAGTCTTGCACTCTAGGAGGGTGAACCAAAGCATAGCCCAACTGTCTCTTAAACAGCAAAGGGTTGTAGTTGATGCAACCCTTCACTCCTATCAGAGGTACATTGGGGAACTGTCCACAGCTAGTAATTATGTCCCTGCCTTTGGTGCTCTGGGTGCACCATCTGATGTCATCTGAAGTCAAAGCAATAAGTCTCCTAGCCCAATTCTTCTGTTGGTGAGGATTCAGGAAGGCATCAGTCTTGGGTAAGTGTTTAAGCAACCAAGTATGAAACAGGGGAGCACAACATCTCACCAATCTCCCTCTCTGCTTCTCATTCCTTTGGTGAACAGAATAATAGAAATCTCCCAGCAAGGTGGGTACTGGGTTCCTCAAAAGGAAGAGATGAATAGCATTCTTGCTGATAAACTTGGGCTCATCTGCAAAAAGTATAACCCCATATATACTGAGGGCTAACAATGCACAAACTGCCCTCCATTCTCCCAAGGAGGCCTTCAAGATGGCCTGAGAAGTCAGAAAGTCCAAGTGTAGACCAGGGATCCGAGCCTTTGTTGTCATGTTCTGCTCAATCAAGACAGGTTCCAGGTGCAGTGCTTTTGCCACTTCTTCATTGCTGGGAGAAGTCATTTCAGGGTTGAAGGGGATACCACCCCTGATAGGTACTCCAATAAATGATGAGAACTCCTCCAGCAGAGGTCCTAGATGAAAGTTATGGAAAGTGAAACATCTCAAGGGAGGGTCATAGAACTGTAGGCAGGTGTGAATCAAACTCCTCTGAGAAGGGTCCAAGTCCATAACCATATCAAGGATGCCTCCATAATGCTCTCTGAATAGTGGGATGTGGTCTGGAGTGATAAGTGCCTGGACCTGCCTGATACTAGCCAGCACAGGCTCAAAGAAATGGTATGAAATGTTGCTCTTCTTGGGTTCCATGACTGCTGATGAAGAGCTGAAACAAATGCTGATGATGAAGACTGATACTGGAGATGAGCCACTGATAGGCTGAAGCAGGTGATGAGGGTAACTGAAGCAGGTAGCTGATGAAGATAGCTGAAGCAGATAACTTGATGAACAGAGGTCTATGCAGATGAAGGGGTCAAAACCAAGCCAGATATAATGTGGATACCCTGAAAAACAAATAAACAAATGTTAAATGATGCAATGATGGGTATGCAAATGATATGCAAAGGGTTTGAGATCAAGCTGGATCTGATTACTGCCTTGATATAAGTCTATGTATGTTCAAGAAGTCCAGATGGAGGTTCAGAGATCCAGTAACCAAGGTGGGGGACTCAAATAAAGAGTCACATGTCCAGGGTTAAATCACAAGAACTGTCCAAAGTGAGGTATTCTTAATCAAAACAAAGTATCAGGGTATGCTGTGGCCAATGGTACCTGCAAACCTGTAAACAGCCCAACCCCCCTCACAAGTGATGTTCTAAAACAAGGATCCTCAGACTTGGATCAATTATGAGAAGTGTAAACACTTCTAACCCGGAGGTACAGTGTTTACAATAACCATAAAAGATCCTCCTCTAATTCACCTCAGTTTCTGAAGGTCATAATAAAGGTCATCCAGACTTAGCAGGCTTCCCAGATAGCCCTAGCACTACAGGAGATCTGTAGCACAGAGTTCTCAAGAAGAAACCCATATCTGAACCGTGTTTCATATTCCCGTACCAGACCGAAATGGAATGGGAAAGAACATGAACCACTCTAGCCTAGGTGTCACTCAGGTCCCAGGTATAGGACCTTAAACTCTCAGTAGAACCCCACCCACCAAAGCAAAAACCAGATCCAGCCAGATGACAATATGACAGTATGATATATAAAGCTGTAAAGAAAGCAATAAATAACTGTACATAAAGCAGTAAATAAAGCAAATATACAAACACAAATAGCACATAACACCCCAGTAAACACAAATCAAACAAGCGCTAGGAGGAACCCACAAAAAGAACCAGAAGCCCTGGTTACAGTATAAGGGTCCCCAGCAGAGTCGCCAAGCAGTCGCTCCCGCCAAATAAGGCTAGGTCAAATGGGGTACAGACGCGAACGGTCGACGAAGAGAGAGAACACACAAGGGTGAACTCAGAAGAAAAGAAAAGAGTCGCCAGCTAGGCATTTTTATCCCTAAGGAAAGGTAATGCTGCATAAACCTAGAAAAAGGATGGACAAGACGGTTGCGAACCAGAGAGACTGAGAAAGGGGGTTGGTTACAACCTGGGAAGGTATTAGCACCCAGATTGTCCGTCGTACTCGACGGGATCCACGCTTAAAAGATTTGTGTTTTAAAGGGGTAGTGTCAGTGCAATTTGTGTATCAAAGCTGGAAAAGAATTCAAGTGTCAGTGTAAAAGAAGTGTGAAGTGTATAAGAGGAGTGTTAGTGTGAGAATAAGAATGAAATGCTCAAGATAATGAGGCTTAAAGAATGATGCTGAAAGAGGGGGAATATACAGAGACTTTTGTTCGATAACTGTTAAGTTATGCCTACGTATCCTCTCGTGCAATGAGGAAGTCAGAACACCGTAGTTCGACCCAAAGAGACTGAAAGATAAATTGACTTGTGAACTGCTTACTTGTTTATGCTCAAGTGTATGACCTGTCTGGCTTAGGTGCAAACTGTCTTGCATTAGACGGAAGAAGCAAGTTCTCGTTTGTGAGTGAATGAGATGAGAAAAGAATCCCGAAGGAGACGATTATTGTTTGTTTTTTTGTGTTTTCAATCTTTTATTGCTTTTTTGGAAATGTGTCATAAGTTAATGAGCTTAAGCCTAAACCAATGGGTTGGTAAACTCATCACATCCTCCCTCTGATTAGGGGTAATGAGAATACCTTAAGTGTGAAGTCAGCATCTCACACTTAATCACCATGGTATAGGATTAAGATCATTAACCTACTTGTTATTATTTAGATGTTTTTGGTATTTTTGTTTGGTGTTCAGTAATGAGCTTAAGCCATAATCAGGGATTAAACAGACTCATTACACCATCCTAATAGAAGGATAATAGATGAGAATGTTTAAGCTGAGGAAAGCTCCTCAACTTAATCCATGATTAGGGATTAACCTCATGACAAAACAAAGTCTTTATTAAATGGATTTTAGTTAATGATAAGATGAAGAAGTGAGTTTTATGGTTTGTAAGACAACTTGAGGGGGACTTGTCCATTAACATTAGGGTTAGTCCTTCTTAACCAATTAAGGAAGAATTAGAACCCTAATGCAAGGCCCAAGTTACAAGCTTGATGTCTTAGTGATTATTAAGTGAATTGATTAGAGGATTTAAACACATTAAGGGTTTAACACTTAGGATTAAAGTTATACACTCCATCCTAATAGAAGGATCCAGGCATAAGCTTAATCACAAAGCCTTAAAGTCTTTTGGGTTTAGTCCCTGATTATGAGATGAGAAGAGAAGACTCAAAGATGACACAAAGGTAAAAGCTAAATGGGGGACTAATCAAAACCCTAATTATTATCATGCTTGGTCATTCCTAGGGTTTTTGAGGCTTTAAGAGAAAGATCTTCAAAGAAACACCAAGGAGAGAAGCAGGTGAAAGGAGCAAAGAGAAGCAAAACAACTTGCTTCACTTAAGAAGTCAAGTTGCTTGGAGAAATAAAGTAAGATGATCAAGAATGAGCAAGCTCAAACCCAAACACATACAAAAAATGCAGCAAATGAATTATGAAAGAGATGAAAAGAGAATGTGAGAAGTGAAGGCAAATTCACTTCTCAAAGTAACTTACCACCTGAAAAGTTAGTGAAAGAAATGAGATGCAATGCAAATGAGATGAAATGGCATGATGCAAGACAAAGTCAAAAGCAAATACATGATGTTAATGATGCTAAGATATGGTGCAAACATGAGGCATGGCATGAGAGTGATCATACAAACATATGGATGCAAGAGAAGCGTGTTTTGAGCCATGGATGTTCATGAAAAGTTATAGAATGCAAAAGACATACAACATGGCAAATGAAAGATGCAATGATCACACACGATTGTAATATGTCCTAAGATGTTTTATGAATCAAATAAATGCACAAAATGTTATGGAAAATCATGGTATGCAAGCAAATGGAAGATGAATGCAAAGGAAGGCCCAAATTAGGGTTTATGATCAACACACAAAGCAAAATTCAAAATCAGAAACATATGACATGATAAAAATTTGAAAGTGCAATCAAAGGAACCCTAGACCTACACAAACTCACTTCCCAAAGGAGGGGATCCAACTCTTAATCTAGTGAGAGTTATGAATTTCCTAAGATTGCTAGGGTTTTAAGGTACCTTGTCAAGAAAAATGCAAAACAAATTGAAAATGCAAGATCAATTCATGCCAATTTTATCCTATAAACTAAATGTTATGCAAGATGCAATGCAAAAAGAATCATTGTCCAACTCTCAATGGTTAGGCAGAAATGAATTTTTGAAGTTTGACACAAAATATTGTCTCAAAATGAATTTAATTCCATTGAAAATGATCAAAAGACATCAAGAACAAAAAATAAATTTGGTTTGAGAGTTGGACAATGTTTCTAAATGTTCCTAAATGCAACATGAATTTTTTTGAGATTTTTAAATACTTAAAAGTATTTTTAATCAATTAATTTCCATTAACTAATTAAAGATAAACTTTTAAATGATTTAAAAATAATTTTTAATGCAAAAAATAAAAATAAAAATATTTTTGTGTCTTAAAAATTAATGAAATCTTTGACAAAAAATTTCATAATTTTTAAATGATTTTTACTATTTTAAATAAAATATGGAAAAGAAATAAAAAGAAAAGAAATTAAAATGAATAAAAATGGAGAGTCAACGCAATCAAGGGCCAGCATTCAAACTCAGGGGGGAGGGAAAGACTGCGCGCGCTCATGGACGGTTGAGATTGCTTCTGGAAAATTTAAATTTAAACCTAATTAATTAAGCTAATTAATTTGAATTAGGGTTTAATGACAAATCTGGGCCACACACGCGCGCGGGAGATTGACTTAGTCAACCAGATCAAGGGTCCATATTCAAACCTGTCTAACCCTAATTAATTAGCCCTAATTATTTTCAGGTCACCGGAGACGAGCTCCGGTCGTCTTCTCCGGTGACCTCCCTCCCTGAAAATCTCAAAAAACACTCCCTAGGTCAAATCAAACCTCCCAAATCTCCAGAAATGATCCCCAAGTCCCCTAGACCAAGAATCCAGCATCAAATTTCATTTATTCATCATCAACAACAAGATTCGAACAAAAACTTAAAACTGAACAAAATTTCAGAACATCCATACAACCTCAAAACTCAATCATTTTCAAAAATAAAAGGTTCAGTGTGATCATGAGAACATGCTTTATCATTTAGAAACAAGAAATAAGAGTTCTGGAAAAATGAATTTCCATGGCTACCTGAATCGAAGCTTTCAACCCAAGAGCTTCTGGACCAGTTTCTTGCTTCCAATCAACTCCACTGACCTCCCTCAAGTGTTTGCAAAGCTTATATGGAGTTTATTTGGGCTAGTTTGAGAGATTGCTTGAGTTCTGTTCAAAGAGGGGAAGAAATCGTATTTGGTTTATGTGAGGTTTCAGGGATGAGTGAGGGCAGGGAAATGATCAGTGAGACATGCTGAGATGTTTTGTGAAGTTTGTTTTTGTGTTTGATGCTTGTGCTGTGTGTTTCGAATGGTTTTGCAAGTTGGAGGATTTTTGGTAACTATGGCTTGGAGAGTGTTTCAGCATGAATTGTTGTGTGTTATGGCTTGCCTTTGGTCCACTTATCACTCATGGATAGGTCTGTGGAGTTGGTGTGCCCTATTGTGATTGGTATGGGTCTTTTGCCAAAAAGTCAAGCTTTGTGTAAGAGAGGTATGGGCTCATGGCTAGCCAAGGACAAGAGGGGTGTCCTGCGCAGCAAGAAGTGAGGAGAACCATAGGATCAATTTTGAAGTCAGCCAGCAAATGGATTAGGGTTTGAGTGAGGTTTTGCAATTTTGTTCATCTTTGGCCCTTTTGAAGTTTCTTGATCCACAAGTCATGAAGATGAGTAAACTTTTGATGCAATATGATCCTTAGGCCTTGGTTTATGTTTGTATGAAGATTATAAGTCCATTTGATAGCACAATTTGTCTTGGCAAGTGGTTTTGCAACTTTGCCTCTTTGGTGCATAACTTGAAATTATGTGATTTTTCCCAACTTTGACAAGCCATAACTTTTGATCCAAAATGAATTAGAATGAGTTCTTGTACTTTTTGAAAAGGGAATGATCCATTCTACAACTTTCATGACCAAATTTTTCCTATTTGAAGCATTTTTGAATCAAAAAGCAAGGGTTGAAAAAGTTTCCCAAAATGGCAATTTTCCATTACAAGTCACTTTCCCAAAAAGTCAACTTTGCAAATGGCTTGAAATTCTCAAAATTTGTGAACTTCTAACATCTTCTATGATCAAATAAAGATCATACGCAATCAAAATGATGAAGAACACCCTTTGGTTGGGTCAATGGGGGCCTCAGATGCCCATATTTTACACTGACTTGCTCAAGAAGTCATCTCTTGATTAAATGCCTTCCCCATGGAATTTCTTCATGAAAATTGATATGCATGATCCTTATACCATATAGAGACCAATATAAACAAGAATGACCAAAAAAATTGGAGTTATGGCCTCTGAAACCAAAACCTTAATTCTAGGTCATCTGTGCAGTTAAACTTGGCTCTGCTTCCATGCCCTTCTCAGTTCTTGTGATTCTTTGACTCCCTTGACTTTGTGTGGATATAATATGATGCTTGAACATACATGGACCCCTTTGAAGTGATTGAAGACCTTTGGAGTGGCTCAGATGGCCCTTGGATTGCTCAGATCACAAACCCTAGATGCAGATGACTTAGAAGCAATGCAATGAATAAAAAATGTGGTATGAGATACTATGATTTGAACTTATGCATATGAAATGATCACAAGCCATGGTGAAATGAGTGAGGGAAAATTTGGGGTGTTTACACCAAGTTCAGCAAGATTTGACTGACGTTAGAACTCAGATGGCTAATGAGAGGACTGAGACGAGGGCTCAGATGAACCAGTTTAAGGAAGTAATGACTGGGTTGGCCCAAAGGCAAGAAAGATTAAAATAGTTGGTCGAGCGGCATACTCCAGAAGAGAATCATCTAGGTATAGGAGGTACAAGCAACAATGATCACGAACAACCACGAACAGAGGCGCCAGAGTTTGGGCCTCACCTCAATCCTGAAGTCAATGTTATCAGAAATACCCAAGGAAATACTGGAGGTCGTGCCTTGCAAGAGGACCCTCAAGAGGAACAATTTACAATAATTGGTGCTGGGGATGAAGCATATGATCGTCGTCTAGACGAAATAGCCGAGAAGCTGAGATCTTTGGAGTCCCAAAACTCTTTGGGATTTGATGTTATGGACATGGGTTTAGTTGAGGGAGTCAGGATTCCTCACAAATTCAAGCCTCCTTGCATTGAAAGATATAATGGTACCTATTGTCCACGTACTCACCAGCAGTCCTTTCTGGGGAGACTATAAGCTTATACCATGGACGAAAAGTTGTGGATGTTCTACTTCGAAGACAGTCTGACCGGGGCATCCCGTGAATGGTATTCTCACCTGTCCACAACAAAAATCAGAAACTTTAAGGATTTGGCCGAAGCTTCCATACGCGAGTATCAATATAACTTGGACATGGCCCCCAACAGAACTCTCCTAATGGGTATGTCACAGTCTTCACGAGAAAGCTTCAGGGAATATGCCCAAAGATGGAAACAGCTTGTTGCTGTTGTCCAGCCTCTGATGTCTGAGAGAGAAATGGCCGACATGTTTATGAACACCCTATAGGGAACTTACATTGACAGACTTGCTGCTTTCTCGTCCACCAGCTTTGCAGATGTAGTTATAGCTGGGGAGAGAAATGAGAGTCTTTTGAAGATGGGAAAAATTTCAGACAACGGTGCTAGTTCCAACAATACAAGAAAACCTTTCTCAGGACCTCGCAGAACAGGTGAGACCAATTCAGTGCAAATGGGCAAAGGTAGGCCTCAATACATGCCAAGATCAGTAGTTGTTGTTACCATTCCAACACCAGCACCTCAACAACAGTATCCTCCATAACCACAACACTTTCCACCGCAACAACAATTTCCTCAATAGAGATCTTACAACAATAACAATCAGCAACAACGGTCGTTTCAACCAAGGCCTTCACAAATCAACAGGGTTATCGATCCCATTCCGATGCCCTATGCTGCCTTACTTCCACAATTATTAAAGCTCAACTTGATTGAATTGAGGACTCTGGCCCCACCAGATCCCAGAACCTTCCAAGAAACTATGATGTTAATGCCTGATGTGCTTTCTACTCAAATGCACCTGGCCATAATACAGAGAAGTGCAGAGCTTTGCATATGAAGGTTCAGGATTTGATTGATTCTAAGGCAATCAAATTTGCACCACCTCCAAGTGTTACCAAAAATCCTATGCCTGGCCATGGTGGGCCTAGGATAAATGCCATTGAGGAGGAACAACCAATGAACCAAATTGACAATGTTGCAAGTATTAAAACACCTTTGGCCGAGGTTAAAGCCCAGCTTTTGAAATGCCAACTGTTCCCGGGTTGTGAGGCCCACTGCGAAGCTTGCAAGACTTCTATCAACGGTTATGCATATTTGAAGACCGGTATCAACAATCTTATCATGGAAGGAACCTTACAGATCACTTTAACAGTTTTAGCTCCTACAACATCAACAACCAGTCCTCCTACAACACCAGCACACATCATTCCATCAGATGTAATAGATATCACTCCTACAACTTCAACAGCAATCATTCCAACGGATTCTTCTACAACATCAACAACCATCCCTTCTTCAACTTCAACAGACATCAGTTCAACACATCCTTCTACAACAACAACAACCATCAATGAAGACATTTCCACATTTACTATTTACTATGATCCTGTAACAATCCATGTTCCAGATTCACATCAACATCTTCATCAACAGCATCAACCTTCATCACCAGCACTATCTTCGGCCAGACCTCCTGTTATAATTTATTATGAACCTCAGACTGTCTCAGTTCCTTCTTCCGCAGCAATCAGTCAGGTTACTATTACGATACCAGGACCAGTTCCATATGACAGCAGCAGTGTCGTGCCTTGGCACTATGGCTAAGATTTGTATTGTGATGGAAAGAAAGTCGCTCTTGATACTTCTACACCACAAATTGATAATGTGGGGGGAGGTGGAGGCTTCACTCGAAGCGGACGTCTCTTTGCCTCACAATTCCAAAGGACTAATGCTGAAGCAGAAGTTGCTGCCAAGGCTAAGGGAAAAAGCGTGGTGCCTGAAGAACCTATTACCAAGGAAACTCAGAAGACATCTTTTGACCAGGATGTAGACGAGTTCATGAGAATAATCAAGAAGAGTGACTATAAGGTTGTGGACCAGGTCTATCAGACACCCTCCAAAATCTCTATTTTATCACTGCTAATGTGTTCTGAAGCTCACATGAATGCACTTCTCAAAGTCCTGCACGCAGCTTACATGCCAGAAGAGATTACAATTAATCAGCTAGAAACGGTGGTTTCTAATGTCAACACTCGTCATGGACTAGGGTTCACCGATGCTGATCTAACTACGGAGGGCCGTAACCATAATAAGGCTTTACATATCACCTTGAAGTGTAAAGGTGTTGTTCTCTCCCATGTCTTGGTTGACATTGGGTCTTCTCTCAATGTTCTTCCAAAGAAAGCCTTGGTCAAGATGGAATATGATGGTCTTGCACTGCATCCAAGTAACCTGGTTGTGAGAGCCTTTGACGGTTCTAAAAGATCGGTTCTTGGGGAAATTGAGCTGCCTGTGGTGATTGGACCACAGATCTTCAAAACTATCTTCTACGTGATTGACATTCAGCCTGCCTATAGTTGTTTGTTGGGTCGGCCATGGATTCATGTCGCTGGCGCTATAACGTCGACCCTTCACCAGAAGTTAAAATATGAATGGGAGGGCCAAGTTATCACAATCTGTGGAGAGGAGGATATCTTCGTTAGTCATC
This sequence comes from Lathyrus aphaca, assembly GCA_963966055.1. NCBI lineage: Eukaryota > Viridiplantae > Streptophyta > Magnoliopsida > Fabales > Fabaceae > Lathyrus > Lathyrus aphaca. Next base: position 457,723,424 of record OZ014524.1, on the reverse strand, counting down.
TAGCTACTTACAAGTATATTGAGATGGACGGAGAGATCCATGTGACAATGAGCCAAGGGTTTGAGGCCCTCAATGTCAATGAAGCAACAACTGAAGTGTCTGGTACTTCAATCTCTTCTTACAAGAAAGCTCAGAAGGTTGTTGAAGATGGGAATGCCCAAGGCTGGGGCAAGCTGCTGCAAGTTCAGATCAAGGAAGACAAGTTTGGTTTGGGTTACAAACCATCCCGACAGGTCCAAGAGGAGGCTGCCAAAGCTCCCCAATTTGTCAGTGGGGGAACGCTGACCCCGGATGCAATCAACAATGTGGAAGACGAGGCTGAAAGTGACTTCAACCTGGAGAGCTGGATTCGTCCAAGGGTCCCAGACCAGCAAGTCCTCAATTGGTCTTCCCAGGAAAATATAAGGATTACTTCTGCAGAGTAATTATTATTTCCTGTTTAAGCATGCATCAAGTCCTGCATCTTGCCCAAGGTGTCAGGACTCATTTTGTAATAGGGCCATATTTTTATTTTGTGCAAATGAATGATTAATGAACAAATGGACATCTTTTGCAAATGATCTTCTTTTTTCGCTCACTGTTTTTCATTTTTGTTATTTTCGCACAAAGCAATAAATGGCAATGTTTTTCAATTATAACTCCATTCACACTTTTTCTAAACAAGATTAAAATCAATCACTAAAATGAACAAATCTCAACCCTTGCAGAGATAATCCTCCAGATTGCACCGACAACGGCGCTGCTATGACCTTGTATGACTTCGACAATCCAATTAATCAAGCAGATGAAGGGGTTGATGAAGATTATGATTTGCCTGAAGAGTTGGCTAGGTTGTTAAGATAAGAGGAAAAAGTAATTGCTCTTCATCAGGAGGAAGTTGAACCTGTCAATCTTGGTACCGAGGAAGATGTGAAAGAGGTAAAGATCGGGGCCAGTCTGCAAGCTCTAGTGAAAGAACAGCTCATCAGTATGCTTCGGGAATATGTTGACGTCTTTGCTTGGTCCTATCAAGATATGTCAGGTCAAGATACAGATATTGCCATGCACAGATTGCCACTGAAAGAAGGTTGTCCGCCTGTCAAATAGAAGTTACGTTGTACTCTCCCAGACATGGCCATGAAGATTAAAGAGGAAGTACAAAATCAGTGGGATGCCGGTTTTCTTGTTTTGACTAGTTACCCATCGTGGGTTGCTAATATTGTACCCGTACCTAAGAAGGATGGCAAGGTGCATATGTGTGTGGATTACCGGGATTTGAATAGAGCTAGCCCGAAAGATGATTTCCCATTACCTCACATTGATGTATTGGTAGACAACACAACTCAGTTCTCGGTATTTTCCTTTATGGACAGATTTTCTGGATACAATTAGATTAAGATGTCACCTGAAGACATGGAGAAGACAACCTTCATCACACCTTGGGGCACATTCTGCTACAAGGTAATGTCGTTTGGTCGTAAGAACGCCGATGCAACATATCAACGGGCTATGGTAACATTATTCCATGATATGATCCACAAAGAAAACGAGTGCTATGTGGATGATATGATTGCCAAGTCCCTTACAGAGGAAGATCATCTGGTGAATATGCTGAAATTGTTTAAGCGTCTGAGGAAGTATCAGTTGAAGTTGAACCCCAACAAGTGCACATTCGGGGTACGTTCTGGTAAGCTACTGGGTTTTATTGTAAGTGAAAAAGGAATTGAGGTTGATCCTGACAAAGTCAAAGCTATTCAGGAAATGCCTGCACCTAAGATTGAGAAAGAAGTTTGAGGGTTCCTAGGTAGATTGAACTACATCTCAAGGTTCATATCTCATCTCACTGCAACCTGTGAACCCTTGTTCATGCTGTTAAGAAAGGAACAAACAGTCAAGTGGAATGCTGATTGTCAGAGAGCTTTTGACAAGATCAAAGAATATCTGCAAGAACCTCCAATTCTCATGCCTCCAATCGAAGGAATACCTCTAATCATGTACCTGACAGTATTAGAAGAGTCAACGGGGTGTGTGTTGGGCCAGCATGACGAGTCTGGTCGAAAAGAGTATGCAATATACTACCTAAGCAAAAAGTTTACCGACTGTGAACAACGTTATTCACTACTCGAGAAAACTTGTTATGCTTTAGCGTGGGCTGCTCGCCGACTAAGACAGTATATGTTGACTCATACTACCTTGTTGATCTCAAAGATGGACCCCGTCAAATACATATTCGAGAAGCCAACACTTACCGGAAGGGTTGCAAGATGGAAAATGATTCTAACAGAATATGACATTCAGTACACCTCTCAAAAAGCCATCAAGGGCAGTGTATTGTCTGACTATCTGGATGAGCAACCCATTGATGATTACCAGCCTATGAGATTTGACTTTATGAAGACATCATGTTCTTGAAAGAAAACGATTTTGATGAGCCAGTTCACACTGAAGGGCCTGACCCAGAAGAAGCATGGACTATGATGTTTGATGGGGCAGTTAATTGCAACAGTCGTGGGGTTGGTGCATTGCTTATTACACCTAAAGGGGTTCATTTGACTTTCTCATTAAAACTCACCTTTGCCTGCACTAACAATGAAGCAAAGTACGAAGCTTGCATCATGGATTTTGAGGACGCCATTTACCTTAGGATCAAAACCTTGAATGTATTTGTAGATACATCTTTGGTAATCAACCAGACCAACGGCAAGTGGTACACTCATCAGGAGCATCTGATTCCCTACCGTGACTATACGAGGAGATTGTTGACCTTCTTCACAACAGTTAAGATTGAATACATCCCTCGAGATGAGAATCAGTTTGCAGACGCTTTGGCTACCATTTCATCAATGATCAAAGTACAAGCTGCTAATTATGTGCCTCGGATTTTGATATCCATAATGAACATACCGGCATATGTGTTCTCTGTGGACACTGTCACTAACAGCAAACCTTGGTTCCATGACATCAAATGCTTCTTGGAAACTCAGACATACCCACCTGGGGCATCGTCAAATGATAAGAAGACATTAAGAAGGTTGGCCGACAGTTTCTTCCTTAATACGAAGTACATGAAGGTTCCTTCGGTACCCATGCCGGAGGACATGCAATGGCAAAGAAGTTATTAAGATCGGGTTATTAATGGATCACAATAAATGCATATTGTTTTGCCTATGCCAGAAAATGCCACAAATTCCAGATCTATGCAAATAAAATGCATGTGCCTCCGAATACTTTGAATGTAATGTCTTCACCTTGGCCCTTAGCCATGTGGGGAATTTAATATGATTGGAAAGATTGAAGCGATTGCTTCAAATGGTCACAGATTCATCCTGGTAGCCATTTATTACTTCACCAAATGGGTTGAAGCAGCTTCGTATGCAAACGTCACCAGGCAAGTGGTAGCTCGATTTCTGAAAAGGGATATCATCTGACGATATGGAGTTCCCGAGCGAATCATTACTGATAATAGTTCCAATTTGAACAACAAGATGATGGCAGAACTTTGTCGGGACTTCAAAATTCAATATCACAACTCTTCTCCTTACAGACCAAAGATGAATGGCGATGTTGAGGCCGCTAACAAGAATATCAAGAAGATTGTGCAGAAGATGGTAGTCACCTATAAAGACTTGCACGAAATGCTACCATTTGCCTTGCATGGGTACCGAACCTCTATCAGAACATCTACTAGGGCAACACCTTATCAGCTTGTGTATGGTATGGAAGATGTACTGCCTGTTGAAGTTGAGCTACCCTACTTGCGGGTAATGATGGATGTGAAACTGGATGAAGTAGAATGGGTCCGGTCTCGATACAATCAACTGAATCTGATTGAAGAGAAGAGATTAGCAGCTATCTGTCATGGGCAGTTATATCAGAAGCGAATGAAGAAAGACTTTGATCAGAAAGTCAGACCTCGGGAATACTAAGAAAGGGGGTTGGTTACATCCTAGGAAGGTATTAGCACCCAGATTGTCCGTCATACTCGACGGGATCCACGCTTAAAAGTTTGTGCTAAAAGGGGTAAGTGTATGTGCTATCTGTGTGCAAGAGATGGAAAAGAAATATACAAGTGTCAATGCAAAAAGGTGTGAATTGCTCAGGAACTGAGGCTTAAAGGAGAATGCTGAAAGAGGGGTAAGACACAGAGACTTTTGTTCGATAACTGTTAAGTTATGCCTACGTATCCTCTCGTGCAATGAGGAAGTCAGAACACCATAGTTCGACTCAAAGAGACTGAAAGATAAATTGACTGTTGAACTGCTTACTTGTCTATGCTTAAGTGTATGACTTGTCTGGATCAAGTGCTAACTGTCTTGCATTAGACGGAAGAAGCAAGTTCTCGTTTGTGAGTGAAGATGATGAGAAAAGAATCCCGAAGGAGACGATTATTGTTTGCTTTTGTGTTTTCAATCTTTTATTGTTTTTAGTGTTTGTCATAAGTTAATGAGCTTAAGCCTAAATCAAGGGTTGTAAACTCATTATATCCTCCCTGATTAGGGATAATGAGCCTACTTAAGTATGAGATAAGCATCTCAACTTAATTACCATGATGATGTAGGATTAAGATCATTAACCTACTTGTGATTATTTAGATGTTTTTGGTTTTTTTGTTTAGTGTTAAGTAATGAGTTTAATCTCTAATCACAGATTAGTGGGCTCATTACACCATCCTAATAGAAGGATAATAGATGAGAACACTTAAGCTGAGGAAGATACCTCAACTTAATCCATGGTTAGGGATTAAATTCATTATATAGCAAAGCCTTTATTAAATGGATTTTAATTAAAGGGTGAGATTATGAAATTGATATTATGTTTGTAAGACAACTTGAGGGGGACTTGTCCATTAAACACTAGGGTTAGTCCTTCTTAACCATAAAGGAAGAATTAGAACCCTAATATAAGGCCCAAGTTACAAGATGAAGTCTTAGTGATTATTAAGATGATTTGATTAAGAGGTTTAAACAAATTTAAGTTTTAACACTTAGGATTAAAGTTATACACTCCATCCTAAGAGAAGGATGCAGGCATAACCCTAATTCCAAAGTCCTAAAACTTTAAGAGTTTAGTCTCTGATTATGAAGATGAGAAGAGAGACTCAAGGAGACTCGAAGGTAAAAACTAAGGGGGGACTAATCACAACCCTAATTAGTATCATGCTTGGGTGTTCCTATGGTTTGTAAGGCTTGAGAAAGATCTTCAAGGAAGCCACCAATGGAAGAAGCAGAAGAAATAAGTTACTTACTTCATTGAAGAAGATAAGTAACTTAAAGAAAGAAGGTGAGAGATGAACATGAGTGAGCAAGCCCACTCAAAGACCATTAGAAATGCAGAAAATATGCATATGAAGAAGATGAAGAGAAATGAGAAGTGAAGGCAAATCCACTTCTCAAATTGACTTACCACCTGAAAATGTTAGCACAAGATGCATAAGGAAAGAAATGAAATGGAATGAAACATATGCAAAAGCAAAGACCAAAACCAGAAGCATACTCATGATGTAAATGATGTTATGACATGCTACAAAAACATACAAAGTGTACATGAATGATCATACAAAGATGAGATGCAAATGGAAGCATGCTTTGAAGTTTGAAAGTTCATGAAAGTTAATGAATGGAAATGAATGCAAATCATGGCAAATGAATGTAGAAATGATCAATCATGATTCTAACATGTCCTAAGATGCATAAGATGACATATGAATGCATGAAATGTCATGGCGAGATCATGTATGGATGCATATGCAAGATGAATGCAAATGGACATGTAAAATTAGGGTTATATGGAAGCATGAGATGCAAATGGTAAAGACAGAAGCAAATAACATGATAAAAAATTTAACATTCACTCAAAGGAACCCTAAACCTATACTAGGTTACCATCCAAAGGGGGAGGTCAGAAGCCAAACCTAGAAGGAGTTATGAATTTCCTAAGTTTCTAGGGTTTTTTGGGTGATCTTCAATGTAAAATGCTAAACAAATTGAAAATTAAAGATAAATTCATGCCAAAAATATCCTAGAAACTACATTATGTGTATGAGACAATGCAAAAAGAAGTAACTTCAAACCCTTCATGGTTAGGCAGAAAAGATTTTTCAAAGGTTAGGGTTTAAAAATGTGATTTTATGAACCCTAAATTCAAAGAAAATTGTCAAATGATGATCGAAACCAAAACGAAATTTGTATGAAGTGTTTGAAAAAGTTTCTAAATGTGTTAAGATGCAACATGAATTTTTTGGTGATTTTTAGAAACCTAAATGGTATTTTAATTAATTAAATTCAATTAATTAATTAAAATAAACATTTAAATATTTTAAAAATACAATTTTTATGCAAAAAATAAAATAAAAATCATTTTCTGATTAAGAAAAATATTTGGAATAAAAATGCAAAAGGAAATATTTTTGGGATTTTTCTAACTATTTTAAAATAATTATGCAAGAAAATGCAATTTAAATGAAATAAAAATCAAATTAAATGGAAAGTATGACAATCTGATGGACCAGATTCAAAGTTGAGGGAAAAGTGTCGACTGGCACGCAGACCAAGGGCTAGGATTGCTTCTGACCTAATTTCAATTAATTAATTTAATTAATCCTGATTAAAGTTTAATGACCAATCTCATTCGTCCAAACACGCGCGGGAAACGTGTCCTAAGGGCTGACATTCAAACTCACCCTAAACCCTAATTAAACCCTAATTAATCTCAGACGGCCAGAACAGTGCTCCGGTCGTCTTCTCCAGCCATCCCCCTCACCTGAAACAATCAAAACGCATCCCCAAGACCCCTAAAGCTCCAGAATCAATCCTTAAACACCATAGAACACAAATCCAGCAACAAAAACAATTTCTCATGCATCAAAATGAAGAATCAAAGAAGAATATTTTTAGGTCAAAACTTTCAGAAGTTCATGAAATCCTCATTTCTTAACCATTTTCAAAAATAAAGACATCATGATGATCAACATATCACATAAAATCAATTAGTAACTTAAAAAATAAGTTCTGGAAAAAAAGTTCTTGATGATACCTGAGCTGGAGCTTTTGAAACTAGAGCTTTCTGACCACTTCTTTGATGCTTTTCCACTCCCATTGATCCCCTTATGCTTCTGGAATGCTTGAAAGGAGTTTATATGGAGTGTTTTGAAGGTTTCAGTTCAGAGGTGAGGGAAATGGTGTTTTGGATTCTTGAGGTTTCAGGCTTGTTTAATGGTTGGGAAATGATCTGGAGAGTGTATGAAGATGATTGGTGAAAGAATTTTGGAGTTTTTATGGATGGTTTATGAAATTCGAAGAGATGAAGTTTGAGAGTGATTTTTGGTAATCTGATTTGTGTGTTCTTGCAGGCTTGTGTGTTGTGTGAAATGAGTTGCATAAGGCATGTATGTGAAGCTGTGATAGGTCAGAATAGTTGGTGTGGGCTATGCTGATTGGTATGGGGTGATTTGCAAAAAGTCAAGGTTGGTTATACTTGAGGTATGGGCACATGGCAGGCTTGGATTTGGGTATGGCTTGGTTCAGCAAAGATCAAGGAATGCTTGTGGATTAGATTTGATGAGCTGTAACAACTGTATAGAAAGATTCATGCCATTTTGCAAATTTGAAGAACTTCGGCCCTTTTGGAATTTCTTGAAGTTCAAGGCACGAAAGTGTATGATTCTTGGGCCAATTCTGACCTAAATGAGTTGCACTATGATGGTATGATGTTTAGAGATGAATTATAGCTCATGAAATGGCTTGGCAAGTGATTTGGCAAAAATCCCTCTTTGGTGTATTCTTGAAAATTATAGGATTTTTGCCAACTTTAAAGGATCATAACTTGAGTTCCATAATGAATTAGAACATGTTCTTGTACTTTTTGAAAAGGGAAAGACCTAATCTACAACTTTCATGACCAACCATTTTTCATTTGAAGCATTTTTGATAAAGAAAGAGGAGGTTGAAGAACTTTCCCAAAATGGAAAGTTTCCATTACAAGTCATTTCCATTTTTGGCAATTTTTGGTTTAGCTCAAATTTCTTCAATTTTGTGAACTTCCAAGCACTTCAATGATCAAATAAAGATCATATAACTTCAATTTGATGAAAATTCCCCTTTGGTTCCATTGTTGGGGGCCTCAGATGCCCTGAATTTGCTCTGACTTGCTCAAGAAGTTACCCAGTGAACATATGACTTCCACAATGAATTTATTCATCAAACTTGGTACATATGATCCTTATAACATCTTAAGAACATTAGAAACAAGAATGACTAAAAAAATTGGAGTTAAGGCCTCTGAAACCAAAACCCTAATTTTGGTCATCTGTGTAGTGAAAAACCTAGCTCTGCTTCCATGCTTTCCCAGTTCTTGTGATTTCTTGACTTCTTTGACCTTTGAGAGACATAATATGATGATTGAACACACATGGCCCCTCTTGGAATGCTTGGAGGCCTTTGGAGTGGCTCAGATGGATCCTTGGATTGCCCAGATCACAAACCCTAGATGCAGATGAACTTGAACTAATGCAGTGAAACAAAATGCAATATGAGATGGTATGCTTATACTAATGCAAACATGAAAGATCACAAGCCAATGGTTGATATGGGTGAGGGAAAATTTGGGGTGTTTACAGTTGCCCCTATTCAGGCATGAGTTAGCTGTGCAGGATGTAAGCGCCTGGCTTATCATACAAACAAGATAACTTGTGGTTGAATACCAAAGACAGTCCAAAATTTGCACTCACTGGGGAGAAGAAGAAAAGGGATATAAATTGTAAAAGGAAGTATAGTATGATTATCAAATGTGGGCGATGGAGGACGACCATCGAGCACAGGACGACTGCTGGGGAAAATGCAATGACAGGGACGACCGACAAGCTGGGGAAAGGTAAAGATACCATGATGGGGACGGCCATAAGGTAAGGAAATAAGATTCTCTAGGGATTAAAGTAAAGGCAATGATGGGGACGGCCATCAGGTTTGCAAAGTAAAGTAAACAACGATGGGCACGGCCATCGGTTTAAAGAATAAATGAAATATTGATGAGGGACGGTCATCAAAGGTGAAGGACGATCACCTAGCAGGGGACGGCTGCTCTTTATCACGACTTAGGATGAATTTCGGATAGAAAAGGTCGACGATGGGGACGACCATCGGACAAAATGGTGAAGGACGATCATCAAGAGGTGAAGGACGATCACCTAGCAGGGTACGGCTACTCTCGGGGTTTATCACGACATAGGACGAATGTCGGATAACAAGATCAACAATGGGGACGACCATCAGATAAAATGATGAGGGACGGTCATCAAAAGGTGAAGGACAATCACCTAGCAGGGGACGGCTGCTAAATATCACGACATAGGACGAATGCCGGATAGAGACGGGTTTCAATAATGGAGACTCCGCTGGGGAAAGGATGAGGGACGGTCATCCAAAGGTGAAGGACAATCACTTGGCAGGGGACGGCTGCCGAAAGTATCACGACATAGGACGAATGTCGGATAGAAGAAAAGTTGTCTGCTGGGGAATGGTAAACACAGACGAGTGTTTACGCTTTCAAGAATAAAAGGTATAAGTGTTTTAACGCTGTGTATAGATTAAAGATGCGGACGAGCATCCTTAGGACCATGATACGGACGAGTATCGATAGAAACAAACGCTGACGCATGTTCAGAGATGATGATACGGACGAGTACCAACTGGTTAACAAAGAACATGGACGAGTGTCAAATCTATGGGGAATAATATATAAATAGGATACGGACGAGTATCAGAGACTTCTGTATAAGTATGAGTGAGTATTGTGAAGTATGAGCAAAACACGGACGAGTGTTCAACTTGCTGGGGATAGTATGACACGGACGAGTATCAAAAGAGAATATATAGGTTATGAACAAACATTTGTATATGAGAGTGTAAAAGGTGTTTCGGCGACCTATGGGAATAGGATGACACGGACGAGTGTCGAAAGGAGTGTGTTATAAATAAGTGCTTGATTGGCAACAAGTGTTTTGACAGCCGTGCTGGGGAAAAGTGACACGGACGAGTGTCAAAAAGGTACGTATAGGTATTTGTATGCAAAGAGGATGTTTTGGCTTATATTTGCGGGGGAATAATACGACACGGACGAGTGCTGAAATAGGTATTTGTGTTGAAGAGTGCAAAGGGAATGCTTTGGCTTTTATTTGCAAGGGATGTGAGTTTTTATATACTGCTAATGAAATACCGATGGTAATTGCAGGTGACTGGCTCAAACCTGACTTGTGATCATGCAAATGTTTGATTTTTGCCGTAATGCTCCATATTAGATGGAATGCTACGCTCTGTGGGGAAAAATGATGCAAATGTTATGATTATTTAAAGGGAAACCGATCCGGGATTCGGATCCTGCTGAAGATTGGATCTCTGGCCGATCTGCTTGGAGGGGTGTCCCAGCTGGGGAGGAGACCATTGGTAGTTCTTCTTAGAATATGTAGCTATGCTTGGGGAAATAGATCATTGATAGACCTATCCTGTAAGAAGAAAACCCAGCTGGGGATAAGGAAGCTTCCGTCACTTTGTTGTGTGAGAGTTTCAGGCATTGCTCTTCTGGGGAGAGGCTGGAACTTTTGTGGGGAGATTGGCTGGGGATGCTCCTGTTGAGTAGACATGTGTTAAGGATGAGGAGGTTTTGACAACTCCGCTGGGGAAAATCATTCCAGATACTGTTCGGGGAGGAGGTATGCTGAGGAAGTGTGCTTGGCATGCCCCCTGCTGCGTATTGAATACCTGCAATCTGTTAAGACAAAGAAACGCACGAGTATCCCGAGGTATCCCTTACCGGATTATGTCATAGGAGTTAGATATTCGTGAGAGTAAATATATTTCCTGCAAGCATTTATTAAGAATGGCTCATTTGTTTTATGCAAATATTATATCATGGATATTGGACATTTTGCAAACGAAACAAAAATGTACGAAACGAGGTGTGACTGAAAACTCTGATTTTATTAATCTGGGTGCCCTGAATTGGCAGATATAGTCAAGGAAACAGATCCCCTGGAATGAGGAGATTGTTACAAATTGAAAAAGTAAAAGTGCTGGCAATGTTGATGACGCTTCCGGTGAGCTTCCCTTGCTATGACCTGTATGATCTTGACGTTCTTCTCATCTTGCTTTCTGAAGAAGGTTGATTCTGACTGATGCTTTATCCTTTCGAAGCTTGTCGTGTTGTGAGTGATACAGACGAATTAATAATGTAGTTGTTCGCTTATTCCCTGATTTTGCGTGGATCGCCCTTTCGGGTTTTCAATCCACCGGGATACCCATTTTTGCCTGAGCTGTCCAATGCGGCTTTTCAACTCAGCGGGTGTACATTTTTTTCAATTTTCCCTTATTTTTGCCCGAGTCTTTTATTCTGCTTTTTGACTCGCCGGGATGCCTTATCTTTTCCTGGACTTACATTCTGTTTTTATGTCCAACGGGTCATTTCATGCGAAGTATATTTTTTTAACTGCATCTGAATTCACAGGAGATAAGAAATCTTCACCATCCATAGTAGTGAGCATCAGTGCCCCACCATAGAAAACCTTCTTTACTATGAATGGACCATCATAATTAGGATTCCACTTGCCCTTGTGGTCTGTATGAGGAGGAAGAAGTCTTTTCAGCACAAGATCTCCCACTTGGTATTCCCGAAGCCTGACTTTCTGATCAAAGGCTTTCTTCATCCTTTTCTGATATAACTGCCCATGACAGATTGCAGCTAATCTCTTCTGTTCGATCAAATTCAGTTGATTGTACCGAGACCGGACCCATTGTGCTTCATTCAGCTTCACATCCATCAGTACCCGTAAGGAGGGTAGCTCAACTTCAACAGGTAGGACAACTTCCATACCATACACCAACTGATAAGGTGTTGCCCCGGTGGATGTTCTGATCGAGGTTCGGTACCCTTGCAAGGCAAATGGTAGCATTTCATTCCAGTCTTTGTAAGTAACCACCATCTTCTGCACAATCTTCTTGATGTTCTTGTTAGCTGCCTCAACAGCACCATTCATCTTTGGCCTGTAAGGAGAAGAGTTATGGTGTTGGATTTTGATGTCCCGACATAGTTCTGCCCTCATTTTGTTGTTCAAATTGGAACCATTATCAGTACTGATTCGCTCGGGTACTCCATATCAACAGATGATGTCTCTTTTCAGAAATCTGGCTACCACTTGTCTGGTGACGTTTGCATATGAAGCTGCTTCAACCCATTTGGTGAAGTAATCAATGGCTATCAGGATGAATCTGTGGCCATTTGAAGCAGTCGGTTCGATCTTTCCAATCATGTTAATTCCCCACATGGCAAAGGGCCAAGGTGAAGACATCACGTTCAAAGGATTTGGAGGCACATGCACTTTGTCTGCGTAGATTTGGCATTTATGGCATTTCCTGGCATAGGCACAACAGTATGCATCCATTGTGATCCAGTAGTAACCTGATCTTAACAATTTTTTAGCCATTGCATGTCCTTTAGCATGGGTACCAAAATATCCTTCATGCACCTCGTGCATCAGCAAGTCTGCTTCTTTCTTGTCAACACATCTGAGCAGAACCATCTCAAAGTTTCGTTTGTATAATGAACCATCAGCATTAAGGAAGAAACTACCAGCCAGCCTTCTTAAAGTTTTCTTATCATTGGATGATTCCCTAGGTGGGTATGTTTGATCCTCTAAGAAGCATTTGATATCATGGAACCACGGCTTGTCATCTTTGGCAATGTCTACGGAGAATACATATGCTGGTCGGTCTAGTCTGGATACCGAAATCCGAGGCACATAATTTGTAGCTTGAACCTTAATCATGGAGGAAATAGTAGCTAAAGCATTCGCGAACTGATTTTCATCTCGAGGGATATACTCAAGTTTGACTGTTGTGAAGAAAGTCAATAATATCCTCGTGTAGTCACGGTATGGAATTAGATGCTCTTGTTGAGTGTACCATTTGTCGTTGGTCTGATTGATTACCAAAGCTGAATCTCCGAATACAGTTAATTTCTTGATCCTGAGGTCAATGGCTTCCTCAAGACCCATGATACAGGCTTCGTATTCAACTTCATTGTTAGTGCATGCAAAGGTGAGTTTCACCGAGAAAGGCATATGAACTCCTTTAGATGTAATGAGCAATGCTCCAACTCCACGACCATTCATATTGACAGCCCCATCAAACATCATAGTCCATTCTTTTTCTGAGTCAGGCCCTTCAGTGTGAACAGGTTCTTCATGATCTTTTGCTTTTAGAAACATGATGTCTTCATCAGGGAAGTCAAATCTCATGGGCTGGTAATCATCAATGGGTTGCTCAACTAGATAGTCAGACAGCACACTTCCCTTGATGGCCTTTTGAGATGTATACTGAATGTCATACTCTGTCAGAATCACTTGCCATCTTGCAACCCTTCCGGTAAGTGCTGGCTTCTCAAATATGTACTTGACTGGATTCATTTTTGAGATCAAACAGGTAGTATGAGTCAGCATATATTGTCTTAGTCAGCGAGCAGCCCACGCTAAAGCACAGCAAGTTTTCTCGAGCAGTGAATAACGTTGTTCACAGTCGGTAAACGTTTTGCTTAGGTAGTATATTGCATACTCTTTTCGACCAGACTCGTCATGCTGGCCCAACACACACCCCATTGATCCTTCTAATACTGTCAGGTACATTATCAGAGGTCTTCCTTCAATTGGAGGCATGAGAATTGGAGGTTCTTGCAGGTACTCCTTGATCTTGTCAAAAGCTTTCTGACAATCTTTGTTCCACCTGACCGTTTGTTCCTTTCTTAACAATTTGAACAAAGGTTCACAGGTTGCAGTGGGGTGAGATATGAACCTTGAGATGTAGTTCAATCTACCCAAGAACCCCCGAACTTCCATTTCAGTCCTAGGTGCAGGCATCTCCTGAATGGCTTTGACTTTGTCGGGATCAACTTCAATTCCTTTTTCACTTATGATAAATCCCATCAACTTACCAGAACGTACCCCGAATGTGCATTTGTTGGGGTTTAGCTTCAGCTAATACTTTCTCAGACGCTTGAACAACTTCAACAAATTTACTAGATGATCTTCTTCAGTGAGGGACTTGGCAATCATGTCATCCACGTAGCATTCAATTTCTTTGTCGATTATATTGTGGAATAATGTTACCATAGCCCGTTGATAAGTAGCACCGGCATTCTTCAATCCAAAAGGCATTACCTTGTAACAAAATGTTCCCCAAGGTGTGATGAAGGTAGTCTTCTACATGTTTTCGGGCAACATTCTGATCTGATTATACCCTGAAAAACCATCCATGAAGGAAAACACCGAGAACTGAGCTGTGTTGTCGACCAATACATCAATGTGAGGTAATGGGAAATCATCCTTTGGGATGGCTCTGTTCAGGTCCCGGTAATCCACACACATCCGTACTTTGCCATCCTTCTTAGGAACTTGTACGATGTTAGCAACTCACGGCAGGTAACTAGTTACAGCAAGGAAACCTGCGTCCCACTGTTTTTGTATTTCTTCCATGATCTTTATTGCCATATCTGGACGAGTACGACATAGCTTCTGTTTCACTCAAGGGCAATCTTCTTTCAGAGGCAGCTTGTGCATAACAATATCCGTATCTAGACTTGGCATGTCTTGATAGGACCAAGCAAAGACGTCGACGTACTCTCGAAGCATGTCAATGAGTTGTTCTTTTACTGAAGCTTGCAAACTGGCCCCAATCTTCACCTCTTTCAAATCCTCTTCGGTACCAAGATTAACTGTTACAACTTCCTCCTGGTGAGGAGTGATCACTTTCTCTTCTTGTCTCAACAACCTGGCTAACTCTTCAGGTAACTCATAGTCTTCTTCAACCCCTTCATCAGCTTGATTAATCGGATTGTCGAAGTCATACAAGGTCATAGCAGTGCTGTTGTCGGTGCAATCTGGAGGATAATCCCTGTATGGGTTAAGATTTGTTCGTTTTAGTGATCAGTTTTAATCTTGTTTAGGAAAAGTGAAAATGAAGTTATTTATTTTGAAAACATTGCCATTTTATTGTTTTGTACAAAAGTGAAAAAATGAAAAAGACAGTGAGCGAAAAAGAGACTCGTTTGCAAAAGATGTCTGATATTCATTGATTTAATCCATTTGCACAAAATTACAATATGGCCCTATTACAAAATGAGTCATGACACCTTGGGCAAGATGCAGGACTTGATGCATGCTAAAAAAAGACAGGAAATAATAATTACTCTGCAGGAGTAACCCTTATAATTTCCTGGGAAGACCAGTTAAGGACTCGGTGCCCCGGGATCCTTGGACGTATCCAGCTTTCCAGGTTGTGGTCGCTTTCCTCCTCGTCTTCTAGGTTGTTAACAACATCTGGGGTGAGCATCCCCCCACTGATGAACTTGGGCTCTTTGGAAGCCTCTGATTGATCTTGTCGGAATGGTCTGTAACCCAAACCGAATCTATCTTCCTTCTTCTCCACTGGCAGTAGCTTTCCCTAGCCTTGGGCATTACCATCTTCAACAACCTTTCGGGCTTGTTGATAGGAGGCAATTGAAGTACCCATTCTATCTTCCTGGTGTCGCTCCCGATAAATGGGGGAATGGCCCAAATAACGGTACAGACGCGAACGGTCGGCGAGAGGGACAATGAGAACACACAGCCGTGAACTCACTGGAGATGAATAGAGTCGCCAGCTAGGCATTTTTATCCCGAAGGAAAGGTAATGCTGCATAAACCTAGAAAGGTATGGATAAGACGGTCGCGAACCAGAGAGACTGAGAAAGGGGGTTGGTTACAACCTGGGAAGGTATTAGCACCCAGATTGTCCGCCGTACTCGACGGGATCCACGCTTAAAAGATTTGTGCTTTAAAAGGGTAGTGTCAGTGCAATTTGTGTATAAAAGAGCTGGAAAAGGATGTACAGGTGTCAGTGTAAGAGAAGTGAAGTGTATAGGAGAAGTGTCAGTGTAGGAACAAAAGTGAAATGCTCAAGATCATGAGGCTAAAAGAATAGAGCTGGAAAGAGGGGAATATACAGAGACTTTTGTTCGATAACTGTTAAGTTATGCCTACGTATCCTCTCGTGCAATGAGGAAGTCAGAACACCGTAGTTCGACCCAAAGAGACTGAAAGATGAATTGACTTGTGAACTGCTTACTTGCCTATGCTCAAGTGTATGATCTGTCTGGCACAGATGCAAACTGTCTTGCATTAGACGGAAGAAACAAGTTCTCGTTTGTGAGTGAAGATGATGAGAAAAGAATCCCGGAGGAGACGATTAATGTTTGTTTTTGTATTTTCAGTCTTTTATTGCTTTTGAGAATTTGCCATAAGTTAATGAGCTTAAGTCTAAACCAAAGGGTTAGTAAACTCATCACATCCTCCCTCTGATTAGGGGTAATGAGAATACCTTAAGTGTGAAGTCAGCTTCTCACACTTAATCACCTTTGATGCAGGATTAAGATCATTAACCTACTTGTGATTATTTAGATGTTTTTGGTGTTTTTGTTTAGTGTTAAGTAATGAGATTAAGCCATAATCAAGGATTAAACAGACTCATTACACCATCCTAATAGAAGGATAATAGATGAGACTGTTTAAGCTGAGGAAAGCTCCTCAACTTAATCCATGATTAGGGATTAAACTCATGACAAAACAAGCCTTTGATTAAGTGGATTTTAGTTAATGGTATGATGATGAAGTGATTTTTAGGGTTTGTAAGACAACTTGAGGGGGACTTGTCCATTAACACTAGGGTTAGTTCTTCTTAACCAATTAAGGAAGAATTAGAACCCTAATGTAAGGCCCAAGTTACAAGCTTGATGTCTTGATGATTATTAGGTGAATTGATTAAAGTATTTAAACACATTAAGGGTTTAACACTTTAGGATTAAAGTTATACACTCCATCCTAATAGAAGGATGCAGGTATAAGCTTAATCACAAAGCCTTAAAGCCTTTAGGGTTTAGTTCCTGATTATGAGATGAGAAGAGAAGACTCAATGAGACACAAAGGTAAAAGACTAAGTGGGGAGACTAATCAAAACCCTAATCATTGTCATGCTTGGTTGTTCCTAAGGTTTGTGAGGTTTAAGAAAGAAGATCTTCAATGGAACCACCAGGAAGCAGAGAAAAGGATCAGGAGAAGCAAAGCAACTTGCTTCATTCAAGAAGTCAAGTCACTTGAGGAAAGAAAGTAAGGAGGAGAAGAATGAGCAAGCTCAATCTCAAGCACATACAAAAATGCAGCAAGGAAGCATAAAAAGAGATGAAGAGAAGTTATGAGAAGTGAAGGAAAATTCATTTCTCAAAGTCACTTACCACCTGAAAGGTTAGAAAAGAAATGCAATGCAATGCAAAATGGGATGAGATGACATGATGAGAAACAAAACCAGAAGCATTTACATGATGCTAATGATGCTATGAGATGCTACAAACATGAGGCAGCACATGGAAATGATCATACAAGCTTATGAATGCAAATGGGGCAAGTTAAGAACCATGAACATATATGAAAAGTTATGAAGTGCATATGTCATACAACATGGCAAATGCAAGATGCAATGACCAAACATGCTTTCAATATGTCTTATGATGTTCAATGAATCAAAAGGAGGCATGAAATGTCATGGCAAGTCATGTTATGCAAGCAAATGCAAGATGAATGCATATGGAAGCCCAAATTAGGGTTTATGAACAATACATCAAACAAAAAACAAAATCAGAAGCAAACAACATTATAAAAAATTGAAAATGCACTCAAAGGACCCCTAATCCTATACTAACCCAATGCCCAAAGGAGAGGTTTCAACTCTTAACCAAATTCAAGTTATGATTTTCCTAAGTTTTCTAGGGTTTTAGGGTTCCTAAACAAGAAAATTATCAAACAAATGGAAAAAGAAAGATCAAATCATGGCCATTTAATCTCACAAACTACATGTTAAACACAATGCAATGCAAAAAGAACCAAGGTCCAACTCTTTAGGGTTAGGCAGAAATGATTTTTAGAAGTTAGGATCAAAATAATGCATAAAAATGATTTTAATTCAATGAAAAATTCTCAAAATGCATCAAGATCAAAAAATAAATTTGGTTTGAAGGTTGGACAATGTTTCTAAATGTCTTAAAACATTTCATGAATTTTTTGGTGATTTTTAAATACCTAAAAGTATTTTTAATAAATTAATTTTCACTAATCAATTAAAAATAAACTTTTAAATATTTAAAAAATACTTTTATAATGCTAAAAATAAAAAATAAAAATATTTTTGTGTTTTAAAAATTAATGAAACCCTTGGTAAAAAATTTCATAATTTTTAAAGCCTTTTTGCTATTTTTAATAAATTGTACAAATTAAATGAGAAAAAATGAAAATAAAAATTAGTAAATGAAGAAGTAAGCAGATCTGATGGTTGATATTTAAACTGGAATGGAAATGGTTGACTGGCGCGTCATCCAAGGGCTGAGGCTTGCCCTGATTAAATTAATTTAATTATGATTAATTAAACTAATGAAAGGGGATTAGGGCAAAATGAGTGAATCTGGGCCAGTCGTTCACGCGCCAAGTCAAAGGGGTCAACCAATCCAACGCACGAAATTCAAATGCCACTTAATGACTGGGATTAGGGCTAAGTACTTTCAGGTGACCGGAGGGGAGCTCCGGTCATCTTCTCCGGCAATGTCAAAACCCTAGATCATGATTCAGGCCACCATCCATCAAATTAAAGCCAGGGAAACGTTCCTCTACTCAAACCTCACTCAAATCATCTCTCAAACTAAATTTCTCATGCTTAAACTAAGAGAATCGAAGCCATGAAGATTCACGGGCAAAGTTTCAGAGCCCTAGTAAATCCTCATTTCTCACTCATTTTTAATTCTAAACCCATCCCCATGATCAGCAAGACATACACAACCAGATTATAACTTAAAATGCAAGCTCTGAGAAAAAATGTTCATGGCCATACCTGAGATGGAGACTCCTGTTTCTGGGCTTTCAGAGCTATTCTTTGATGCAGGCTTGCTCCACTGATTCCCCTGGTGCTAATGGTAGGCTTGGAATGAGCTTAAACAAGCTATTTTGAGAGTTCCAGTTCTGGTGTATCAGAAAATGGAGTCTGTGTGTGAGTGGTTTCAAGCTCTGTCAATGGTTGGTTCTTGCTCTCTTGAGTGTGTGTGATGCAATGGTGAAAAGAAAATGGATGTTTGATGGCTGGAGAGGGAGATTCGAAGAGAGGAAAGTTTTGGCAGGTTTTGTGGTATGCTGTGTTCTCGCTTGCTTCAATGCCCAATGCCATGCTATAACACTCCAACAATGTGTGAATAGGCTGAGGGCAGGTCAGTAGGGGTGGCTGTTCACTGTGCCAAGAGTATGGGAGTTTTTGCCAAAAAGTCAAGTTGGCTTGTACTTGCAGCATGGGTCATGGCAGCAGCAGTTTGAAGTCATGTCTTGCTTCAGCTTGAGTTGAGGAGGGCCCTTGGATGGCTGGTAGCTGACTGCAACATATGGATCACAAGCTATGCTAGCTTTTGCAACTTGCCCACTTGATGTTTCCTCATGATTTTGTGCCATATACTTGAGACATTGCTTGCTGAATTTTGTAGCATGGCACTTCTTTTTAGTCATGGCAATGTATAGAAGTCAGCTAGTGATCACATAACTTCCTAAAAAATGGTTTTGCCAAGAATCCCCTTTTGCACTTGTGATGAAAAATGGCTTAGGGATCTTTGAAAATCAAAGCAAACAATGCAAAATCCCTTGGGCCAATTCTGTTTTTGGGGTCATGTATGATCATATGATGAAGTTTTGAAGTCATTTGGAAGTCACTTGAATGCTTGACATATGAATTTGCAAATTTTCCAATTGGTGCATAACTTGAAAATTAATGATTTTTGCCAACTTTGATGAACCATAACTTTTGATCCAAAATGAATTAGGTCATGTTCTTGTACTTTTTGAAAAGGGAAAGATCTATTCTACAACTATCATGACCAAAGTTTTTCCATTTGAAGCATTTTTGGATCAAAAAGTAAGGTTTGAAAAGTTGCTTAAAATGACAAATTCCTTAAAAGTCAACCATGCCCAAAAAAGTCAACTTTGCAAAAACTTCAAATTCTTGAATTTTGTGAACTTCAACCTTCTTTCATGATCAAATAAAGATCAAATACACTCCAAATGATGAAGATCACCCCTTGGTTGGGTCATTGGGGGCCTCAGATGCCCTGATTTTACACTGACTTGTCTGAAAAGTCAACTCTTGATCAGATGACTTCCCCATGGAATTTCTTCATGAAAATTGATATGCATACTCCCTATACCATATAGAGACCAATAGAAACAAGAATGACCAAAAAATTTGGAGTTATGGCCTCTGAAACCAAAACCCTAATTTCAGGTCCTCTGTGCAGTCAAGCCTGACTCTGCTTCCATACCAATCCCAGTTCTTGTGATTCTTTGGCATTTTTGACTTTGAGAGGATGTAAAATGATACTTGAACACATATGGACCCTTTTGAAGGGATTGGTGGCCCTTGGAGTGGCTCAAGAAGCTCTTGGATTGCTCAGATCACAAACCCTAGATGCAGATGACTTTGAATCTATGCAGTGAATCAAAATTGCCATATGAGATGGTATGATTGTGTTTATGCATATGAAGTGATCACAAGCCATGGTGTGAATGGGTGAGGGCAAATTTGGGGTGTTTACACCTGGGATGCAGCAAATACTTCAGTCGTCGCCTCATTAACATTCAAGGCCTCGAACCCTTGGTTCATAGTTTCATGGATTTCACCATCCATCTCAATATACTTGTATGTAGCCAAATAGCTAACAAATATGTCCTCTTCACCACAGATGGTGATAATCTGTCTTTCCCACTCATATTTCAATTTCTGGTGAAGGGTCGACGTTATTGCGCCTGCTGCGTGAATCCACGGTCGACCCAACAAACAGCTGTAGGTCGGTTGAATGTCCATCACATAGAAAGTAGTCTTAAAGACTTGCGGACCGATTATTACTGGTAGCTCCACCTCTCCAAGAACAGATATTTTGGAGCCATCAAAAGCCCTGACCACAAGGTTGCTTGGTCGGAGAGCTATTCCATCATATTCGAGCTTGATAAGAGCTTTCTTGGGTAAGACATTGAGTGAGGACCCAGTGTCTACAAGAACATGAGATAGTACATCTCCTTTGCACTCCAGGGTTATGTGCAAAGCTTTGTTGTGGTAACGTCCTTCTGTTGTCAAGTCAGTATCAGTGAAACCTAGCCCATGGCTAGTATTGACACTAGACACCACTGTTTCAAGCTGATTCATTGTGATCTCTTCTGGCACGTAGGCAGCGTGCAGAACTTTGAGTAGTGCATCCCGATGGGCTTCGGAACACAACACTAGGGATAGTATAGAGATCTTTGAAGGAGTCTGGTGGAGCTGATCCACAACTTTGTAGTCACTTCTTTTAATTATCCTCATAAATTCATCCACATCCTAATCAAAGGATGATTTATGAGTCTCTTTCGGTGCAGATTCTTCAGGTATCACACTCTTCCCTTTGGCTTTGGCAGCAACCTCTGCCTCAGTATTAATCTTTGGAGCTTGCGACGCGAAGAGGCGTTCGCTTCGGGTGAAGCCTCCGCCTCCCCCGACATTATCCACTTGGGGAGTGGGAACTGAAGAATCAAGAAGGACTTTTTCTCCGTTGCAGTAATAGTCAGCACCATAATGCCATGGTACATCATTGTCTTTATTATACGGAATTGGCCCTGGCACCGTGATGGTGACTGGGCTAACTGCAGTAGAGGTTGGAACCGTTATTGTATGTGGATCATAGAAGATGGTGACAGGACTTCTGGTGGATGTTGGTGGTGGTGAATTGAAGCTTGGTTGAAACTGTGGTCTAGATTGTTGAAAGTTGCTGGAATTCGCGACCGTTGTCGGGTCATAATAAATAGTAACTATGGAGACGTCGTTATTGGTGGTTGCTGGAGTTGTAGAAGGAGATGAAATGGAACTGTTGTTTGCTGAAGTGATGGAAGAAATGGTTGTTGAAGTTGTAGTTGAATCAGTAGGAACAATGGTTGTTGCAGTTGTAGAAGAATCACTTGTTGTTGACAAAAGCGTTGCTGGTGTTGTAGAAGCAGTGGTGGTTATTTGCAGAATGCCTTCTCTGATCAAGCCGTTAATTCCACTCCTCAAGCTTGCACACCCATTCTTGGAAAGTTTGCATGATTTACAACAGGCCTCACAACCTGGAAACACTTGGCATTTCAAAAGTTGGGTTTTAACCTCTGCCAGAGGTGTCTGAATACATGCAATATCTTCTATTAAACTCATGGGTGAGCCTTCCTCTATAGCATTAATCATTGGCCCACTGTGGCTTGGCATAGGATTTTCATGACATTGGGAGGAGGAGCAAAGTTCAGGGCCTTTGAATCTACCAGATCCTAGACCTTCATATGCAGAGCTCTGCATTTTTCCGTAGAGTGACCAGGTGCGTTGGAATGAAAAGCACACCTAGCGTTGACATCATAGTTTCTTGGAAGGTTCTGAGGATCAGGTGGAGTCAATGTCCTCAACTCAACAAGATTGAGCTTTAGGAGTTGTGGCAGCAGTGTAGCATATGGCATTGGAATAGGGTCAATCACCCTGTTGATCTATGATGGTCGTTATTGAAAAGGGCGTTGTTATTGATTGTTGTTATTGTTGTTGTATGATCTCTGTTGTGGAAACTGTTGTTGTTGCAGAAACTATTGTGGTTGTTGAGTATAATGAGGAGGTGGAGCAGGAATAATAACAGCAACAACTGATCTGGGCAGATATTGAGGTCTCCCTCTTCCCATGTGTACAGAGTTTGTTTCACCAGATCTACGGGGCCTAGCAAATGGCTTCCTTGCACTGCTTGAACTGGAACCGTTGTCAGAGATATTTCCCATCTTCAGCAAGCTCTCAATTCTCTCCCCAGCTATCACCACATCTGCAAAGCTGGTGGAAGAAAATGCAGCCAATCTGTCAATATAGGTACCCTGGAGAGTATTCATGAACATGTCTGGCATCTCCCTTTCTGACATCGGGGGTTGAACGGCAGCAGCTAGTTGCCTCCACCTTTGGGCATACTCTCTAAAGCTTTCGCGGGAAGACTTAGACATTCCCATCAGAAGGGTCCTGTTTGGGGCCATGTCCAGATTATATTGATACTGACGGATAAAAGCTTTAGCCAAGTCTTTCCAGTTTCTTAATGTGGCTCTAGTTAAGTGGGAGTACCATTCTCGGGATGCCCCTGTCAAGCTATCCTCGAAGTAAAACATCCACAACTTCTCATCCATGGTATAGGCTTTTAATCTTCCCGAGAAAGACTGAAGGTGGGTACGTGGGCAGGATGTGCCATTATATCTTTCAAAACACGAGGGTTTGAACTTGTGAGGAATTCTCACCCCTTCCACCAATCCCATGTCCATGACATTAAAACCTGGAGAGTTTTAGGATTCAAGAGACCTCAGCTTCTCTGCAATTTCATCCAACCGACGGTCGTAAACTTCGTCTCCAGCCCCTACCACTGTAAATTGCTCTTCTTGAGAATCTTCCTGCAAGACCCTTCCTCCAGCAGTGTTACCCTGAGTATTTCTTATGGCATTGATATCTGGGTTCAAATGAGGCCCAAACTCTGGTGGATCAGTGCGAGGTTGCACGTGATCATTGTTACTGGTACCTCTTGTACCTGAATGGTGTTCCTCGAGAGTTTGTCGCTCAACTAACTCCCTCAGTCTTTCCTGGCTCTGAGCTAGACCAGTCATCACTGTCATGAATTGAGTCATTTGATTCCTCATCTCGACCCTTTCATTGGCCATCTGGGCCCTCACTTCATTCAGGTCTTGTTGAACTTGATCCATCTGGAGTCCCGGAAGGTTGTTTCTTGTCGGGTACCAGTGTATTTTGTTGACAGGGAACACTCTTCTGCGAGCAATGTTTCCTGAAACCACAACAAAGTGAGAAACAACAACAAAAAAAAACCCTACAAAACAAAGAAAATGTTAGTATGCAATGCAGGATGCCTATTTGTCTTCCAAGGGTATCCGGTTTGGTTCTTTGGTTTTGACCTTTCCAGACCTCGAGGAAATGCTGATGATGTTGCAGAGAGAGATAAAGTCCACAAAAATAATACAAACCATATATATTACAAAGAGTGAAAATACATAGTTTGATTACAATAACATTCCCATGGCGGATCAAAATACATCAATCAAAAGGAAAAATACAATCAAAATGAAGTACAAACAAAAAGAATCAAACATCCAATCCAAAGTCATCGTCTCTGACTTCCTTCAGGAGGGCCTCAATCACTGGACCAACCGGATGCTCTGTGATAGTCCTGATGAGGAGGTTCCTAGTAGCAATGGCACTGGTCAACTTCTTATGCTTATCCCGATCCTTTGACCTCTTCAACCATGCTCGGAGTTTTAACTCAAAGATCTCTTTATGTGCTACTAATAATGCCTCCTGATTCTTCTTCTCACTAGCCTCCAGCTGCTCTATCTTAGCTTGAGTCCTTTGATCTTCTTGTGCACGGGCCTCAGTGATCCTAATCCACCTAGCCTGGCTCTCCTCCAAGTAGTGCTCTTCCCTATCCTTCTGAGTCTTTGCTTCCTTGCAAGCATTCTTAAGTACTAACTCTCATGCTCTAGCTTTTCTGATGTAGTCATCCGTCTTCTCAATCTTGGTCAAGTGCTCAATCCTGAGCCTCTCCAACCTCTCATTGTCTAAACATCTATCATTCCTCTCCTAGAGGGTCTTCTTTAAAGCTTCAGAGAGCTGAGTATTCCTTTCCTTCAGCTTCTCAAACTCTTCCAAACCGACAGTGGTTGCAGGCTGCACTATTGAAGGTCCAGGTACATCTTCTAAGGTAAATGGCATCCGGGTGATTTGTGCCCTAGTACGAGACCAATCAAGATACTGTGCTGAAGCTATATTGTTGCATTTGCCCAAAATAGTTGTCCCTTTGGTCTGGATATTGTCCCAAGCCCAGGCTGCCTGTTAGACAACAGTAGAGTTGTGCTGGATTTCACAATAGAGAGTCTCATTCAGGTCTTGCCCTCTTAGAGGATGAACCAAAGCATACCCTAATTGTCTCTTTAAAAGCAAAGGGTTGTAATTGATGAAACCTTTTACTCCAATCAAAGGCACATTAGGATATTGCCCACAGCTAGTAATAATGTCTTTGCCCTTGGTGCTCTGAGTGCACCATCTGATGTCTTCTGATGTTAGGGCAATCAATCTCTTAGCCCAGTTCTTTGGCTGATGGGGGTTCAGGAAAGTGTCAGACTTTGGCGGGTGTCTTAACAACCAACAGTAATAAAGGGGAGCATAGCATCTGACCAGTCTTCCTCTTTGCTTCTCATTCCTCTGGTGTACTGAATAATAGAAGTCTCCAAGCAAGGTAGGCACTGGGTTCCTTAGTAAGAATAGGTGAATAGAATTCTTGCTTACAAACTTTGGCTCGTATACAAACAAGATAATTCCATATATGTTGAGGGCTAGAAGTGCACAAACAGCATCCCACTTCCCTGCTGCAACATGCAGGGTGGCCTGGGAGATCAAGAAATCTAGGTGAAAGCCTGGAACCCCGACCTTGGTGGTCATGCTCTGATCAATAAGGGCAGGCTCCAAATGTAATGCCTTAGCTATGTCTTCATTCTTGGGAACAACCATCTCAGGGTTGAAAGGAATCCCTCTCCTGATAGGGACACCTAACAACATGGAAAAATCTTCTAGCAGAGGTCCCAACTGAAAATCAGGGAATGTGAAGCATCTGAGAGGGGGACCATAAAACTGCAAGCAAGTATGAATCATGCTCCTCTGGGATGCATCCAGGTCCATGATCATGTCCAATATGCCTCCATAATGTTCTCTGAATAATCGGACATGATCAGGAGTAATGAGAGACTGGATCTGTCTGATGCCTGTCAGGGTAGGCTCAAAGAAGTGATATGTGATGTTGCTCTTCCTGGAAGTGTCCATGCTGATGATGGGTGTTAATGAAGAAAACTGAGAGTGACTGCTAATGAAGGTCACTGAAGAAGATGATGAAGAGGGGTCTCTGGTGAAGGCAAACTAATGAGGGTTCTGGAGAAGGAACTCTGACAAACTGATGAAGGTACTGGAGAAGATAACTGAAGAAGTCTGAGCAGCAGAATGGGTCAAAACCAAACCAAAGATAAGTAGGTGGATACCCTGTAAAACAAATAGGCAAATGTTAAATGATGCAAAAATGATGTATGCAGAATGATATGCAAAGGGTTTGTGATCAAGTGCTGGATCTGTTATCTGCCTTGATACAGTCCATGTGTGTTCATAAGTCCGGATGGAGGCTTAGATACCAGTAACCAGGTGGGGGACTCAAATAAAGAGTCACAAATCCAGGGTTTCACAAGAACTGTCCAAAGTGATGCATTCTTAAAACAATATTAGTAACAGGGTATGATGAGGCTAAATGGTTCCTGCAAACCTGTAAACATCCCAACCCCCACACATGTAATGTTCTAGAGCAAGGATCCTCAAACTTGGATCAGTTATGAGAAGTGTAAACACTTCTAACCCAGAGGTACATTGTTTACAATAACCATAAAAGATCCTCCTCTAATTCACCTCAGATGCTGAAGGTCATAAAAAGGTCATACAGACTTAGCAGGCTTCCCAGATAGCCCTAGTATTATAGGAAATCTGTAGCATAGAGTTCTCAAGAAGAAACCTATGTCTGAATCGTGTTTCATATTCCCGCACCAGACCAAAATGGAATGGGAAAGAATATGAAGCCACTCTAGCCTATGTGTAACTCAGGTCCCCGGTATAGGACCTTAATCACTCAATGATCCCCCGCCCACCAAGGAAACAGCAGATCCAGCACATGATAATGACAATATGAAATGCATAAAAACTGTAAATGAAAGCAATAAATAAAGTTGTACATAAAGCAATAGATAAAGCAACAAATAAAAAGCACAAGTAGCACATAACACCCCCGTAAACACAAATCAAACAAGCGCTAGGAGGAACCCACAAAAAGAACCAGAAGCCCTGGTTGCAATATAAGGGTCCCCAGCAGAGTCGCCAAGTTGTCGCTCCCTCGAAAAGACACCCGGGTCAGATAGGATACAGACGTGAACAGTCGGCAAAAGGAGAGAAATGAAGTGAATAGAGTCGCCAACTAGGCATTTTTATCCCGAAGGAAAGGTAATGCTGCATAAACCTAGAAAAATGATGGATAAGACGGTTGCGAACCAGAGAAACTGAGAAAGGGGGTTGGTTACAACCTGGGATGGTATTAGCACCCAGATTGTTCGTCGTACTCGACGGGATCCACGCTTAAAAGTTTGTGCTAAAAGGGGTAAGTGTATGTGCTATCTGTGTGCAAGAGCTGGAAAAGAAATATACAAGTGTCAGTGCAAAAAGGTGTGAATTGCTCAGGAACTGAGGCTTAAAGGAGAATGCTGAAAGAAGGGTAAGACACAGAGACTTTTGTTCGATAACTGTTAAGTTATGCCTACCTATCCTCTCGTGCAATGAGGAAGTCAGAACACCGTAGTTCGACTCAAAGAGACTGAAAGATAAATTGACTGTTGAACTGCTTACTTGTCTATGCTCAAGTGTATGATTTGTCTGGCTCAAGTGCTAATTGTCTTGCATTAGACGGAAGAAGCAAGTTCTCGTTTGTGACTGAAGTTGATGAGAAAAGAATCCCGAAGGAGACGATTATTGTTTGTTTTTGTGTTTTCAATCTTTTATTGTTTTTGTGTCATAAGTTAATGAGCTTAAGCCTAAATCAAGTGTTGTAAACTCATTATATCCTCCCTGATTAGGGATAATGAGCCTACTTAAGTATGAGATAAGTATCTCAACTTAATTACCATGATGATGTAGGATTAAGATCATTAACCTACTTGTGATTATTTAGATGTTTTTGGTTTTTTTGTTTAGTGTTAAGTAATGAGTTTAATCTCTAATCACAGATTAGTGGGCTCATTACACCATCCTAATAGAAGGATAATAGATGAGAACACTTAAGCTGAGGAAGATACCTCAACTTAATCCATGGTTAAGGATTAAATTCATTATATAGCAAAGCCTTTATTAAATGGATTTTAATTAAAGGGTGAAATTACGAAATTGTTTTTATGTTTGTAAGACAACTTGAGGGGGACTTGTCCATTAAACACTGGGGTTAGTCCTTCTTAACCATAAAGGAAGAATTAGAACCCTAATATAAGGCCCAAGTTACAAGATGAAGTCTTAGTGATTATTAAGATGATTTGATTAAGAGGTTTAAAAAAATTAAAGGTTTAACACTTAGGATTAAAGTTATACACTCCATCCTAAGAATAGGATGCAGGCATAACCCTAATTCCAAAGTCCTAAAACGTTAAGAGTTTAGTCTCTGATTATGAAGATGAGAAGAGAGATTCAAGGAGACTCGGAGGTAAAAACTAAGGGGGGACTAATCATAACCCTAATTATTATCATTCTTGGGTGTTCCTATGGTTTGTAAGGCTTGAGAAAGATCTTCAAGGAAGCCACCAATGGAAGAAGCAGAAGAAATAAGTTACTTACTTCATTGAAGAAGATAAGTAAATTAAAGAAAGAAGGTGAGAGATGAACATGAGTGAGCAAGCCCATTCAAAGACCATTAGAAATGAAGCAAAGATGCATATGAAGAAGATGAAGAGAAATGAGATGTGAAGGCAAATCCACTTCTCAAATTGACTTACCACCTGAAAATATTAGCACAAGATGCATAAGGAAAGAAATGAAATGGAATGAAACATATGCAAAAGCAAAGACCAAAACCAGAAGCATACTCATGATGTAAATGATGCTATGAAATGCTACAAAAACATACAAAGTGTACATGAATGATCATACAAAGATGAGATGCAAATGGAAGCATGCTTTGAAGTTTGAAAGTTCATGAAAGTTAATGAATGGAAATGAATGCAAATCATGGAAAATGAATGTAGAAATGATCAAGCATGACTCTAACATGTCCTAAGATGTCTAAGATGACATATGAATGCATGAAATGTCATGGCGATATCATGTATGGATGCATATGCAAGATGAATGCAAATGGACATGTAAAATTAGGGTTATATGGAAGCATGAGATGCAAATGGTAAAGACAGAAGCAAATGACATGATAAAAAATTGAAAATGCACTCAAAGGAACCCTAAACCTATACTAGGTTACCATCCAAAGGGGGAGGTCAGAAGCCAAACCTAGAAGGATTTATGAATTTCCTAAGTTTCTAGGGTTTTTTGGGTGATCTTCAATGTAAAATTCTAAACAAATTGAAAATGGAATATAAATTCATGCCAAAAATATCCTAGAAACTACAT
The DNA here is from genome assembly GCA_963966055.1 of Lathyrus aphaca. Lineage (NCBI taxonomy): Eukaryota > Viridiplantae > Streptophyta > Magnoliopsida > Fabales > Fabaceae > Lathyrus > Lathyrus aphaca. Next base: position 457,694,085 of record OZ014524.1, on the reverse strand, counting down.
GATGTGTATGAGACAATGCAAAAAGAAGTAACTTCAAACCCTTCATGGTTAGGCAGAAAAGATTTTTCAAAGGTTAGGGTTTAAAAATGTGATTTTATGAACCCTAAATTCAAAGAAAATTGTCAAATGATGATCAAAACCAAAAAGAAATTTGTATGAAGGGTTTGAAAATGTTTCTAAATTTGTTAAGATGCAACATGAATTTTTTGTGATTTTTAGAAACCTAAATGGTATTTTAATTAATTAAATTCAATTAATTAATTAAAATAAACATTTAAATATTTTAAAAATACAATTTTTATGCAAAAAATAAAATAAAAATCATTTTTTGATTAAGAAAAATATTTGGAATAAAAATGCAAAAGGAAATATTTTTTGGATTTTTCTAACTATTTTAAAATAATTATGCAAGAAAATGCAATTTAAATGAAATAAAAATCAAATTAAATGGAAAGTATGACAATCTGATGGACCAGATTCAAAGTTGAGGAAAAAGTGTTGACTGGCGCGCAGACCAAGGGCTAGGATTGCTTCTGACCTAATTTCAATTAATTAATTTAATTAATCCTGATTAAAGTTTAATGACCAATCTCATCCATCCAAACACGCGCGAGAAACGTGATCTAAGGGCTGACATTCAAACTCACCCTAAACCCTAATTAATCTCAAACGGCCGGAACAGTGCTCCGGTCGTCTTCTTCGGCCATCCCCCTCACCTGAAACACTCAAAACACATCCTTAAGACCCCTAAAGCTCCAAAATCAATCCTTAAACATCATAGAACACAAATCCAGCAACAAAAACAATTTCTCATGCATCAAAATGAAGAATCAATGAAGAATATTTTTAGGTCAAAACTTTCAGAAGTTCATGAAATCCTCATTTCTTAACCATTTTCAAAAATAAAGACATCATGATGATCAGCATATCACATAAAATCAATTAGTAACTTAAAAAACAAGTTCTGGAAAAAAGTTCTTGATGATACCTGAGCTGGAGCTTTCGAAACTGGAGCTTTCTGACCACTTCTTTGATGCTTTTCCACTCCCCTTGATCCCCTTATGCTTCTGGAATGCTTGAAAGGAGTTTATATGGAGTATTTTGAAGGTTTCAGTTCAGAGGTGAGGGAAATGGTGTTTTGGATTCTTGAGGTTTCGGGCTTGTTTAATGGTTGGGAAATGATCTGGAGAGTGTATGGAGATGATTGGTGAAAGAATTTTGGAGTTTTGATGGATGGTTTATGAAATTCGAAGAGATGAAGTTTGAGAGTGATTTTTGGTAATCTGAGTTGCGTGTTCTTGCAGGCTTGTGTGTTGTGTGAAATGAGTTGCATAAGGCATGTATGTGAAGCTGTGATAGGCCAGAATAGTTGGTGTGGGCTATGCTGATTGGTATGGGGTGATTTGCAAAAAGTCAAGGTTGGTTGTACTTGAGGTATGGGCACATGGCAGGCTTGGATTTGGGCATGGCTTGGTTCAGCAGAGATCAAGGAATGCTTATGGATCAGATTTGATGAGCTGTAACAAGTGTATAGAAAGATTCATGCCATTTTGCAAATTTGAAGAACTTTGGCCCTTTTGGAATTTCTTGAAGTTCAAGGCACGAAAGTGTATGATTATTGGGACAATTCTGATCAAAATGAGTTGTACTATGATGGTATGATGTTTATAGATGCATTAGAGGTCATGAAATGGCTTGGCAAGTGGTTTTGCAAAAAATCCTCTTTGGTGTATTCTTGAAAATTATAGGATTTTTGCCAACTTTGAAGGATCATAACTTGAGTTCAATAACGAATTAGAACATGTTCTTGTACTTTTTGAAAAGGGAAAGACCTAATCTACAACTTTCATGACCAACAATTTTTCATTTGAAGCATTTTTGGTTGAGAAAGAGGAGGTTGAAGAACTTTCCCAAAATGGAAAGTTTCCATTACAAGTCATTTCCATTTTTGGCTTGGTTTAGCTCAAATTTATTCAATTTTGTGAACTTCCAAGCACTTCAATGATCAAATAAAGATCATATAACTTCAATTTTATGAAAATACCCCTTTGGTTCCATTGTTGGGGTCCTCAGATGCCCTGAATTTGCTCTGACTTGCTCAAGAAGTTACCCAGTGAACAGATGACTTCCACAATGAATTTCTTCATCAAACTTGGTACATATGATCCTTATAACATCTTAAGAACATTAGAAACAAGAATGACCAAAAAAATTGGAGTTAAGGCCTCTGAAACCAAAACCCTAATTTTGGTCATCTGTGTAGTGAAAAACTTAACTCTGCTTCCATGCTTTCCCAGTTCTTGTGATTTCTTGACTTCTTTGACCTTTGAGAGACATAATATGATGATTGAACACACATGGACCCTCTTGGAATGCTTGGAGGCCTTTGGAGTGGCTCAGATGGATCCTTGGATTGCCCAGATCACAAACCCTAGATGCAGATCAACTTGAACTAATGCAGTGAAACAAAATGTAATATGAGATGGTATGCTTATACTAATGCAAACATGAAAGATCACAAGCCAATGGTGTGATATGGGTGAGGGAAAATTTGGGGTGTTTACAGGAAGGATAAAGCGTCGGTCAGAATCAACCTTCTTCAGAAAGCAAGATAAGAAGAACGTCAGGTCATACGGGTCATAGCAAAGAAGCTCACTGGAGCGTCATCTTCAACATAGGGAGTAAAAAAATCAGAAAGAAAAATCTTCCATAAGAACAAAGTCATATAATTACATACACAAAGTCAGAAGAGGTGACTGTTACTCCAAGAAACCTCATGGGTGCTTAAACCGTCAACTTCATTGGTTCCTCAACCATTACAAAACCCTTTCGAGAGGCGAGCGCTCAGGCCAAATTAGCTGAGTATAGGACTGGAGAACATCAAGGAGATTGGGTGGGCACAGATACATTTTGAGCCATAAATCCTTCTTTCTAAAACCTTGAACCAGGCCACATTATAACCCTTGAAAGTCCTAATTGAATCAGGGTCGATTCTGAAAGCATACTACGACAAGGTTGCGTAAACTGACTCCTACGATTTGCTAACTCAGCACTACGTTTGGACTAACGGTCCATTCGTCACACACTTTCACGACATCCAAATAAATAAGTTTTCAAAACTTGCATGAGCATCGCATTAAAATTACCATTTGTAAATGAATAGTTTTAATTGCAAGTCAGTTTGTGACATCAGGGAAGTTCCTACAAAGAGCAATCAGAGGGAACTTGATCATTCAGCAATGATGACCAAAATCAAGAGCATCATGTAGGCCTATGGATCAGGAGTATGTTATCCAGTGGTTTTGTTGACCAAGAAATCCGTCAGGGTAAAGCTAGTCCCCAAGCATCGGTTGATTGAGAAACGTCATTCAAAGTCAGTTGATCAGAGTTGAATCTGCCAAACAGGGGCAGGACACCTGGGTTTTCTGTTGACCAAGGATGATTTCGTCCAATGCTTAGTCGGAACGAGTCAATTCGCTTCCACGCTCATACCGGGGCAGGGCACTTCCAGAGTTCACCAAGTGCAACTCTCCTCGAGAGAACATCCAAGTTTGCCATGCCAGAAATTGGATAATCAGTGACAGTCTGTTCGAAGACTCACCCAACAGGGGCAATTTTAGCTACACAGAGCAAGTTATATCGGAAATCTCCGAGTTCAAGACGAGCTTCGGGGAATCATGCTACCTACCCTCGTTGTTGTCACCCTTCTCAGCAAAAAGCCTTGTCACCAAAGGCCTTCCTACCCACCTCGGGAGCTTTTTTGGAGCTTTTCATGAGCATTGCATAAATCATTTCCATACATTATTCATGTCGCTTCGCTCGAGCATATAGAGCATACGCATCATAAATTTATTGGGCATACCCCTACAACATCAGATCTCACACCCAGAGGGCCTCGTAACCCCAACTTCTTGACACTTCAAAGTCCAGTTCTCGTCTGGCAAGCCGTTTCAAAGTCCAGTCTTCATCTGGCAAATCGTTTCGAAGTCCAGTTCTCGTCTGGCAAAACCAACTTCAAATACCGGTTCTCGTCTGGTAGGCGAATCTTTTAACCAGTTCTCGTCTGGTCACCTTTTCATTTAACCTGTTGAACACCAGTTCTCGTCTGGTAGTCATTCTTTTTCAGAGTCAATTCTCGTTTGACAATGAACCCAAGGAGTCAGTTCTCGTCTGACGACTTATTCTTTGCCCATCAGTTCTCGTCTGTTGGCCTACCTTTAATAAACTGGTTCTCGTCTGTTAATTCACCTTCAAAGTCCAGTTGCTTTGCAACCAAAAAAATAAATAATAATAAATCATTATCAACCTGGCCCTATCGCCCAACCATCCTCGTTTCAATCATCTCCCGTAGCTTGCATATCTTCATTTCCTTAGCATCATGAGCATACGTTTGCATCTTGCTTCATTTGCATTGCATCTTCATACTGCATGGTTTCTGTTTCAGCTCTGGTGTAGAGCAAGATCATTAAAAGGCACAGTCCGGGGCATTTATCTCGAGATCCGATGATTTTCTACGAGAGAGTTTGAAGACACTGGAGAAATTCTGGATGCCATGTCTTCTGTAAAATCCTCTAGAGACAATCTTTTTCATAGATGTTACAATATGGCATAATTGAGGAGTAAGGAATGCTTGTTCACTCTTGGTAACCAGTATGCAATTGTTGAGCTCAAGAGCTTGAAGCGTCGACTTAATTCTCAGGGAATGTCTGGTATTTCTTTTCCCAACAGGGCATTGGACGTTTATTTCTTCCCTAAGCAGAGAATTTTCCTTCAGCCGACAAGGTTTCTTCAGGAGGAGTAGGTCATTCTCATCCGATCAAAGTCCAATTTTTCATTGGCATATCTTCCCAACACAGTCGTCATACTATACCTGGGGCATAATTTGGCTTATTTTGATCTCTAATTCTCCAACAAAGTCTCTCCTCAGTAGAGCATTGCCAAACTTTTTCCTCAGCCAAGCTAGAAGGTTGACATTTCCCCAGCAGAGTCGCCAGCCGTCGCTCCCCGGATTTCCATCCTGGTACAAACGCGAAAGTGGCGCGGAAAGAGGTAGAGTCGCCAGCCAGGCATTTTTTTTCCCGAAGGAACGGGAATGGTAATGCTGCACAAACTAGAAGAAAAGAAAAGGAAAGACATGGGTCCTGCGAACCAAAGAGACTGAGTTCGGGAGTCGGTTACGACCTGGGAAGGTATTAGCACCCAGATCGTCCGCCGTACCCGACGGGATCCACGATTGCAAGGGAACTGTTTCAAAGGGTGAAGAAATGAAAGCTAATGTGAAGAAAAGGAACTGAACTGGATACAAAGAAAATAAGAGGAAACTGAACAAGAAATGAAAAGGAAAAATGTAGGGAAAATAAAGATTATGCTCGAACGGGCCCTACCCCGCTGCCTACGTACCTCATCTGGACAATGAGGATCAGAGTCGCCGTAGTTCCCCTAACTAGGGGTGGAAAAGATTGCTTGTGTCTTAAGGCTTGAACTGCCTATGTCAATGCTCAGGTGTTGCAGGCTCGGACGACGAGTGCGTTACCGTCTTGCAAAATGACAAGTAGGAGCAAGTTCGTACGATGAGAGTGAAGGTGATGAGAAAAGAAGTCCCGAAGGAGAGACGCTTATTGTTTGTCCAGTGTTTTTTTATGAGCTTTTATTGGTGTGTCACAAGGAAGTGAACTCAAGCTCTTTTCCATGGAATGTGTACTTGCTACTACATTCCAAGATGGAATAATAGAACAAGCACACTCAAGTAAGGAGAAGATCCCCAAAACTTGATCCCATAGATTAGGGCTTAGGCTCACTAACTCATTAAATTTATTAAGTGTTTTTGTATTTTTGATGAAGAAGGCTTTTTTATGATTTTCTTGATGAAGTTGGTCTCATGATCAGACTTGTGCATCATGATGAACAAGCTTGTATTATCCTAAGATGGGAAAACTACAAGTGCTTCATGGAATAAGGCTATTGCACAGGAGACCACTTCAATCCTTATTAAATGATTTTTATGGTTTTTGTTTTGAGGTGAGAAGAGAAAGAAACAAAGATCTTAAAGGTAAAAGTCTAATGGGGGACTAACCAATCCTAAAGTTATCATGCAAAAGAGGTCCTAGGTTAGTGAGGTTTACTATCCTAATGAAGGAAAAGAAGAAGAGAAAGAAAAGACTGAAGAAGGGAAGAAGAAGAAGGGATGGCCTAAGCCTCTCAGACACAAATAAGAGAATATCATGAAAAGAGAAGAGATAAAAATTGGAGATGTGGGAATCACATCCACACCTCTCACTTACCAGAGCCCCTGAAATGGTTAGTAACATAAGCAAGCATCATGACAAAATCAAATGAGAACAAATGAAACACAAAATGGGGATAAGATCAACCCAAAGCAACACAACCAGAAGTGGAATCTCAATTATAAGTTTCATGATCAAACAAGAATGAACAATTCAACATGAAGCATTATGGATTATCATGACAAAGCAAAACAAACATGAGATAACACAAAGCAAACCAAGCAAAAAAACATCACAAACTTCAAGATCAGAACCTTAATATGTCAAGAATGTGCCTAAGCAACACAAGAGATGAAGAGTAGAAGCATACAAACTTAAACATTATCATCATGAGAAGCAAAGAAGCATAAGAAGTGAGGTGAACATGTACAAAAGTGAATGAACTTCAAAATTAAGCAACCACTAAATTCTCAAAATACAAACATCAAATCAAGACCAGAGAGGTATCCTTATCCTAAATAAGCTCTAAACAACCTAAGGGAGTTGGCACAAGTGCCCTCCTAACCTAAAGACTAAACATATGACCAAAAAGGATGCAAAAGAAGATAAGCAAAGGACAAAATTCAAATCAAATCAAGCATTCATCGAAAAATTCCACAAACTTGCACAAAGACTCTTCAAACATCTAATATTAGCATGTCAAAAGAAAAGGATCAAAATCAGAAGCTAAGTAGGTCAAATAAATTCCTAAACATGGACTAGGGTTATGAAACTTCATGCACAAGTTAAGGATCAAGAATAATCAAGAAAACTTCTAAAAATCAGAAGAAAAATCATCAACAAACTACATTTCAATATGAATCCAGAGCAAAAAGAATCAATTCAAAATTCAAATTAGTGGTCAAGATATAAATTCTACAAGACAGCATGCTTTAAAAGTGAATAAAAAACAGATAATAAAAAGAAGAAATTAATTCCAGCGTGTAAAATGAAAATAAATAGAAAATAAAAATATCAAAAATTAAATAAAACTCAAAACATCACTTATGAATGTTTTTGGAATTTTTATGAACTTATTACTATTTTAAATAATTAAGAATCAAACTGAAGTGAAATAAAAAAAAAAGAATTAAAGGAGCCATGGGTGCAATTGGTAATAAACTTCAGTTCAATTTGTTTGGGCTTAATGGAAAAGAAGTGCGAAAAGCAACTACAGGCCAGTGGATCTCAGCGCAGGACACAATATTTACCATGGAAATTCAAATAATCATGAAAAACAACAGGCCATTGGATCAAATGGAAGCACCAGATCAAGTCAAACTTAAAACCAAGTCAAATATCCAAGATTTCAGTGCGTGTGTGCATGATAACTATGGTGAGGTGCCAAACACAATGCTCAATTCAGATGAAATTATAAAACGCAAACACGTGAGAGGGAGGCTGCATTTTTAATGCGCTGGCAAGCTACTATCCGTTCAGATCAAACATCCTAGGGTTCAAACATCATCTTCTTCCTTTCATCCTTTCCAGAATCCGGTGACTAGAGCCCTAGTTCCGGAACCGGAAATTCATGAGTATGAACAAACAAACACAAAAATGCAATATAATCTCCAGATCAACTAATTAACATATGTTGATTCCAAATATGACATCAAAATCTCCATTAGGTCAACAAACAAAGCAAATCGAACACAAACATTTTCATATACCAAACTGAAATTCAACAATACAACCTCAATTCTCACTCAAACTCAAAACTAAATAGATCAGCATTATTAGAGCAACATGCAGATCGTAATGCATACTTAAAAACACACATCCAGATCCACGAATTCAGTGAGTTACCTGAACTTGCAGAGCTTGAAATAGGTCAAAAGAAAGCTTCTAATGATGCAGATCTATCTCCTTTAACCTCTCCTTGCAAAATAAATTCAAGAGAGAGCTTGAATTGCTCTAGATCTTGAAATTCAACCTCAACTGCACTTGAACTGTACCTTGTGAAATCCTTAGATTCAGCTTGAATTGATGGTGGATTGTTGATCCTGAGCTCTCAAGGATGAAGAATATGTGATTTTCTTTGGCAATGAGTGAGTGTGTGAGGTGATTCGAAGGAAAAAACTTCATATGCAAAAACTTGAGAGTGATGAAAATGTGATGAATCTGCAGCAAATGAAACCCTAGTTTTCTTTTATAGTGTACCAATGAACACTTATGAAAGAATGAGAGGAAATGCACGTGAGGAATGAGTGGGAGGACTGATTTTGCAAAAATGCAAGAGTGATGTGAGGAAGTGAATTGCTCGTGCTCTTCATCCTTCCTTGCACATGCCAAACTCTCATCCAGCCCTTGATTCATAAGTGAACTTATCCTGTCCTTTGGATGTTGGTATCATGCTTTTTGAATGTTCATGCACTTTTTGCATTTTATGAAATACATCCCTTCCCATGCACGAATTTGGTGAATTCTTTTGAGCAAAATGCCTTTCATGGGATGCCTTGTGATGTCATGATCTCAATTTGTCCATAGGTCAGCTTAGAAATGACTTGCAATGCTTTTTGCTCTTGGTGGAAACTTAGATTTTAAGGTAAACCCTAAAAAATAAGTGAACTTTCGAAGGCCATAACTTTTGATCCATGAGGGCTATGAAAATGTACTTGTACTTTCTGAAAATGGGAGAACCTACCCTAAAACTTTCATGTTTGTTGGAAATTCAAATGGGATCATTTTCACCATGAAAGAAGCCTTTGAAAATTAGGGCAAAAGTTGCCAAAAATGGAAAGTTTCAAAACAAACCATATGCCAAAAATGGAAAGTTCTTAAAAACCCTTTGATTTTTGATCCTTGACTTTTCCAAACCTCTTCTAAGGTCTTAAGGACATCCCTTCACTTGAAACATGGGGTTGGAGCCCTTGAATTCTCACAGTTGACTTTTAAAATGCACAGTTGACTAATTTCTTCTTATGCAAGCAAATGATGAAATAACTGCCTTCCACAAGGAATTTTCTCACCAAATTTCATCCCTAGGATCCTCTTATCATATGAAAGACTTTGCCCACATGAAATAGCCAAAGTCACAAAGAATTCCTGCTTGAAAGTGAAACCCTAATTTGGGAACCATTTTGTAGGAGCTTGCCCTAGCTTGGATTCCCTGATGATCTCCCAACCTCCTGGGCTTTTGTAAAGGATCTTGAACTTGTGAGTGTCATGTAGACTCTTCATGGGACTTGGACAAGTCCACTGAGCCTCTTGCTATAGCTTGTAATGCCTCAAATCCACCCATAGTTGATCATATGCCTAATGCTAGAACATGAGAATGTTATGCTTTACTTTTCCATGCAAAGATGCCAAGGATATGATATGCTCATGATGATTATGATATGATGATGATGCTTAAAAAAAAAGAGGGAAAATTTTGGGGCGTTACACCAACACTCTTATTTTCTCAATTTACAGCAATCTCCTCCTTTCAGAGGATTCGCTTCTTTGACTGTACTTGCCTATTCAGGGCACACAAATCAATAAAATCAGAATTTTCAGTCACACTTTGTTTTGTACATTTTTGTTTCGTTTGCAAAATGTCCAAAGTTCATTATACAATACTTGCATAAAAAACATATAAGCCATTTTTAATAAATGCTTGCAGGAAATATGAATTCTTGAGCAAATCTAACTCCTATGATGGAATCCGGTTGAGGATACCTCGGGACACTTGTGCGTTTCCTTTGTTTAACAGGTTACAGGTACTCCAGACAATCTTTCACAGCATGGGGCATATCAAGTATAGTATCCCCAACCAAGTCAGCAATCGCATCATCAGTAGGACTCCTTGACCAGAAGTATTTCCTCGCAACGTTTCTATCCCCCCAGCAGATTACTTCCCAGAAGTTATCTCCTCCCCAAGCAGGGATCTCCCGAGCAATTCCTGACGGCCTTTTCCCAGCAAAGTGGTCAAGAACTTTCTATTCCCCATCAGAGTTGCTAGGATTTTCTCATCCTTAACAAAGTCGGTGGAATTGCTTCCCCACAGAGTTTCCATTCTCTCCCTAGTAGAACAATGCCTGAAATACTGCCCCAGCGGAGTTGCTGAAACTTCCTCATCCACAACGAAGTTCTCCCTCCAGACAGATCAGCCAATGATCCCTTTCCCCAGCTGAGTTCTCCCTCCAGACAGATAAACCAGAGATCTTTATCTCTGCAGGATCCGGATCTCGGATCGGGTTTCTCATTTGCATAATCATAGCATTCACATCATATTCACCAAAATAAGCATAGCATTCGCATCATCCTTCACCTTTGGATGACCGTCCCTCATCCTTTCCCCAGTGGAATCCCCATTGTTGGAACTTTCTATCCGGCATTCGTCCTATGTCGTGATATCTTTCAGCAGTCGTCCCCTGTTAGGTGATCGTCCTTCACCTTTTTGATGACCGTCCCTCATCATTTATCTGATGGTCGTCCCCATCGTTGATCTTGTTATCCGGCATTAGTCCTATGTCGTGATAATCCCCAAAAGCAACCGTACCCTGCTAGGTGATCGTCCTTCATCATGCTTATCCGATGGTCGTCCCCATCGTTGACCTTTTCTATCCGGCATTCATCCTATGTCGTGATAAAGAGCAGCCGTCCCCTGCTAGGTGATCGTCTTTCACCTTTGATGACTATCCCTCATCAATTATTTCATTTATTCTTTAACCCGATGGTCGTCCCCGTCGTGGTCCCTTTTCCTTTTCCTAGTGATCGTCCTTCATCAGTTTAGCCCGACGGTCGTCCCCGTCATTGTTTACTTTACTTTCTAACCTGATGGTCGTCCCAATCAATGCTTTTCTCAATCCCCTGAGATTTTTATTTCTTACCCGATGGCCGTCCCCGTCGCGGTTTCTTTATTTCCCAGCATGATGGTCGTCCCCGTCATTGCTTTGCTTACCGTTTTACCTCCAGCAGTCGTCCTCTGCACGATGGTCGTCCTCCATCGCTTTCATTTGATACTCATACTAAACTATCTTTTACAATTTATATCCCTTTTCTTCTTCTCCCCAGAGAGTGCAAATTTTGAGTTGTCTTTGGTATTCAACCACAAGTTATCTTGTTCGTCTGTTAAGCTAGGCGCTTACATCCTGCACAGCTAACTAAAGCTTGAATAGGGGCAGATGTAAACACCCCAAATTTTCCCTCACTTTTTCTCACACCTTGGCTTGTGATCTTTCATTTTTTCATAAGCATAGGCATACCATCTCATATTTCATATTTGTTTGATCTGCATAGTCCATTTCATCTGCATCTAGGGTTTGTGATCTGAGCAATCCAAGAAGTGATCTTAGCCATCCTAAAGGTCTTGAAGCTTACCAAGAGGGTCCATGTGTGTTCCATGATCATAATATTCTCTCCAAAGTTCATAAAAGTCAAAAGATCACAAAGAATGGCAAAGGCATAGAGGCAGACTGAAGATTTCCTACACAGATGACCTAAAATTAGGGTTTTGGTTTCAGAGGCCTTAATCCCAAATTGTTTGGTCCTTCGTGTTTCTAATGGTATTAATATGTTATAAGGATCATGTGTACCAAATTTGATGAAGAAATTCATTGTGGAAGTCATCTGATCATTGGGTAACTTCTTGAGCAAGTAAAGTCAAAATCAGGGCATCTGAGGCCTCCATCAAGGGTACCAAAGGGTCATCATCAGCATTTTGAGTCTCTATGATATTTATTTGATCTTATAAGGGGTTAGAAGTTCACAAGATTGAAGAATTTCAAGCCAAATGCAAACTTGCTATTTTTGGAAATGACTTGTAAACGAAACTTTCCATTTTGGGAAAGATATTTAACCTATTCTTTCTTGACCAAAAATGCTTCAAATGAAAAATTCTTGGGCATGAAAGTTGTAGATTATATCTTTCCATTTTCAAAAAGTACAAGAACATGTCTTGATTCATCCTAGAACTCAAGATATGGCCTTTCAAAGTTGGCAAAAATCCTATAATTTTCAAGTTCATGCCAAAGAGGAATTTTTGCAAAATCAAGTTTCAAGCCATTTCATGACCTTTAATTGACTTCTAAGCATCATATAAACATAGTGCAATGCATTTGGACCAGAATTGTGTCTTGGATTGCAAGTTTCATCAAGCCATTTTCACAAAATTCTCAAAGTTGGAAATTTGCAAAACCTCTTGAAACTCTTCATCCACTTGTGCCAGCTGCATAAACGTCATCCTAGGGCCATACATGAATCAAGATGATGCCAAGACACCCCTAAATCCAGCTCTACACCATGCCCATACCTCAAGTACACAATGTTGACATTTTTGCAACTTGGCCCATACCAATCACACTATGCCACCACCCACTTTCTGATCACTCTCATTGGCCTATACTAATCTTATGGACCTCATTTCACATAACACACAAGCCTGAATCATCCAAGAACTCATATTGCAAGAAAATCACAAAAAACTTTCCTTCTTCGATTCTCTCATACCAACCATCAAAACTCAAAAAAATTCTCACCATTCAACTCCACATAACCTAAGGATCATTTCCCACCCCTTGCCATGGCCTGAAACAAGCCCAAACACAAAGACGATTTTTGCATCTTCAGAACTGAAACACTAAAACCAGCCACCATAAGCTTGTTCTAAGCATCACATCATCCTCAAGGGGTCCATTGGAGTTGATTTGCACCAAGGAGAGGTCCAGAAAGCTCAGATTGAGAAAGCTTCATCTCAGGTAACCATCAAGAACAATTTTTCCAAAAACTCTATTTTAAGTTCTTAAATGATTCTATGTGCTCCCCTGATCATGCTGATATGATTATTTTTGAAAATGGTTGAGAAACCAAGATGTATTGATGTTCTAAAACTTTTTGATCGGAAAATGTTTTTCTTTGATTCATGAGTTTGATGCAAAATAAATGTTGTTTGTGGCCTGATTCTTGTTTAGGATGGTATGGGGGTTGATTCTGGAGAGCTTGGGCGTTTGGGGTAGCCTAGGGAAGAAGTTAGCATGAAGGGTTGGCCGGAGAAGATGATCGGAGCTTGCTCCGGTCACCAGAGAGTAATTAGGGTTAGTATTAGGGTTAATTTCCCAGTTTGAATGTGGACCCTTTGATCTTGTGTTAGCGCGTGTTTGGATGGCTCTGATCACTTCATTAAACCCTAATCTATTTTAATTAAATTAATTAGGATTAATTAAATTAATTTCCTCAGTTTGAATCTCAGTCTTAGGATTACGCGCGCAGTCAACTCTCCCTTTCCCAGTTTAAATCCTGACCACTGGATCTTCATACTTTCATTTTAATTCATTTTAATTCATTTTCTTTCCATTTATTTTGTTCATTTTATTTAAAATAGCAAAAAACATCAAAAAATTCTCAAACTTTGCATTTCTGTTTTAAATAATTTTTTTAACCTAAAAACATTTTTTATTTTATTTTTTTCATTAAAAAAGTATTTTTAAAATATTTAAATGTTTTATTTAATTAATTAATTGATTTTAATTAATTAAATATGCATATAGATTTCTAAAAATCACCAAAAAATTCATGAAGCATCCCAATACATTTAGAAACATTTTTAAACTCACCATACAAATTTCTTTTTAGGTTTGATCACAATTTCACAATTTTCTTTGAATTAGGGTTCTTGAAAATCACATTTTCTAACCCTAACTTGAAAAATTCATTTCTGCCTAACCATGATGAGTTTGAATTTGATTCTTTTTGCATTGTTTCATATATTGCATATAGTTTCTAGGTTATTTATCTCATGATTATATCTTTCATTTTCAATTTGATTTGCATTTTCTCTTTAGAAGCACCCAAAAACCCTAGTTAACTTAGGAATTTCATAACTTTCACTAGGTTAAGCTTCTGACTTTCTCCTTTGGGTTGTGATCTTATATGGGATTAGGGTTTGTTTGAGCTTGATTTCAATTTTTTATCATGGTGTATGCTTCTGTCTTGGTCATATGCATCTCATTCATTTGCATATTTTACTTGTATTTGAAGTGAACTTGTTTCACTTATGTCTCTCTTGCTCCTTTCTTTTCTCCTAAGTTACTTATCTTCTTCAGGAAGTAAGTAACTTATTCTTCTTCCTCCTTCTCTTTTCATCTGCTTCTTCCATTGGTGGCCTTGAAGATCTCTTCCCTTAAGCCTCACAAACCATATGATGTCTAAGCATGATAACTTTTAGGGTTGTGTATAGTCCCCCCTAGCTTTTACCTTTGAGTCTCCTTGAGTCTTTCTTCTCATCTCTTAACCAGAGGCTAAACTATTAAAGCTTTAGGACTTTGGAATTAAGGTTATGCCTGCATCCTTATCTTAGGATGGAGTGTATAACTTTAATCCTTAGTGTTAAACCTTTAATTTGTTTACACCTCTTAATCAAGACACGCTAATAATCACTAAGACTTTATCTTGTAACTTGGGCCTTACATTAGGGTTCTATCTCTTCCTTATGGTTAAGAGGGACTAACCCTAGTGTTTAATGGACAGGTCCCCCTCAAGTTGTCTTACAAACCTTAAAATCCATTTCTTAATCTCACCCTTTATTTAAAATCCATTTAATAAAGGCTTGTTATATATTGAATTTAATCCCTAACCATGGATTAAGTTGAGGTATCTTCCTCAACTTAAGTTTCCTCATCTATCATCCTTCTATTAGGATGTTGTAATGAGTTCACTAATCTGTGATTAGAGATTAAACTCACTACTTAACACTAAACAAAAACCCAAAAACATCTAAATAATCACAAGTAGTTTAATGATCTTAATCCTACATCATCATGGTAATTAAGTTGAGATGCTTATCTCATACTTATGTAGGCTCATTATCCCTAATCGGGGAGGATATAACGAGTTTACAAGCCCTTGATTTAGGCTTAAGCTCATAATCTTATGCAAAACACCAAAAACAATAAAAAACTGAAAACACAAAAACAAACAATAATCGTCTCCTCCGGGATTATTTTCTCATCATACTCATTAATAAACTAGAACTTGCTTCTTCCGTTTAATGCAAGACAGTTAGCACCCGAGCCAGACGGGTCATACACTTGAGCATAGACAAGCAAGCAGTTCACAGTCAATTTATTTTCAGTCTCTTTGAGTTGAACTACGGTGTTCTGACTTCCTCATTGCACGAGAGGATACGTAGGCATAACTTAATAGTTATCGAACAAAAGTATCGGTGTCTTCCCCCTCTTTCAGCATTCTTTTCTAAAGCCTCAGTTCCTGAGCAATTCACCTTTTTACACTGACACTTGTACTTTCTTTCCCTAGCTTTTGCACACAGATAGAACATACACCTACCCCTTTTAACACAATCTTGTAAGCATGGATCCCGTCGAGTACGACGGACGATCTGGGTGCTAAACCTTCCCAGGTCGTAACCAACCCCCTTTCTCAGTTTCTCTAGTTCGCAATCGTCTTATCCAACTCTTTCCAGGTTTATGCAGCATTACCTTTCTTTCGAGATAAAAATGCCTAGCTGGCAACGCTATTCAATTCACCTCCTTTCTCATTTCACCGACCGTTCGCGTTTGCACCGGGACGTAAGTCCGGGGAGCGACACCAGTTTTGCGGATGTGGTTATAGCGGGAGAGAGAATCGAAAGCCTATTGAAGATGGGTAAGATCTCTGACAACGGTGCTAGCTCCAGTAATGCAAAGAAACCTTTCTCTGGGCCTAGAAGAACAGATGAAACTAACTCAGTTCATATGGGAAGAGGTAGGCCCCAATACTTGCAAAGATCAGTGGCCGCAGTCACCATTCCTACTCCAGCACCTCAGCAACAACACTTCCCACAACAACAACACTTCCCGCAACAACAGAGATCTTATGACAACAACAAAAACCAACAACAACTTCCGTTCCAACAAAGGACTTCACAAATCAACAGGGTTATCGATCCTATCCCGATGCCCTATGCAGCTCTACTTCCACAGTTATTGAAGCTCAACCTGGTTGAATTGAGAACCTTGACTCCACCTGATCCTTTGAATCTTCCAAGAAACTATGATGTCAACTCTAGATGTGCCTTCCACTCCAATGCACTTGGCCATACAATAGAAAAATGTAGGGCCTTGCACATGAAAGTCCAAGATCTTATTGATTCCAAAGCTTTGAATTTTGCACCTCCACCAAATGTCACAAAGAATCCTATACCGAATCACGGTGGACCGAGGATTAATGCTATTGAGGAAGACCAACCAGCAATTCTGATTGATGACATTGCAAACATTTAAACACCACTGGCCGAAGTGAAAGCTCAACTATTGAAATGCCAAGTGTTTCCAGGTTGTGAGGCCTGTTGTGAAGCTTGCAAAGTTTCTACCAATGGTTGTGCAAATCTGAGAAAGGGTATCAACAATCTTATTAGAGAAGGCATCCTGCAAATCACTTCAACAGTTCCAACTCCTACAACTTCAACAAACATCTCTCCTACAACATCAGCAAACACCATTTCAAAGGAATCTCCTACAACATCAGCAAACATTATCTCAAAATAGTCTACTACAACAACAGTAACCATCAATGACGATATCTCAACGGTCACCATTTATTATGACCCAGCAACCATCCATGTTCCGGATTCTCTCAACGACAACTTCCTGCAACATCAACAGTCTCATCAACAACTTCCTACACCTATATCATCTCCAATCAGACCTCCTGTCACCATCTACTATGATCCTCAGACTGTCGCAACTCCTTCTTCCGCAGCAATCAGTCAGGTAACCATCACGGTACCTGGACCAGTTCCATATGATAGTAGTAGTGTCGTGCCTTGGCATTACGGCTCAGATCTTTATTGCAACGGAAAGAAAGTCACTCTTGACTCTTCAACTTCTACACCACAAATTGACAATGTCGGGGGAGGCGGAGGCTTCACTCAGAGTGGATGTCTCTTCGCTTCACAATTTCCAAGAGTCAATGCTAAAGCAGAAGCTGCTGGCAAAGCAAAAGGCAAAAATGTGGTGACAGAAGAACCTGCTACAAAAGAAACTCAAAAGACATCCTTTGATCAGGATGTGGAAGAATTCATGAGAATTATCAAGAAGAGTGACTACAAAGTTGTTGATCAGCTCCATCAAACTCCCTCCAAGATCTCTATATTATCTCTGCTCATGTGTTCCGAAGCTCACAGGAATGCACTTCTCAAGGTCTTGCACGCAGCTTATGTGCCCGAAGCGATTATAGTCAATCAGTTAGAGACGATGGTTTCAAATTTCAACACTAGTCATGGACTAGGTTTTACTGATGCTGATCTGACGACGGAGGGCCGTAATCACAATAAGGCTTTGCATATCACCTTAGAATGTAAAGATGTTGTACTTTCTTATGTGTTGGTTGACACTTGGTCTTCTCTCAATGTTCTTCCAGAGAAAGCCTTAGTCAAGCTGGAATATGATGGTCTTGCACTCCACCCGAGCAACCTAGTTGTGAGAGCCTTCGACGGTTCTAAGAGATCGGATCTTGGAGAAATAGAGCTGCCTGTGGTAATTGGCCCACAAATTTTCAAAACTACCTTCTATGTGATGGACATTCAGCCTGCCTACAGCTGTTTGTTGGGTAGGCCTTGGATTCATGTCGCTGGCGCAGTAACGTCTACCCTTCACCAGAAGTTAAAATACGAGTGGGAAGGCCAAATTATCACCATATGTGGAGAGGAGGAAATCTTTGTCACTCACTTGGCCACTTATAAGTACATTGAGATGGATGGTGAGATCCATGAGACTATGAGTCAGGGTTTTGAAGCTCTCAATGTCAATGAAGCAACAATTGAAGTGTCTGGTACATCAATTGCTTCCTACAAACAGGCTCGGAAGGTTGTTGAAGACGGAAATGCCCAAGGTTGGGGCAAGCTGCTAAAGGTTCAGATTAAAGAAGACAAATTCGGGTTGGGTTACAGACCATCCCGACAAGCTCAAGAGGAGACTACTAAAGCTCCCAAGTTCATAAGTGGGGAATGCTGACCCCGGATGCTGTCAACAATGTGGAAGACGAGGCTGAAAGCGACTACAACCTGGAAAGTTGGATTTGTCCAAGAGTCCCGGGCCAACAAGTCCTCAACTAGTCTTCCCAGGAAATTATAAGGGTTACTGTGGCAGAGTAATTATTATTTCTTGTTTAAGCATGCATCAAGTCATGCATCTTGCCCAAGGTGTCAGGACTCATTTTGTAATAGGGCCATATATGTATTTTGTGCAAATTGAAATTAATGAACAATGGGCATCTTTTGCAAACAATCTTTTCGCTCACTGTCTTTTCATTTTGTTTTCGCACAAAATAATAAATGGCAATGTTTTCTTAATAAACTTCATTCACTTTTTTTAAATAAGATAAAATCAATCACTAAAATGAACAAATCTCAAACCTTGCAGAGATAGCCCTCTAGATTGTACCGACAACGACACTACTATGACCTTGCATGACTTTGATAATCCGATTAATCAAGCAGATGAAGGGATTGATGAATACTACGATTTACCTGAAGAGTTAGCCAGGTTATTGAGACAAGAGAAAAAGGTGATTGCTCCTCATCAGGAGGAGGTTGAGACTATCAATCTTGGTACCGAGGAAGATGTAAAAGAGGTGAAGATCGGGGCAAATCTGCAAGCTCCAGTAAAGGAACAACTCATCAGTATGCTTTGAGAATATGTCTATGTGTTCGCTTGGTCTTATTAAGATATGCCTGGTTTGGATACAGATATTGTCATGCACAAGCTGCCATTGAAAGAAGATTGTCCGCCAGTCAAACAGAAGCTACGTCGTACTCACCCAGACATGGCCATGAAAATCAAAGAGGAAGTACAAAAGCAGTGGGACGCCGGTTTTCTTGCTGTAACTAGTTACCCACCTTGGGTTGCTAACATTTTACCCGTACCTAAGAAAGATGGCAAGGTGTGTATGTGTTTTGATTACCAGGATTTAAACAGAGCAAGCTCGAAAGATGATTTCCCATTACCTCACATTGATGTATTGGTAGACAACACATCTCAGTTCTCGGTATTTTCCTTCATAAACGGATTTTCTGGATACAATTAGATCAAGATGTCACCTGAAGACATGGAGAAGACAACTTTCATCACACCATGGGGCACGTTCTGCTACAAAGTAATGACGTTCAGTCTGAAGAATGCCGGTGCAACATATCAACAGGCTATGGTAACATTATTCCACGACATGATCCATAATGAAATTGAGTGCTACGTGGATGGCATGATTGCCAAGTCCCAAACAGAGGAAGAGAATTTGGAAAACCTATTGAAACTTTTCAAGCGTCTGAGAAAGTATCAGTTAAGGTTGAACCCCAACAAATGCACATTTGGGGTACGTTCTGGTAAGCTGCTGGGTTTTATTGTAAGTGGAAAAGGAATTGAGGTTGATCCCGATAAAGTCAAAGCTATTCAGGAAATGCCTGCACCTAAGACTGAGAAATAAGTTCGAGGGTTCTTAGGTAGATTGAAATACAACTCAAGGTTCATATCTCATCTCACTACAACCTGCGAACCCTTGTTCAAGCTGTTAAGAAAAGAGCAAATAGTCAGGTGGAACGATGATTGTCAGAGAGCTTTTGACAAGATTAAAGAATATCTGCAAGAACCTCCAATTCTCATGCCTTCAATCGAAGGAAGACCTCTAATCATGTACCTGACAATATTAGAAGAGTCGATGGGGTGTGTGTTTGGCCAGCATGACGAGTCTGGTCGAAAAGAGTATGCAATATACTACCTAAGCAAAAGGTTTACCGACTGTGAACAACGTTATTCACTGCTCGAGAAAACTTGATGTGCTTTAGCATGGGCTGCTCGTCGACTAAGACAGTATATGTTGACTCATACTACCTTATTGGTCTCAAAGATGGATCCAGTCAAGTACATATTTGTGAAGCCAGCACTTAACGGAAAGGTTTCCAGGTGGCAAATGATTCTAACAGAATATGACATTCAGTACACCTCTCAGAAAGCCATCAAGTGCAGTGTAATGTCTGACTATCTGGCTGAGCAACCAATTGATGATTACCAGCCTATGAGATTTGACTTCCCTGATGAAGACATCATGTTCTTAAAAGCAAAAGATTGTGAAGAGCCTATTCACACTGAAGGGCCTGACCCAGAAGAAGCATGGACTATGATGTTTGACAGGGCAGTTAATTGCAACGGTCGTGGGGTTGGTGCAGTGCTTATTACACCTAAAGGGGTTCATATGCCTTTCTCAGCAAAGTTCATATTTTCCTGCACTAACAACGAAGCGGAATACGAAGCTTGTATCATGGGTCTTGAGGAAGCCATTGACCTCAGGATCAAAACCTTGAATGTATTCGGAGATTCAGCTTTGGTAATCAACCAGACCAACGGCAAGTGGTACACTCATCAGGAGCATCTGATTCCCTACCGTGACTATACGAGGAGATTGTTGACCTTCTTCGCAACAGTTAAGCTTGAATACATCCCTCGAGATGAAAATCAATTTGCAGACACTTTGGCTACCATTTCATCCATGATCAAAGTACAGGTCGCCAATTATGTACCTCGGATTTTGGTATCCAGACTGGACAGACCGGCATATGTATTCTCTGCGGACACTATCACTGATAATAAGCCTTGGTACCATGACATCAAATGCTTCTTGGAAACTCAGACATACCCACCTGGGGCATCGTCAAACGATAAGAAGACATTAAGAAGGCTAGCCGACAGTTTCTTCCTCAATACTGATGGTTCTTTGTACAAGCGAAACTTTGACATGTTCTTGCTCAGATGTGTTGACAATAAGGAAACAGACCTACTGATGCACGAAGTACATGAAGGTTCTTTCGGTACCCATGCCAGAGGACATGCAATTGCAAAGAAGTTATTAAGATCGGGTTACTATTGGATCACAATGGATGCAGACTATTGTGCCTATACCAGAAAATGCCACAAATGCCAGATCTACGTAGATAAAGTGCAGGTGCCTCCGAATCCTTTGAATGTAATATCTTCACCTTGGCCCTTCGCCATGTGGGGCATTGATATGATTGGAAAGACTGAAGCGACTGCTTCAAATGGTCACAGATTCATACTGGTAGTCATTGATTACTTCACCAAATGGGTTGAAGCAGCTTCGTATGCAAATGTCACCAGGCAAGTGGTAGCTCGATTTCTGAAAAGGGATATCATCTATCGATATGGAGCTCCCGAGCGAATCATTACTGATAATGGTTCCAATTTGAACAACAAGATGATGGCAGAACTTTGTAGGGACTTCAAAATTCAACATCACAACTTTTCTACTTACAGGAAAAAGATGAATGGCGCTGTTGAGGCCGCTAACAAGAATATTAAGAAGATTGTGCAAAAGAGGGTAGTTACCTACAAAGACTGGCACGAAATGCTACAATTTTCCTTACATGGGTACCGAACCTCTATCAGAACATCTACTGGGGCAACACCTTATCAGCTTGTGTATGGGATGGAAGTTGTCCTACCTGTTGAAGTTGAACTACCCTCCTTACGGGTGATGATGGATGTGAAACTAGATAAAGCATAATGGGTCCGATCTCGATATAATCAATTGAGTCTGATTGAAGAAAAGAGATTAGCAGCCATCTGTCATGGGCAGTTATATCAAAAGCGAATGAAGAAAGCCTTTGATCAAAAAGTTAGACCTCGGGAATACCAAGTGGGAGAGCTTGTTCTGAAAAGACTTCTTCCTCCTCATACAGACCACAAGGGCAAATGGACGCCAAACTATGAAGGCCCATTCATAGTAAAGAAAGTTTTCTCTGGTGGAGCACTGATGCTCACTACTATGGATGGCGAGGATTTCTTATCTCCTGTGAATTCAGATGCAATTAAAAAATACTTCGCATAAAAGACCCGATGGACATAAAAATAGAATGTAAGTTCAGGATAAAATAGGGCATCCCGGCGAGTCAAAAACAGAATAAAAGACTCGGGCAAAAATAAGGGAAAAATTGAAAAAAAAATGTACACCCGCTGAGTTGAAAAGCCACATCGGACAGCTCAGGCAAAAATGGGTATCCTGTTGGATTGAAGACCCGAAAGGGCGATCCATGCAAATTCAGGGAATAAGCGAATAACTGCATTCTAGATTCGTCTGTATCACTCACAAAACATGGCAAGCTTCGAAAGGATAAAGCGTCGGTCAGAATCAACCTTCTTTAGAAAGAAAGATAAGAAGAACGTCAAGGTCATACAGGTCATAGCAAAGGAAGCTCACTGGAGCATCAACTTCAACATTGCCAACACCTTTATTTTCTCAATTTACAGCACTCTCCTGCTTTCAGGGATTCATTACTTCACTGTACTTGCCCGTTCAGGGCACACAAATCAATAAAATCAGAATATTCAGTCACACTTTTTTTGTACATTTTTGTTTTGTTTGCAAAATGTCCAAAGTTCATAATACAACACTTGCATAAAACATATAAGCCATTTTCAATATATGCTTGCAGGAAATATGCACTCTTGAGCAAATCTAACTCCTATGACGGAATCCGGTTGAGGATACCTCAGGACACTTGTGCGTTTCTTTTTAACGGGTTGCAGGTACTCAAAACAGACAATCTCACAACATGGGGTATATCAAGCCTCGCTTCCCCAGCCAAGTCAGCAATCACCTCATCAACAGGGTTACTTGACAGGAGTTTCCCCCCACGAAGTTGTCATCCCCTCAAAGGATCCTTCGAGATACTCATTAAATCCCCAACATGCCGCTTGGACGAAGGAGTTACAACAAATTACTTCCCAGAAGTTCTGTTCTCCCCAAGAAGGATCTCCTGAGCAATGCTTGAATTGTTGTTCCCCAGCAAGTTGCCAGAGTTTTCCTTTTCCTCAACCAGTCGTCAGGACTTTCTATTCCCTATCAGAGTTGCCAGTTCCACCCCAGCGGAGTTGCTGAAGCCTCCTTATCCCCAACATGAGTCTCTTCAACAGAAGCTTCCCCAACCAAGATCCCCACAGAGTTCCCTAGGAAGATCGTTCGGTGATCCTCTCTCCCCACAAATCGGTCAATGATCTCTTTCCCCAGCAGAGTTCTCCCTCCAGACAGATCGCCCAGAGATCTTTCTCCCCGCAGGATCCGGATCTCGGATTGGTTCTCTCATTTTGCATAATCATTGAATTCACATCATTTTTCCCCCAAAATAGGCGTAGCATTCCATCTAATACGGAGCATTATGGCGAAAATCAAACATTTGTATGATCATAAGTCAGGTTCGAGCCAATCACCTGCAATCATCAGAATCACTTCACCAACAATATACAAAACTTATCCCCCGCAGACAAAGCCAGAATACTTTTTGCACTCTCAATACATATAATTGTTCATACTTGTACATATTCTTTTTGACACTCGCCCATGTCATACTTCCCCAGCAAGTCAAACACTTGTTTGTGTCCCTTGCTCAATCTTTTTTAGACACTCGTCTGTGTCTTGCACATATTTCCCCAATAGGTCAAACACTTGTACATACTTATACACAATCCTCTAATACTCGTCTGTATCTTGTATGTATCATCTCCTCGGTAGATCAACACTCGTCCGTGTTCCTTGCTTAACCGATTGATACTCGTCTGTATCATCATCCTTAAAACATGTGTCAGCATTTGTTTTTATCGATACGCATCCGTATAGTGGTCCTAAGGATGCTCGTCCGCATCTTTAGTCTATACATGATGTCAAACACTTATATCATTTATTTTAAAGCGTAAGCACTCGTCCATGTTTACCATTCCCCAGTAAGTCACCAACGAAACAACTTTTATATCCATTCGTGATATTTTTGGCAGTCGTCCCCTACCAGGTGATCATCCTTCACCTTTGGATGACCGTCCCCCATCCTTTCTCCTAGTGGAATCCCCATTGTTGGAACTTTCTATCCGGCATTCGTCCTATGCCGCGATATCTTTTTAGCAGCTGTCCCCTGCTAGGTGATCGTCCTTCACCTTATGATGATCGTCCCTCATCATTTATCTGATGGCCGTCCCCATCGTCGATCTTTGTTATCCGGCATTTGTCCTATGTCGAGATAATCCCCAACAGAGCAGTCGTACCCTGCTAGGTGATCGTCCTTCACCTCTTGATGATCGTCCTTCATCATGCTTATCTGATGGCTGTCCTCATCGTTGATCTTTTCTAACCGGCATTCGTCCTATGTCGTGATATTTTCAGCAGCCGTCCCTTGCTAGGTGATCGTCCTTCACCTTTTGATGACCGTCCCTCATCATTATTTCATTTATTCTTTTACCAGATGGCCGTCCCCATCGCGGTTTATTTACCCTTTAACCTGATGGCCGTCCCCGTCAGTGCTTTCCTCATTTCTTTAATCCCTAGAGAGTTCTGTTTCTTTACCCTATGGTCGTCCCCGTCATGGTCTTTTCCATTATCCTGATGATCGTCCTTCATCAATTTACCTGATGTTCATCCCTGTCGCGGTCTCTTTATTTCCCAGCATGATGGTCGTCCCCGTCATTTCTTTACTTACCGTTTTTCATCCCCAACAGTCGTCCTCTGCTCGATGGTCGTCCTCCATCGCTTTCATTTGATACTCATACTATATTTCCTATTACAATTTATATCCCTTTCCTTCTTTTAATAAAGAGTGCAAATTTCGGACTATCTTGGTATTCAACCACAAGTTATCTTGTTTGTCTGTTAAGCCAGGCACTTACACCCTGCACAGCTAACTCATGCTTGAATAGGGGCAGCTGTAAACACCCCAAATTTGCCCTCACTTTTTCTCACACCATGGCTTATGATCTTTCATATTGCATTACATAAGCATATCATCTCACATTGCATATTTGTTTCACTGCATAAGTTGCACAATTAGGGTTTGTGATCAGGAGAATCCAAAGAAGTGATCTGAGCCATCTCAAAGGCCTTGAAGCTTGTCAAGAAGGTCCAAGTGTGTTCAATGATCATAATATGCTCCCCAGGGTTCTTAAAAGTTAAAATATCACAAAGCATTACAAAGGTGTTCAAGAAGACTGAGCAGTTTCTACACAGATAACCTAAAATTAGGGTTTTGGGTTTGAGGCCCTTAATCTCAAATTTTTTGGTCATTATTGATTCCATTGGTCTTTATAAGTCATCTGATCAATGGATAACTTGTTGTGCAAGAAAAGTCAAAATCAGGGCATCTAAGGCCCACAACAAGGGCACAAAAGGGTCATCTCCATCATTTTGAGTTCCTATGATCTTTATTTGATCTTAGAAGTGGTTAGAAGTTCACAAGATTGAATAATTTCAAGCCATTTGGAAACTTTCCATTTTTGGACATGACTTGTAATGAAAACTTTCCATTTTGGGAAAGATTTTCAAACTCCTATTTCTTGATCAAAAAGGCTTCAAATGAAAAATCTTTTAACATGAAAGTTGTAGATTGGATCTTCCCATTTTCAAAAAGTACAAGAACTCCTCTTGATTCATCCTACAACTCAAGTTATGATGATTCAAAGTTGGCAAAAATCTTATAATTTTCAAGTATGTGCCAAAGAGGCATTTTTTTCAAAACCAAGTTTTAAGACTTCTTATGACCTCTAATGCATCTCTAAGCATCATAACAATATCACATAACTTGCCATGACCAAATTTGTACCTTGGATCACAAGAGTTCATGGACTTTTCATTCAAAATTTTCAAAGAGGCAAAATTGCAAAACCACTTCAAACTCTTGATCCAAGTGCTGTAGATCCTCAAGCTCAATCCAAGGGACCTCCACTAATTCAACTGATCCAAGACAAGCCAAAGAACCAGCTTTGTCCCAGCCCATACCCATAGTTGCCAACTTTTGACTTTCTTGCAAAAATCCCCATACCAATCAAGTTGTGCCACCACCCACTCTCTGACCAATCACAACACCTTATGTGAACCCTAAGGACCTAAAACAACATAACACACAAGCCTGAATGCTCTCATAAGATCAGATTCACAAAATTTGGCAAAAACTACATTTCCTTCTAAACTCTTTGCACAGCCACTCAAACTCCAAACTCTCTTCATCATTCAATCATACACATCATAAGGATCACAAAGCACCACTTACAATGGCTTGAAAACCCCCATAACCAAAACACGATTCCTGCACTATTAGAACTGAATCTTCCAAACCAAGCCATTTAAACTTCATTCAAGCCTTCCATAAGCTTTAGGGGATCGAGTGGAGTGGATTAGCATCAAGGGAAGGTCCAGAAAGCACCAAACTGCAGAGCTTCATCTCAGGTAAGTCATTCAAAACATTTTTCCAGAACTTGCTTTTTAAGTTATAAATTGATTCTATGTGCTCTCCTGATCATCATGATGTCTTTACTTTTGAAAATGGTTGAGAAATAAGGATGTATGCTTGCTCTGAAATTTTTGACCTAAACTTTTTCTTCTTCGATTCTCTCTTTTGATGCAAAATAAATTGTTTTTGTTGCTGGATTTGTGTTTAGTGATGTTTAAAGTTTGATTTTGGAGCTTTTGGTGAGTTTTTATGGCGTTTTGAGATATATAGAGTGAGGAGCCCGCCGGAGAAGACGACTGGAGCTCTTCTTCGGTCGCCTGAAAGTCATTTAGCCCTAATCCCATTAATTAGTCAGGTTTGAATGTGGACCCTTGGATCTTGTGTTTACCGCACGCATGAATGGTTCAGATTCTTTACCCTAATCATAATTAATTAGTTTAATTTAAATTAATTTAGTTAGATGCAATCCTAGCCATTAGATCACGCGCCAGATGTAGGTTTAAACCATGGCCTTTGGATGCGCATACCTGAAGTCAAGCTGACTTCACATCTCAGCCTTAGATCTCCCCAAAATCCAATCTGAACTGTCCCTTTGCATTACTATTTATTTTCTTTTTATTTATTTCATATTTCTTTTCATATAATTATTTAAAATAGCAAAAATATTTTTAAAATCATCATTTTCTGCATTTTCATTTCAAATATTTTTCAAAACTCAAAAACATTTTTATTTTTAATTTTTGCATTAAAAATGTATTTTTAAATCATTTAAATGTTTTATTTAATTAATTAATTTATTTTAATTAATTAAAAAATACATTTAAGTATTTAAAAATCACCAAAAAATTCATGAAGCATTTTTAGACATTTAGAACAATTTACAAACTCATCACACAAATTTCTTTTTAGGTTTGATCATGTTTTCACAATTTACTTTGAATTAGGGTTTCTAAAATTGCCTATTTTCTAATCCTAACTTGAAAAAATCATTTCTGATCAACCATGATGATTTTACATTTGGTTCTTTTTGCATTGTTTCATACTTTGCATATACTATCTAGGTTATTTAACTCATAATTTTGCATTGCGTTTCCAAATTATTTTGCATTTTTCCTTTAGAAGTACCCAAAAACCCTAGCTAACTTAGGAAATTCATAACTTCCTTTAGGTTTAGCTTCTGACCTCCATCCTTGGGGAGTGATCTTGAGTATGTTTAGGGTTTGTTTGATTTCATTTTCAAATTTTTATCATGATGTATGCTTCTGTTTTGGTCATGTGCATCTCATACTTTCATAAAACCCTAATTTCTCATGTTCATTTGCATTCATCTTTGCATAGCTTCATCACATGAACTTTCCATGACATTACATGCTCTTGTATGCCATCTTAGACATCTTAAGACATGTTTTAACATTGCTTGATCATTTCTTCATTCATTTGGTATGCTTTGCATTCATTGTTTTTCATGTGCATCCATGTGTTTCTAAGCTTCTAACATGTTTGTTTTGCATCTCATCCTTTGTATGATCATTCATATGCATCATGTGTGACTTTGCATCATCTCATGACACATTTACATTGCATGATTGCTTCTGGTCTTGTTCATTGCATCATTACTTGTTTCATTTCATTTCATTTCTTTCCTTATGCATCTCACACTAACATTTCAGGGGCTTATGGTATGTTGTTTGGGATGTGGATTTGCCTTCACATCCCACCTCTTCTCATCTTTTCATTTGCATCTTTTATATGTCTTTGAAGTGAGCTTGCTTCACTTGTTCTCTCTTGCTCTTTTCTCTTTCTCTTACGTTACTTATCTTCTTCAGGAAGTAAGTAACCTATTCTTCTCTCTCTTCTCTTTTTCATTTGCTTCTCTTCCTTGGTGGCCTCCTGAAGATCCTTCTCTTTAAGCCTCACAAACCATAGGAACATCCAAGCATGATAACTTTAGGGTTGTATATAGTCTCTCCCCTAGTCTTTTACCTTTGAGTCTCCTTGAGTCTCTTTTCTCATCTCATAATCAAGGCTAAACACTTAAAGCTTTAGGACTTTGAATTAGGGTTATGCATGCATCCTTATCTTAGGATGGAGTGTATAAATTTAATCCTTAGTGTTAAACCTTTAATTTGTTTACACCTCCTAATCAAAACACCTAATAATCATTAAGACTTAAGCTTGTAACTTGGGCCTTATATTAGGGTTACATCTCTTCCTCTTGGTTAGAGGGACTAACCCTAGTGTTTAATGGACAAGTCCCCCTCAAGTTAGTCTTACAAACATAAAACTCATTTCTTAATCTCACCTTTAATTAAAATCCACTTTAATAAAGGCTTGTTATATAATGATTTTAATCCCTAACCATGGATTAATTTGAGGAGTCTTTCTCATCTTAAGTGTTCTCATCTATTATCCTTCTCTTAGGATGGTGTAATGAGTTCATATCCCTGATTAGAGCTTAAACTCATTACTTAACACAAAACAAA
Organism: Lathyrus aphaca; assembly: GCA_963966055.1. NCBI lineage: Eukaryota > Viridiplantae > Streptophyta > Magnoliopsida > Fabales > Fabaceae > Lathyrus > Lathyrus aphaca. The sequence goes on along the minus strand of OZ014524.1, from coordinate 457,665,148 downwards.
ATTCCAAAAACACTCAATAATCACAAGTAGGTTAATGATCTTAATCCTATATCATCATGGTAATTAAGTTGAGATCTTCATCTCATGCTTAAGTAGGCACATTATCCCTAATCAGGGAGGATATAATGAGTTTACAACCCTTGATTTAGGCTTAAGCTCATTATCTTACGCAAAACACCAAAAAAAATAAAAAACTGAAAACACAAAAACAAACAATAATCGTCTCCTCCGGGATTCTTTTCTCATCACACTCACTCTGAAAACGAGAACTCTCTTCTCTCGTCTAATGCAAGACAGTTAGCACTCGAGCCAGATGAGTCATACACTTGAGCATAGACAAGCAAGCAGTTCACAACAAATCATCCAAGTCTCTTTGAGTCGAACTACGGTTTTCTGACTTCCTCATTGCACAAGAGGATACGTAGGCATAACTTAACAGTTATCGAACAAAATTCTCTTTGTCTTCCCCCTCTCTTCTTTTCAACTTTCTCTTCTAAGCCTCAGTCTTTGAGCACTCAGATTCCTTTGCACTGACACACTGTACATTCATTCCTAACTTTTCATACACAGTCAGCACATACACTATCCCCTTTTAAACACAACCAAGTAAGCATGGATCCCATCGAGTACGACGGACGATCTGGGTGTTAATACCTTCCCAGATCATAACCAACCCCTTTACTCAGTCTCTTTGGTTCACAACCGTCTTATCCACATTTTTCTAGGTTTATGCAGCATTACCTTTCCTTCGGGATAAAAATGCCTAGCTGGTGACTCTATTCAACCTCAACCTCCAACATCACCGACCGTTCGCGTTTGCACTGGGACGAAAGTCCGGGGAGCGACAATACCCAATTCCATATCATGGCACAAAGCATTGCATCATAACAATCATAGATGAGGCATGGGGTTTGTGATCAATGACTGAAGAAATTGATGATCATCCAAAAGCAATCGAAGGGTCACATTTATTCTCAACATCAATCAAAGGGTTCACAACATCCCACGAGATCTCATTTGGTTCCCCAAGTCTCAAAAAGAAGTGGATTGAACAAGCAATTTAAGCAGTGCAACACCTCCTAACAAAAGGGGGTGAAATTAGGGTTTCTGATTAAATGAGCTTCCTAGTGAAATTTTGGTTCAAAGTTGATCTCATTGTTTTCCTTATGATATTAAGTACCTAGGGTTGAAATTTCATCCATTGAATCATTTCAGAGGGTCTTCAATTGATCAGTTACTTGAAAATCAAAGAATTGGGGGAAAGTCAACCATCTTGAGGAAAAAGTCAACTCCTGACTTTTTGAGGTCAAATTCATGAAATTGAGGTTACAAGGAATCCATGGACCAAATTTTATCAAGAAATGATGGAGGGGTCCTTAGAAATCAATAAAATCAAGACTTACCATTTTTGGAAAATTAGAGTTTCTAAAAATGACAAGTTTTGGCCATTTTGCAGCCAAGTTCAAGAGAGGCCTACTCCCAAAATAAAAGTCAAATGAAAATTCCACTTGGGCTGTTTGAAATGGGGCATCCTAAGCTTCAAATCCATAAGTGGAACACGTTCATATCATTAAAATTGAAGAACTTATGATCAATCAAAGTTTGAACAAACTAGGGCAAACTATGGAGTAAGGCCTTGCATCCTGCGCGCGCCGTGCAAGGACTTTTGTCAAACAGGTGGTGTGTCACAATTATGGTCATTTTTCAACATCAAGATGACCTCAAATGAAAAATATTCCAACATGAAAGTTGTTCATCTCCATGTTTTCTTCATGATTGATGCTGGGCAATTTTTCATTTGAGCAATTTATCATGGTCATATGATGGTACAAAGGGAAGGTTGTGAATGAAGCATGGTTCATCAAGTTCATTGGCATTTTTGAGACATTTCAAAGCATCCTCTCATCTTGGTGTGAACATCAAATATGTTGTATGAAGTGTCCTCTTCAAATTAAGCACAAGAACTCCATGGTGTGATGCCTTATTCTTGAAGTTTCATTCCATTGAAAACCAACACTTGAAATCTGGTTTTCTTGGATGCTAAGGCATTGATTATTGGCTGCAACATGATCAAATTTTACGCAGTTCAAGTTTGTAAACCTCATTCATCATGCATTGATCACCAAAGTTCATACTTAGAGTGCAAGTCATCCCATGTATGCACATACACCTCATGTTGCTATGCATTCCTTTGAGAATCAAACAAAGATGATGAACTTACTTTGTATCCAAGCTGCATTGATCAGCTTCACACTTCATCATTAAATCTCATCATAACTAACATGAGTATCTTCACAAGTGATCACATTCAAGCTAAGTGAATTCAGCATTGCACCATTGCACCAAACACCTCACTTTGATCCTCTCACCTCAAGTTAGAACTAACTATATTTCTAACTATTAACTAGGGTTAAATAACTGTTAACCTCACATATATAAGCTCACTCATAACTGAATAACAACCACTTCATTCTGATCAAAAAAATCACTCCCCAAACTTCATCATTTCTCTCTGATTTTTACTCTGGTTTTGAACTAAGTTTACACTGAATTTTGGCTCGAACCAGTTTCATCTTCATCAATCACACTTCAATCTTACTCAATTCATCATCATCATCACATTGTGCACCTTCTCCATGGTTTGATTTCTCAGAATCTTCATAGATCAAGTCTCTGCATCATCACTGCATCTTCCAAATTTTTCCAAGAATCCAAGGTCTTTGAATGTTTGTTTCACTCTATTGAAGCTCAATAAAAAGTTGCAATCATTGTAGGAGCCTCCCCTCTGGTATTCTTCAACAAATTCCCCTCTGCAACTCAGATTTTGCTTCAATACATTGTGCTCGATTTCATTGCTTTCTTGATTGTTTCATGATGTTTGAGGCTTGATAGAAGCTTACATTGATTTGGCTAGTTGATAGGCATTGTAGATACTTAGTTTCAGAATTTAGGTTGAGTTTTGATGTCTTTGATTTGCACTTATTATGGAAGATAAGTGATGTTTGAACCTAGATTTGAGATGTACTCAATGAAACGAACACAGTAATGGTCTTACTTTTCATTTTCATTAGGTCTTGAGATTGCCCTAGGTACAGGTCACCGGAGAAGATGACCGGAGGTCAGCTCCGGTGACCGGAATAATAATCCTAGCTTTAATCTTCAATTTAAAACACAGTCATACGATCATTCCAATCTAACACTCATAAACTTGCCAATGTATTAATGAAAACATGACATGCATGTGCCATTCTTAGTGGACTCAGATTGCTATTGACACCCCACGCATACCAAGCCCAATGGTTCTGAACTAGGTTTCCATGTTATTACACCCCTTGGTCATTCTCTTCTATTTTATTTTTTTCAATTAATTCCCACTTCAATTTTAATTTTGTTAAAATAGAAAGCTTCATCCAAAAATCATGAGATAATTCAAACATTATCTTTAACAATTTTCCAAATTTTTCATATTTTTCATTTTTATTTCTCATTAATATTTGGGTCAGAATTAATTTTCGAATTAATTTCTTTTTCTTTTTCTTCATTTTTGACCAATGATCCTTCTCCATTTTATTTATCCCAAATCAAAAATAGTATTGATCCCATTCTTTTTACCTTATCCAGAGGATATCTTTAGGTCCTTAAAAATAATTTTGACTTATTTTTTAGGTCATTTTTAGTCCCCTTGTGAGTCAATTCTTTGAGCATTATCCTACAAAACCCTAATTGTCTTTGTGCCTTTATTTGATTGAGTGAAATCCCAAATTTTTGTGAGATCTTTTAGAATTGTGTTAGTCCCTGGTTCAAGATCTTGAATGCCAATTTTTATAATTTTTCCATTCCATTTGATATTTTGTTTAGGTATCTTGCATTATAAGTCACTTTTTGGTCCTTGTTTTCTCATCCTTCTCATTCCATTTTGATAAGGAATTTATGCCATTCACTTGAGATTCTCAATTTGAGTTCCTAAGGTCCCATTTGATGTCTTTAGATAACTTGTATCCATTTTAGGTCATCACACTTTGAACTTTTGGCTTACTTGTTCCATAAGCTCCATTTGCATTCATGTGTTCCATTTGCCCTAATTCACATTCTTCTTCCATCTTCACACTTCTAAATCAACTTTGTAAGTATGTTAGTCATGTTATATCATTCTTATACATCTTATTAGTGTCCCACATCTATTTTCATGTATTAATTTCAAGTCATAAGTCTTTATGCTTCATTTTGGTTTACTTTGGTACATAAAACTTCAAAATCAAGTTTGTTTGTTCCTTAACCCTAATGCAATTCACTATAGTTCTTTTGTGGTTAATTTTTGAGTTTAAATTCCATCTTAACTTTTAATTAAACCCCTGGGTTTTGTATGGGGAGTTCAAGTATCATTGATCATGTTTGACTTTTTTCTTCTAAGTCCTTTTCTTCTTTAGAAATCACATGTTCAATTCTCATTCTTTCATCCCTCAATCTTATGTTGAATATCTTTCACTTGAGTCTCTTTGTTCCCACTTTAGTTCACATATTGAGACACTTTCACTTAGTGTTATGTTCTGGTTTTATTATTCACTTTTGACCTCATTCAATCTTGCTTTGCATAATCATTCAACTTTATCATTTAAACTCCACCTTGTTTTCTATTAGGGTTTAATGCCTCTTTAGGACATAGATTGTGATGATTGGATCTTGTAACCTTATATTGATTTAATAGGGTTTAGCTACTGACTTTAGAAGTCTCTTACCATATAGGATCCTTTAGTTTTAGGTGTTAACCCAAGGGAGTCCTTAGTGCCTTCCTTTAGCTAGTGTGAGCTTTAGTTAAGTTTTTGCCATGCTTTATGTTCTTCAATATCCTTTGTAAAGCTAACCTTTGTTTTGTAGGGAGGTTGAGGTAAGCCTTATTCATAAAATTTCTTCCTCATCTCTTCATTATTTCTAAATGTTCTTGCCTTAGAACTTTGTGCTTTGCTTGTATAGGCTTCCCCTTTCTTAGAAATAACTTAACTTCCTTAGGAAGTAAGTTGAGTTCTCTTTCCCTCTTTCCTTTTTTCTCCTTAGGATTAGAAAACCACAAAAACCATTAGGATCTCCTTTTGCATGCAATAAAAATTTAGTGTTGTGTCTTAGTCCCCCTTAGTTTTTCCTTTTGCAATTTTAGTCTCTCTTTCTTGTCTCATAAAAAGAAATAAGAAAATACCTAATAAAGGTTGATTGTTCTCATACGACATGAGACTTTGTCATGGGTTACTTATACACGCCTGTTTCGGGGCGAGGTGTAAGGCATCTACCACAATTAACAAGTCTTAGTATGAGAATGTTTCACAAATAGTAAACATAAAACACTTCTCTAAAATACAAACAACAAACAATAAGTGTCTTTTCCTGCGAGAAATATTCTCTCATTTCATTCACTCACAACACGAACTTGGCGACGACTTGTCTCATTTGTAAGACGGTAAACGCACTCGTTCAAGGTGAGCCTGCAACACCTGAGCATAGTCATAAGCAGTTCCAGCTCATAAAAAACAAATAAATAGTTCTCGCCTTAGTTAGGCAAACTACGTCGACTCTGATCCTCATTTTCCCGATGAGGTACGTAGGCAGCGGGGTAGGTCCCATTCGAGCACATTCTTTAATTTCCCTACATTTTCCCCATTATTTCTTTTCGTTCTTTCTTTTCCAGTTCCCTTTCTCATTCCATTCCAGTTAGCGATCTTTGTTCAGAAGCATCTTATTTCTCAACCTTTGAAACAGACAAACAATCGTGGATCCCGTCGGGTACGGCGAACGGTTTGGGGTGCTAATACCTTCCCAGGTCGTAACCGACTCCCGAACCCAGATCTCTGGTTCGCAGGACCTTGTCCTTTCCTTTTCTCTTAGGTTTGTGCAGCATTACCTTTCCGATTCATTCGGGATAAAAATGCCTGGTTGGAGACTCTACCTTTTTCGCGCCACTTTCACGTTTGTACTAGGATGAAAATCCAGGGAGCGACAACTGGAGAATCTACTAGGGAGTATCTTAGAATCTCTGGTTTCCTCTATGAGAGTCAGTCCCAGCGCCTGTTTTGTTTATGTTTCTTTGGGTGTCTATTTGTTTGTTGTTGTGTGCTTTAGTTTAGCTTTACTATTTTCGTTTACACTTTTGCTTTACAGTGTAAACACCCCAAATTTGCCCTCACTCTTTATCACCCCATGGCTTGTGATCTTTCATTTTTGTTTTAACATAAGCATTACATATAATATTGCATTTTTGTTTCACTGCATAGTTTAAGTTCATCTGCATCTAGGGTTTGTGATCTGAGCAATCCAAGAATCCATCTGAGCCATCCCAAGGGTCTCAAAGCTTTCCAAGAGGGTTCATGTGTGTTCTATCATCATATTATGCTCCTCAAAGTTCATGGAAGTCAAGAGATCACAAGAACTGGCAAAGGCATGAATGCAGAGCTAGGGTTTCCACTACATAGATGACCAAAATTAGGGTTTTGGTTTCAGAGGCCTTAACTCCAAATTTTTGGGTCATTCTTGTTTCTAACATTCTTAGTATGTCATAAGGATCATGTGTACCAAGTTTTATGAAGAAACTCATTGTGGAAGTCTTATGTTCACTGAGTAACTTCTTGAGCAAGTTAAGTCAAAATCAGGGCATCTGAGGCCCCCAACAATGGAACCAAAGGGGTATTTTCATCAAATTGAAGTTCTATGATCTTTATTTGATCTTAGAAGAGGTTGGAAGTTCACAAGATTGAATAATTTTGAGCCATTTGCAAACATGCCAAAAATGGAAATGACTTGAAATGCAAACTTTCCATTTTGGGAAAGTTTTTCAACCTCCTCTTTCTTAACCAAAAATGCTTCAAACGAAAAATTATTGGTCATGAAAGTTGTATATTGGGTCTTTCCCTTTTCAAAAAGTACAAGAACATGTCTTGATTCATCATAGAACTCAAGATATGGCCTTTCAAAGTTGGCAAAAATCACATAATTTTCAAGTTCATGCCAAAGATGATTTTTTGCAAAATCAAGTTTCAAGCATTCAAGTGACCTCTAATTGACTTCTAGACATCAACCAAACATGGTGCAACATTAAAAGATCAAAATCTTGCCTTGGATCACAAGTTTCCATAAGTTATTTTTCACAAAATTCTCAAAAGAGGGATTTTTTGCAAGAATGATTTGTAGGGCTTTGTATGACCTCTAACCTATCTCAATGCACCATAACAACATTATGCTACATGCCATGACCAGGATTCAGCATTGAACAAGACACTTTCATGACCAAATGTCACAAAATTCACAAAATGACATTTATGCATAAACATTGCAAACTCTTGATTAAGGCATTACAACTACATTCTATTGATCTAAGGGTCATCCATGATCCAAGCTGAGGTAATCCATGCTCAGAAATCACCCTTATCCTAGCCCATACCTATGGTACACATATGTTGACATTTTTGCATTTCATACCATACCAATCCCACAGTGCCACAACAACTCTTCTGGCCAATAACAATTGTTTATTCAAGCCCCAAGCATTATAAATGGACACCCTTCATGGCCAGAAACAACACACAAACTGAGAATCAAGAATTTGCTCCCAAACTTTAGCTCTACGAATCTCTCAATCTAGCCACTCAAATCCAAAAATTCTTTCACCAATCAACTCCATATAACCTCAGGAAAAATTCCCACCCATCACCATAGCTTCAAACACTCCCTAGCCAAAACACGATTTCTGCAAACTCAGAATTGAAACATACAAACCATCCACTCTAAGCTTCATTCAAGCTTGCCAATAGTCTCAGGAGGTCAAAGGGGATTGGATTGCACAAGAGGAGGGCCCGGAAAGCTCCATTTCAAAGAAATGCAACTCAGGTAACCTTAATGAACTTTTTTACCAGAAGCATGATTTTAAGTTCTTAAATGGTTTCCCATGTTTCCCTGATCACACTGATATGATTAGAATTGAAATTGAGGTAGAAATGAGGATTTCATGATGTTCTGAAATTTTTGACCTAGAACTTAATTGCTTCGATTCAACCTGAATATGCATGATAAATGATTTTTGTTTGTTGATTAGTGATGTATGATGTTAGGACAGTGTTTTTGGGCAAGAAATTTGAAGTTTAGATGCTTAATTAGGAAGTTGGTGTTTTGCCTCGCCAGAGAAGATGACCGGAGCTTAGCTCCGGACACCTGAATGTAATTAGGGTTAAACTGTGATTAATTCCCCAGATTAAATCTCCACCCTTAGATCATGATTAGGGTTAGGCAGTGTACGACTTAGATTAGCTCATTTAATATTAATCCTGATTAATTAAATTAATTATAATTAATTAGGTCAGATTAATTGAGAGCCATTGGATCCTGCGCGCGTTTTCCATTTGAATGTAGGCCTTTGATCTTGAATACCCCAAGTCAATGTGACTTTGAATCTGGAACGTTGATCCCTCCCCCCTTGATCTCAGCCTTCCACTTTGCATACTTTTCATTTTCTTTTTATTTTATTTCATTTCTTTTGTTTTAATCATTAAAAATACCAAAAATCATTTAAAAGTTCTGAAATTTTTTATCATTACTTTAATTAATTTTCAGGACCCAAAAATATTTTTATTTTTATTTTTTCATTAAAAAATGCATTTTTAAATAATTTAATTGTATATTTTAATTAATTAAGTCCATTTAATTAATTAAAAATACTTTAAAGTATTTAAAAATCACAAAAAAAATCAGAGAGGTTTCTTAAACATTTAGAAACATTTTCAAACTCATCTCACAAATTTCTTTTTGGTTTTGATCAAGCTTTTCCAATTTCCTTTGAATTAGGGTTTATAAATTTCTTATTTTTTAGCCCTAACTCCAAAAATTCATAACTTTCAAACCAAGATGAGTTTGCATTTGATTCTTTTTGAAATCTTTCACATTTGAACACTAGTCTCTAAATATATTTTTGTCTCATTTTTATCTTGCATTTTCAAATTAATGTGCATTTTCCCTTTGAGAAATATCCAAAACCCTAACCTATCTTAGGAAAACCATAACTTGAACTTGGTAAACCTTTAGACCTCCCCCTTTGGATGGTGACTTCATGAGTGCTTAGGGTTCCTTTGGATGCAAATTTCAATTTTTCATCACTTGATTTGCTTATGCTTTTGAATTTGTACAAATCTTGAGTTTTAACTAACCATTTCAGGTGCATTTGGTAAGTTAATCAGGATGTGGATGTGCGTCCACATCCAATCTCTCTTTCTCTCTTTATTTTCATGCACTTTGTTTGTGTTTAAAGTGAATCTCTTTCACTTATGTTATCTCTTGTTCTTAGGTTACTTAACTTCTTCATGAAGTAAGTAACCTAATCCTTCTTTCTCTCTCTCCCTTCTCATATGCTTCTTCCATTGGTGGCTTCCTTGAAGATCTTTCTCAAGCCTTACAAACCATAGGATATCCAAGCATGATAATAATTAGGATTTTGATTACTCCCCCTTAGCTTTTTACCTTTGAGTCTCCTTGAGTCTCTCTTCTCATCTTAATAATCAGAGACTAAACCCTTAAAGTTTTAGGACTTTGGAATTAGGGTTATGCCTGCATCCTTCTCTTAGGATGGAGTGTATAAATTTAATCCTAAGTGTTAAACATTTAATTTGCTTAAACCTCTTAATCAAATCATCTTAATAATCACTAAGACTTCATCTTGTAACTTGAGCCTTACAAAAGGGTTCTAATTCTTCCTTTATGGTTAAGAGGGACTAACCCTAGTGTTTAATGGACAAGTCCTCCTCAAGTTGTCTTACAAACTTAAAATCCACTTCTTAATCTCATCCTTTAATTAAAATCCATTTAATAAAGGCTTGTTATATAATGAATTTAATCCCTAACCATGGATTAAGTTGAGGTATCTTCCTCAGCTTAAGTGTTCTCATCTATTATCCTTCTATTAGGATGGTGTAATGAGTTCACTAATCTGTGATTAGAGATTAAACTCATTACTTAAACACTAAACAAAAACTAAAAAAAACATCTAAATAATCACAAGTAGGTTAAGGATCTTAATCCTACATCATCATGGTAATTAAGTTTGAGGTGCTTATCTCATACTTAAGTATGCTCATTATCCCTTATCAAGGGATGATATAATGAGTTTACAAACCCTTGATTTAGACTTAACCTCATTAACTTATGCAAAACACCAAAAACAATAACAAAACTGAAAACACAAAAACAAACAATAATCGTCTCCTTCGGGATTCTTTTCTCATCACACTCATTCATAAACGAGAACTTGCTTCTTCCATCTAATGCAAGACATTAGCACTCGAGCCAGACGAGTCATACACTTGAGCATAGACAAGTAAGCAGTTCATAGTCAATTTTATCTTTCAGTCTCTTTGAGTCGAACTACGATGTTCTGACTTCCTCATTGCACGAGAGGATACGTAGGCATAACTTAATTGTTATCAAACAAAAGTCTCTTTGTCATCCCCCTCTTTCAGCATTCTTTAAAAGCCTCAGTTCCTGAGCATTCACCCTTTTGCATAGACACTTGTATATTTCTTTTCAGCTCTTTGCACACAGATAGCACATACACTACCCCTTAAACACAATCTTTTAAACGTGGATCCCGTCGAGTACGATGGACAGTCTGGGTGCTAATACCTTCACAGGTTGTAACCTACCCCCTTTCTCAGTTTCTCTTGTTCGCAACCATCTTATCCATATATTTCTAGGTTTATGCAGCATTACCTTTCCTTCGGGATAAAACTGCCTAGCTGGCGACTCTATTCACTTCATTTCATTCTCTCCTTTTGCCGACCGTTTGCGCTTGTACCGGGATGCAAATCTTTGGGAGCGACAGCTTGACGACTCTGTTGGGGAAGATATCATGCAACCAGGGCTTCTGGTTTCTTTTTGTGGGTTTCTCCTAGCGCTTGTTTGACTTGTGTTTATGGGGGTGTTATGTTCTACTTGTGCTTATTGTTTATTGCTTTATTTATTGCTTTATGTACAACTTTATTTATTGCTTTCATTTACAGTTTTATGCATTTCATACTGTTATCATCATTTGTGCTGGATCTGTTGTTTCCTTTAGTGGGAGGGATTTTGAGTGATTAAGGTTCCATACCAGGGACCTGAGTGACACATAGGATAGAGTGGCTTCATATTCTTTCCCATTCCATTTCGGTCTGGTGCGGGAATATGAAACACGGTTCAGACATGGGTTTCTTCTTGAGAACTTTGTGCTACGGATTTCCTGTAGTACTAGGGCTATCTGGGAAGCCTTCTAAGTCTGGATGACCTTTTTATGACCTTTAGCATCTGAGGTGAATTAGAGGAGGACCTTTTATGGTTATTGTAAACATTGTACCTCTGGGTTAGAAGTGCTTACACTTCTCATAAACTGATCCAAGTCTGAGGATCCTTGTTCTAGAACAATACATGTGAGGGGGTTGGGATGTTTACAGGTTTGCAAGAACCATTGGCCTCATCATACCCTTGTTACTAATGTTGTTTTAAGGTTGTATCAGTTTTGGACTATTCTTGTGAAACCCTGGATTTGTGACTTCTTATTTGAGTCATCCACCTGGTTACTGGTTTTCTAAGCCTCCATCCAGACTTTTGAACACACATGGACCCTATCAAGGCAGATAACAGATCCAGCACTTGATCACAAACCCTTTGCATATCATTCTGTATACATCATTCTGCACCATTTAACATTTGTCTATTTTGTTTTACATGGTATCCGCATCTTATCTTTGGTTTGGTTTTGACATGTTCTACTGCTCAGCTATTTGCATCAGCCTTTTCATCAGTTATCTTCATCAGGGGTTCTTCTTTAGTACTTTCTCCAGTTATCTCCATCAGTCTTCAGCAGTTGCCTTCATCAGTGCTTCTCCTCATCAGCATCCATTATCAGCATGGACACATCCAGGAAGAGCAACATCACCTATCATTTCTTTGAGCCCACATTGACAGGCATTAGACAGATTCAGTCTCTCATCACTCCTGATCATGTCCCTTTATTCAGGGAACATTATGGTGGCATTATGGACATGATCATGGACCTGGATGCATCCCAGAGGAGCATGATTCACACATGTCTCCATTTCTATGACCCCCCTCTCAGATGCTTCACTTTCCCAGCTTTTCAGTTGGGACCATTGATGGAAGAGTTCTCCATGTTGTTAGGTGTCCCTATCAGGAGGGGAATTCCTTTCAACCCTGAGATGGTTGCTCCTAAGAATGAAGATGTAGCTAAGGCTTTACACTTGGAGCCTACCCTAATTGACCAGAGCATGACCACTAAGGCTAGAATCACAGACCTTCACTTGGATTTCTTGGTTATTCAGGCCACCCTGCATGCTGCAGCAGGGAAGTGGGAAACTGTTTGTGCTCTCCTAGCCCTCAGCATATATGGAGTTATCGTGTTTGTAGACGAGCCAAAGTTTGTAAGCAAGAGTGTTATTCACCTATTCTTACTGAGGAACCCAGTTCCTACCTTGCTTGGAGACTTTTACTACTCAGTGCACCAAAGGAATGAGAAGCAAAGGGGAAGATTGGTCAGATGATGTGCACCCCTCTTCTACTGTTGGTTGTTAAGGCACTTGCCGAAGTCAGACACTTTCTTGAATCCTCATCAGCCAAGGAACTGGGCTAAAAGGATGATTGCCCTTACATCAAAAGACATCATATGGTGCACTCAGAGCACCAAGGGCAAAGATATCATCACTAGCTATGGGCAGTATCCCAATGTACCCTTGATTGGAGTAAAAGGTTGCATCAACTACAACCCTTTGCTTTTCAAGAGGAAATTAGGGTATGCCTTGATACATCCTCCAAGAGGACAGGATTTGACAGAAACCCTCTATTGTGACATCCAGCACAACCTTGCCATTGTCAGACAGGAAGCCTGGGCCTGGGATAATATTCAGACTAAGGGGACAGCTATTCTTGGCAAGTGTAACAACATAGCTTCAGCCCAGTATCTTGATTGGTCTCGTGTCAGGGGACAGATCACCCGTATGTCATTCACCTTAGAGGATGTACCTGGATCATCAGCAGTGGAGGCTGCAGCTACTGTCAGTTTAGAGGAGTTTGAGAAATTGAAGGAAAGGAATGCTCAGCTCTCTGAAGCTTTGAAGAAGACCCTCTGGGAGAGGAATGATAGCTGTCTTGATAATGAAAGGTTAGAGAAGCTCCGGATTGAGCACTTAACCAAGATTGAGAAAAATAGATGACTACATCAGAAAGGCTAGAGCAGGAGAGTTAGTGTTGAAGAATGCTTGCAAGGAAGCTAAGACACAGAAGGCCAGAGCTGAGCATTACTTAAAGGAGAGTCAGGCTAGGTGGATCAGGATCACTAATGCTCGTGCACAAGAAGATCAGAAAACCCAGGCCAGGATAGAGCAGCTGGAGGCTAGTGAGAAGAAGAATCAGGAGGCCTTGTTAGCTGCACAGAAGGAGATCTCTGAGTTGAAGCTCCGGGCGGGGTTGAAGAGATCAAAGGATCAGGACAAGCATAAGAAGTTGACCAGTGCCATTGCCACCAGGAACCTTCTCATCAGGACTATCACAGAGCACCCAGTAGGCCCAATGACTGAGACTCTCCTGAAAGAAGTCAGAGAGGATGACTTTGGATTGGATGTTTGATTTCCTTGTACTTGTATCTCCTTTTGTTTGTACTTTTGATTTTGTTGTTGTATTTTGACCCACCATGGGAATTTTGTTATAATCAAACTATGTATCTTCACATTTTTGTAATATATGATTTGTATTATTTCATGGGCTTTTATCTCTCTGCAACATCATCATTTCCTCGAGGTCTGGAAGGTCAAAACCAAAGAACCAAACCGGGTACCCTTGGAAGACAAATAGGCATCTTGCATTGCATACTAACCTTTTTTCTTTGTTTTGTAGGTTTTTTTTGTTTTTTGTTGTTGTTTCTCACTTTGTTGTGATTTCAAGAAACATTGCTCGTAGAAGAGTGTTCCCCGTCAATAGAGTGCACCGGTATCCGACAAGAAACAACCTTTCGGGATTCCAAATGGATCAAGTTCAACAGGATTTGACAGATGTAAGGACCCAAATGGCCAATGAAAGGACAGAGATGAGGGCCCAAATGAATCAATTTATGGCAGTAATGACTGGTTTGGTACAGAGCCAGGAGAGACTGGGAGAGTTAGTCGAGCGAAAAACTCCCGAGGAAAACCACCCAGGTGTCGCTCCCAGGATTTCCATCCTGGTACAAACGCGAAAGTGGCGCGGAAAAAGAAAAGAGTCGCCAGCCAAGCATTTTTATCCCGAAGGAACTGGAATGGTAATGCTGCACAAACCAGAAGAAAGAAGAGGAAGGACATAGGTCCTGCGAACCAAAGAGACTGAGTTCGGGAGCCGGTTACGACCTGGGAAGGTATTAGCACCCAGATCGTCCTCCGTACCCGACGGGATCCACGCTTGCAAAGAAAACTGTTTCAAAGGGTGAGGGTATGAAAGTTGCTGCAAAAGAAAATGAACTGAACTGGATAAAAGAAAAGAAAAAGGAACTGAAAAAGAAATAAAAAGGAAAAATGTAGGGAAAATAAAGATTGTGCTCGAACGGGCCCTACCCCGCTGCCTACGTACCTCATCAGGACAATGAGGATCAGAGACGCCGTAGTTCCCCTAACTAGGGGTAGAAAAGAAATTGCTTGTGAATTAAGGCTTGAACTGCCTATGCCAATGCTCAGGCGTTGCAGACTCGGACGACGAGTGTGTAACCGTCTTGCAAAATGACAAGTAGGAGCAAGTTCGCGTACGAAGCGAATGAGATGAGAAAAGAACTCCTGAAGGAAAGACGCTTATTGTTTATCTGTGTTTTTTTATGAAGCTTTTTATGAGTGTGTCACAAGGAAGTGAACTCAAGCTCTTTTCCACGGAATGTGCACTTGTCACTACATTCCAAGATGGAATAATAGAACAAGCACACTCAAGTAAGGAGAAGATCCCCAAAACTTGAATCCAGAGATTAGGGCCCAAGCTCACTAACTCATTAACTTATTAAGTTTTTTTGGTATTTACAGTGAAGAAGTGTTTTTTATGATTTTCTTTGTGAAGAAGATACTCTGATCAGACTTGTGCATCACAAGGTAAGCTTGTACTATCCCAAGATGGGAAGACTACAAGTACCTCATGGGATAAGGCTATTGCTCAAGGTATTACTTCAAACTTTATTAAGTGTTTACTTAGAGTTTATGAGATGAGAAGAGAAGAGAAACCAAAAGGTCACAAAGGTAAAAAGTCTAATGGGGGACTAAAGAATCCTAATTGTTAACATGCATGGATATCCTAAGGTTAGCGTGGTTTTCTATCCTAAGAAGAAAGAAAGAAGAAGAGAATAAGAAGAAAGAAGAAGAGATGAGTAAGGCCTAAGCCCAACAAGCAAAGGGTTAGTCACAAGTAAGAAATAAGAAGAAGAGATGAGATTTGGAGATGTGGGAATCACTTCCACACCTCACACTTACCATAGCCCCTGAAAAGGTTAGCAACATAAGCATACAAGCAAAGCAAAATGAAACAAATGACATGCCAACATAATACAAACAGAAGTGAAGTCATGTATACAAATGCTCAATGAATATGCAAGTCATAAGAATGAGGCAAGAAGCATGCAAGACAATATGATGCAACATGAAACACATGGCAAACAAATGCAAACTTAATGAGATGCAAAGAAAAATGCACAAACATGGACTCAAAGCCCAAGACCAGAACCAAAACAAGTTGAAGAAAAGCTTTAGAAGCAAGGGAGATGAAAAGAAGAGACACACAAGACCAAACAATCACAAAATGGGAGGAAAGAAGTAAAGAGATGAAGTGAAAGCACTTAAGAAAGAAAGAACTTAAAAGGTAAGCCAAACACAAAAATTTCTAAGACACAAACCCTAAGCCAAGACCAGAATGGAACCCATACCCCAAGGAGACCCCAAATGAGAAGAAGAAGTTGGCACAAGTGCCCTTCTAGGCTAATGAGAAAGCTAATGATCAAAAAGAAGTAAAATGGGACAAGGTAAGAGCAAAAATTCACATCAAATCAACAATGCATCTAAAAATTCCACAACTTAGGTCAAATGATCCTCAAACATGATATAACAATGAGCCAAAAGGGTTGGGAGAAATTCAGAAGCTAGATAGGTCAAATGAAGACAAGAACATGAACTAGGGTTAAGAAACTTCACTTACAAGGCAAGGACCAAAACCCAATGAACAAATTTCTAAAAATCAGGGGAAACATCACAAATAAACTACATCATCTTAGGAATCCAGAGCAAAAAGAACCATCAAGAAACTCAAAATAATGAACCCTAGGGAAATTGGACAAGGCAGGGTACTTGAAAAGGACTTAAAATGAATTAATTAAGAGAAGAAATTAAATGACACAAGGATATTGGGAATAAATGGGAAATAAAAATATAAAAAAATAAAGAAAACTCAAATGAAGATTCAAGAATTATTTTGGAATTTTTTGACACTTGGAGGTATTTTTAACAAATGAAAAACAAAATGAAATAAAGAAATAAAAAGAAAAGAAAATTAAAATAAGAAAAAGAAATTGGGGTGCAAATAGCCAGGAAATGCAGTGTAAATGGTTTGGGCTTATGAATCAGGGGGTGCAAAAAGCAGTCTGAGGCCCACTAGGCTGGCGCTGGTTCACAAGAAATAGTGTGGAAATTCAGGGAAAATAAAGGAAAAAGAATTGCCATAGGATGAAACGAACGCATCTGGTTCTCCTTTCATTAATTGACGTGGCTGGTTGATTGGTCATGAGGTGAGGACACAAGAGTATTATTATGAGGTGAAAAACATTTGGAATTAAAATAGAACTGAAGTTCACGTGAGAGAGAGGAGGGATTCACTTAAAACGTGGAAAAGTCCTGGACGCAGGGAGGACAGATCTGATGGTTGAGGGTCTTCTTCAACCTCACAAAACCCTAACGCAAGCATTTGCAGATTCCGGTGACCGGAGCTAGGGCTCCGGCACCGGAAATTAACAACATGAACAAACATCAATTAAAATGAACAAATAGCTCTAGATTGACTAATTAGACTGCTCTGAATTCAAAAATGGCATTGAAAAGAACAATAGATTCTACGGATCGAAGAGAAACAGTTGTGTCCATGAAACTTGAAACTCACATATCTAACTCAATATTGCACCAATTTTGAAACCACAAACAGCAGAATAACCAGCAAACATCACAGAGCAAGATGCACACAAACAATTTCAATTTCAGATCTGAAGATTCAGAGGCATACCTGAGTTGCAGATCTTGATAGAGCTTGCTAGAAGTCCAAATGATGAAGAAAAATCACTCCAAATGCTCTCTAGTTGCAAAATAAATGCAACTAGAGCCTTGAATATGGCTGGATCTTGAGCTTTGCAAGCACCTGCCCTGAAATGGCAAGGTTGTGATTCTTGAGAGAAAGCTTGAACAAGTGTGTGATTAATGATCCTGAGCTTCCAAGGATCAAGGATCTACAATTGGTTTTTGGAGAGAGCTCGTGTATGAGGAGATTTTGGAGAAAATGCAAAGTATGCAAAAACTTTGAAGCTGAAGAATGAGAGAGAATTGAGGCTTTGCAAATCCCTAATTTGTTTTATACCATGCCATGACCTAATGCTGAAAAAAATCAAGAGGTTTGCACGTGGGAATGAGAAGAATTTTTGATTTTGCAAATTGAGCAAGTTTGGTGTAATATCATGTAATCCTCATGCTCTCCTTGGCCTTCAGCCCCATGTGCACTCTAATCTGATCCATTAATCTCAAACAAACAAAATCTTGGCCATTGGATTAAGTTGTCACACTTTTCTCATGAATATGCAAAATTTGCATTTTTGAAGCAACATTCTAACTTGGCACAAATTTGGTGCATTATCTTGAGCAAAGCATGCCATTTGCATTGTATTTTAACTTTGTAACCTCACTTGATCCATTCCAACACTTGAAATTGAGTTTTGAACCTTTTGGCTTTGGTGCATGCATGAAATTTTGCCATTTGCCCTAATTTAAACCAAATTTTCGAGGGCCATATATTACAAACCAGGAATGCTATGAAAAAGTACTTGTACTTTTTGAAAATGGGAGACCTTAATCTCCAACTTTCATGTTTGACTTTGGTCCATTTGAAGAATTTTTTATTAAGTTAAGGTCACTTGAATTTTAGGGCAAAAGTTGCCAAAAATGGAATTTTCTCAAAACCAAGTTTGCACCAATTTTGCAAAACCCTTCAAAACTTCATGATTCTTGATCTTTGACCTTTCCAAACCTCTTATAACATTGTAAGAACATCCCTTGGCTAGAAAAGTTGGGTTGGACCCTTTGAAATCACACAGTTGACTTTTTTAAGGCACAGTTGACCAGTTACTTCATCTGCAAGCAACTGAAGAATTTCCTGACTTCCACAAGGAATTTTCTCATGAAATTTGGTACCTAGGATCCTCTTGACATTTAAAATACTTTGCCCAAATGAAATGGCCAAAGTTGTGAGGTTTTCATGCTTGAATCTCAAACCCTAGTTTAGGACCAATGCTTAGGAACCTTGCCCTATCCTAGAATCCCTGGTGATCTTCCAACCTTCTGAGCTTTTGCAAATGAACTTGAACTTGTAATTGCAATGTAGACTCCTCGTAGGACTTGTACAAAACCATTGAGCCCCTTGTCATGGCTTGAAATGCTTCAAGAACCTCCACAGATGATCATATGCCTAATGTTAGGTCATGAGAAATGTTATGCCTCATCTTTCCATGCTAGGATGCTAAAAAAATGATATGTTCATGATGAATATGATGTGATATGATGCTTAAAATGAAGAGGGCAAATTTGGGGTGTTACAGCTGCCCCTATTCAATCAATTGTTAATCTGAAAAGGACGGTAGCACGGGCTATCGACCGTTCAAGATAAACTGTGGTTGAATACCAAGAAGACCAGAAATTTGCACTCTGACGAAGAATGCAGAAACTGGGAAATAAATCCAACCAAATGACGCTTTGGTGACTGCAGGGGAGAAAAAAGCAGACGAGCTTCTTCTAAGTTGAAACTGTTATCCGAAATCAGAAAACTTTGACAGACGAGTCTTCTTCGAACAATCCCGTTACGCCAGGAGCTGGACATACGAGTCCTCAAACACTTTGCAAGACATAGGACTTGAGACAGACGAATCTCCTTCGGATATACCTGTTACGCCAGGACCGGGATGCACTAAAGTCTGTGAGATAGTCATGCATGATCAAGGTAGACGAACCTTCTTCATATATTATCCGTGGCTATATGGTACAAGACAGACGAGTCTTCTTCGAGCAAACTCGTTACGCCAGGTGCAACATTAATAAGTGGTGCTTGAGACAGCCGAGCCTCCTTCGGATAATCCCGTTACGCCAGGACCGGTAACCATTTTGACATTCATTCCCACAGTCAGGATTTAAAACCTCTTCAATACAGACGAGTATTGGATGATCATCTAGATAACACAGACGAGTGCCATAAGTCAATGATACAGACGAGTATCAGGAAATGATCTAAGAAACACAGACGAGTGCTTCAAGCAATGATGCAGACGAGTATCAGCCACTGATATAGACGAATACCAGAAATTCAAACACAGACGAGCATTTGGAGTAGCAATACAGACGAGTACCAGGATAATCAGCAAATCAACACATACAAATATAAGCTAACACAGACGAGTGTTAGGGATGATACAGACGAGTATCCAAACAAAGCAGACGAGCTTCAACAGGTATCAGAACATCAAAACACATACGAGTGTCGGAGAATGCAGACGAGCAATCAAGCCAATATCAAATATCAAACACAGACGAGTGTTTGGAAATTGTAGACGAGCAAACAGCAAAGATTATATATCAAAACACAGACGAGTGTTGGGAATTGCAGACGAGCAAACAGCGAATATCATATACCAAACACAGACGAGTGTTGGGAAGTGCAGACAGGCAACAAGCGAATATCGAACACAGACGAGTGTTAGAAATTGCAGACGAGCAAATAGCAGATACCATATACCAACCATAGACGAGCGTTGGTAATTGCAGACGAGCAGACAACAAAGATTTCATACCAAACACAGACGAGTGTTGGGAATTGCAGAAGAGCAAACAGCAAATGCCATATACCAACCATAGATGAGTGTTGGAAATTGCAGACGAGCAATAAACAGAGATCAAACACAGACGAGTGTTGAAAATTGCAGACGAGCAATAACAAAGTAATCATGGACCACTGCTAGGGAAAGAAAACGAGCAATACCAGAATGACAACACAAACAAGTGTTGAAAGATGCAGACGAGCAACAATAAAGTACGAACACACAGACGAGTGCTGGAAAGATGCAGACGAGCAACAAACAAATGCCTGATTGGCCACAAGAGTTACAACTTTGCAGGGGGAAAACAAGTTGAGAGGCCTTGACACCTAACTCTGATTGAGGTGATGAATACCTGACTGTATCATCATATTAACCAAAAGAATGGCAACTTCGCTGGGAAATATTTCACTGATGGGAGTGAAAATCAAATATGAACTCTGTGGGGAAGGATCATCTTCAGACTTGGTTGGGAAAGATGCTTCAACAATACTCTGGCTGGGGAGAGAATTTTTCTAATTCCGAGCTCTGTGGAGACATCAGGCATTCATCTTCCTGTTGGGCATACTCCACTGGGGGAATAATAAATTCCTTGGGCTGCCTGCCAAGGCTTAGCTGGGGAAAAAATTCTGCTTGGGAGAATGTGACGCCATCCTGCAACCTGCAACAACAGAAAACACAAGTGTGCCACGGGGACTTGCATGGTATGATCTGTTCATCCATCATCACCCGACACTCAAAGAGGGTTTCAAATGTTTCCCTACATGTCATTTTCTTTCAAATTTATCACCATGTTTTAAATGCAATGCTATTTTTGCCAAAAATTCAGGACATTTTGCAAACAAAATAAACACAACACAGCTTTTTGACTGAATATTCTTTTTATTGAAAGGCCTCTGAATAGGCAAAGATTTTCATCAGGAAACAACCACCTGGAAAGAGGTAGCCACCATAAAATTGAGAAAAGAAACTATCCTAATGGCAATGGGTACAGCATCCCAATGAGTTCCATTTCTGCTATGACCAGCATGTCTTCAAAACTCTCCATTCTTGCCTTTGCTTTCCGAGAAGATGAGGGGACTGATTCTTATCCTTCTGATATTGTCAAGCTGTATGAAACGATGATGTGGTTCAGATGACTCGGGTCGCAGTTGTTCGCTTATTCCCTTGTTTTGCGTGGATCGCCCTTTCGGGTTTTCAATCCACCGGGATACCCTTTTTTGCCTGAGCTGTCCAATGTGGCTTTTCAACTCAGCGGGTGTACATTTTTTTATTTATTTCCCTAACTTTTGCCCGAGCTTTTTATTCTGTTTTTAGCTCGCCGGGATGCCCTTTTCTTGCCTGGACTTTAATTCTATTTTTGTGTCCAGCGGGTCTCTTTATGCGAAGTATTTTCTAACTGCGTCCGAGTTGACAGGGGACTGGAAGTCATCTCCATCCATAGTGGTGAGCCTCAGTGCTCCTCCTGAGAATACTTTCTTCACTATGAACGGTTCTTCGTAGTTTGGGGTCCACTTTCCTCTGTGATCTGAACCTGGAGGAATGATCCTTTTCAGCACAGGCTCTCCCACTTGATACTCCCGAGTACGTACTCGTTGGTCGAATGCTCGCTTCATTCTCCTCTGATAAAGCTGACCAGGACAGATAGCCGCTAATCTCTTTTCCTCAATTAGACATAGCTGATTGTAACGAGCACGCACCCATTCAGCCTCATCAAGCTTCACATCCATCATAACACGCAATAAAGGAATCTCTACTTCAACAGGCAGGACTGCTTCCATACCATATACCAAAGAGAAGGGAGTTGCCCCGGTTGACGTCCTGTATGACGTTCGGTACCCATGCAATGCAAATGGTAACATCTCATGCCAATCTTTGTAAGTGACAACCATTTTTTGCACAATCTTCTTGATATTCTTGTTAGCTGCCTCTACCGCACCGTTCATCTTTGGTCGGTAAGGAGAAGAATTGTGATGCTGAATCTTGAAGTCCCGACACAACTCTGCCATCATCTTGTTGTTGAGATTATGATCCTTTCGGGTACTCCGTATCTGCATATGATATCCCTTTTCAGAAATCTTGCTACCACTTGACGAGTGACATTGGCATAAGACGTTGCTTCAACCCACTTTGTGAAGTAATCAATCGCAACCAAGATGAAGCGATGACCATTTGAAGCAGTAGGCTCTATTTTCCCGATCATGTCAATGCCCCAAGGCAAGGACCAAAACCCAATGAACAAATTTCTAAAAATCAAGGGAAAAATCACAAATAAACTACATCATCTTAGGAATCCAGAGCAAAAAGAACCATCAAGAAACTCAAAATAATGAACCCTAGGGAAATTGGACAAGGAAGGATACTTGAAAAGGACTTAAAATGAATTAATTAAGAGAAGAAATTAAATGACACGTGAATATTGGGAATAAATGGGAAATAAAAATATAGAAAAATAAAGAAAACTCAAATGAAGACTCAAGAATTATTTTGGAATTTTTTGACACTTGGAGGTATTTTTAACAAATGAAAAACAAAATGAAATAAAGAAATAAAAAGAAAAGAAAATTAAAATAAGAAAAAGAAATTGGGGTGCGAATAGCCAGGAAATGCAGTGTAAATGGTTTGGGCTTATGAATCAGGGGGGTGTAAAAAACAGTCTGAGGCCCACTAGGTTGGCGCTGGTTCACAAGAAACAGTGTGGAAATTTAGGGAAAATAAAGGAAAAAGAATGGCCATAGGATGAAACGAACGCATCTGGTTCTCCTTTCATTAATTGGCGTGGCTGGTTGATTGGTCATGAGGTGAGGACGCAGGAGTATTATTATGAGGTGAAAAAAATTTGGGATTAAAATAGAACTGAAGTTCACGTGAGAGAGAGGAGGGATTCACTTAAAACGTGGCAAAATCCTGGACGCAGGGAGGACAGATCTGATGGTTGAGGGTCTTCTTCAACCTCACAAAACCCTAACGCAAGCATTTGCAGATTCTGGTGACCGGAGCTAGGGCTCCGGCACCGGAAATTAACAACATGAACAAACATCAATTAAAATGAACAAATAGCTCCAGATTGACTAATTAGACTGCTCTGAATTCAAAAATGGCATTGAAAAGAACAATGGATTCTACGGATCGAAGAGAAACAGTTGTGTCCATGAAATTTGAAACTCACATATCTAACTCAATATTGCACCTATTTTGAAACCACAAACAGCAGCAAGATGCACACAAACAATTTCAATTTCAGATCTGAAGATTCAGAGGCATACCTGAGTTGCAGATCTTGATAGAGCTTGCTAGAAGTCCAGATGATGAAGCAAAATCACTCCAAATGCTCTCTAGTTGCAAAATAAATGCAACTAGAGCCTTGAATATGGCTGGATCTTGAGCTTTGCAAGCACCTGCCCTGAAATGGCAAGGTTGTGATTCTTGAGAGAAAGCTTGAACAAGTGTGTGATTAATGATCCTGAGCTTCCAAGGATCAAGGATCTACAATTGGTTTTTGGAGAGAGCTCGTGTATGAGGAGATTTTGGAGAAAATGCAAAGTATGCAAAAACTTTGAAGCTGAAGAATGAGAGAGAATTGAGGCTTTGCAAAACCCTAATTTGTTTTATACCATGCCATGACCTAATGCTGAAAAAATCAAGAGGTTTGCACGTGGGAATGAGAAGAATTTTTGATTTTGCAAATTGAGCAAGTTTGGTGTGATATCATGTAATCCTCATGCTCTCCTTGGCCTTCAGCCCCATGTGCACTCTAATCTGATCCATTAATCTCAAACAATCAAAATCTTGGCCATTGGATTAAGTTGTCACACTTTTCTCATGAATATGCAAAATTTGCATTTTTGAAGCAACATTCTCACTTGGCACGAATTTTGTGCATTCTCTTGAGCAAAGAATTCTATTTGAATTGTATTTTAACTTTGTAACCTCACTTGATCCATTCCAACACTTGAAATTGAGTTTTGAACCTTTTGGCTTTGGTGCATGCATGAAAGTTTGCCATTTGCCCTAATTTAAACCAATTTTTCGAGGGCCATATATTACAAACCAGGAATGCTATGAAAAAGTACTTGTACTTTTTGAAAATGGGAGACCTTAATCTCCAACTTTCATGTTTGACTTTGGTCCATTTGAAGAATTTTTGATTAAGTTAAGGTCACTTGAATTTTAGGGCAAAAGTTGCCAAAAATGGAATTTTCTCAAAACCAAGTTTGCACCAATTTTGAAAAACCCTTCAAAACTTCATGATTCTTGATCTTTGACCTTTCCAAACCTCTTATAACATTGTAAGAACATCCCTTGGCTAGAAAAGTTGGGTTGGACCCTTCGAAATCACACAGTTGACTTTTTTAAGGCACAGTTGACCAGTTACTTCATTTGCAAGCAACTGAAGAATTTCCTGACTTCCACAAGGAATTTTCTCATGAAATTTGGTACCTAGGATCCTATTGACATATAAAAGACTTTCCCCAAATGAAATGGCAAAAGTTGTGAGGTTTTCATGCTTGAATCTCAAACCCTAGTTTAGGACCAATGCTTAGGAGCCTTGCCCTATCTTGGAATCCCTGGTGATCTTCCAACCTTCTGAGCTTTTGCAAATGAACTTGAACTTGTAATTGCAATGTAGACTCCTCATAGGACTTGTACAAAACCATTGAGCCCCTTGTCATGGCTTGAAATGCTTCAAGAACCTCCACAGATGATCATATGCCTAATGCTAGGTCATCAGAAATGTTATGCCTCATCTTTCCATGCTAGGATGCTAAAAAAATGATATGTTCATGATGAATATGATGTGATATGATGCTTAAAATGAATAGGAAAAATTTGGGGTGTTACACCAGGTACAGGGGGTACCAGTAACAACGATCACGTACAGCCTCGTACTGATCCCCCCAGAGTTTGGACCTCATCTGAACCCAGACATCAATGCTATAAGAAACACCCAATGTAACACTGGAGGGAGGGCCTTGCAGGAGGACCCTGAGGAAGAACAGTTTAATGTGGTTGGGGCTATAGATGAAGTTTACGATCGTCGGTTGGATGAAATAGCAGAAAAGCTAAGGTCTCTTGAATCCCAAAACTCTCTGGGTTTTGATGTCATGGACATGGGATTAGTGGAGGGGGTTAGAATTCCTCATAAGTTCAAACCTCCTTGTTTTGAAAGATACAATGGCACATCCTGCCCACGTACCCATCTTCAGTCTTTCCTGGGGAGATTGAAAGCCTACACCATGGATGAGAAATTGTGGATGTTTTACTTCGAGGATAGCTTGACATGGGCATCCCGAGAGTGGTATTCTCACTTGACCAGGGCCACAGTAAGGAATTGGAAAGACTTGGCAGAAGCTTTCGTTCGTCAATATCAATATAATCTGGACATGGCTCCAAACAGAACCCTTCTGATGGGAATGTCACAATCTTCCCGAGAAAGCTTTAGGGAGTACTCCCAAAGATGGAGGCAACTAGCTGCTGTTGTTCAACCGATGTCAGAAATGGAGATGGCAGATATGTTCATGAACACTCTCCAGGGTACTTATATTGACAGATTAGCTGCATTTTCTTCCACCAGCTTTGCAGATGTGGTTATAGTCGGGGAAAGAATTTACAACTTACTGAAGATGGGAAAGATTTCTGACAATGGTGCCAGTTCAAGCAGTGCAAGGAAGCCATTTGCAGGGCCTCACAGATCCGGTGAAACAAACTCTGTACATGTGGGAAAAGGTAGACCCCAGTATCTGGCAAGATCAGTTGCCGCCGTCACTATTCCTACTCCACCTCCTCAATATACTCAACAACCACAACACTTTCCTCAACAACCACAGTTTCCTCAACAGGGATCCTACAACAACAATAACAACAACCAACAACAACACCCTTTTCAGCAGCGGCCATCTCAGATCAACAGGGTGATTGACCTTATACCAATGCCATATGCCACATTGCTGCCGCAACTCCTAAAGCTCAATCTTGTCGAGTTGAGGACATTGGCTCCACCAGATCCTCAAAACCTTCTGAGAAATTACGACGTCAATGCCAGGTGTGCTTTTCATTCTAATGCACCTGGTCACTCCACAGAAAAGTGCAGGGCTCTGCATATGAAGGTCCAGGATCTGGTAGATTCAAAGGCCCTGAATTTTACACCACCTCCCAATGTCATAAAGAATCCTATGCCCAGCCGTGGTGGGCCAAGGATTAATACAATAGGGGAAGGCTCACCCATGAGTTTGATTGAAGATATTGCAAGTATTCATACACCTCTGGCAGAGGTTAAAGCTCAGCTTTTGAAATGCCAAGTGTTTCCAGGGTGTGAGGCATGTTGTGAATCTTACAAGGCTTCCGAGAACGGGTGTGCAAGGTTGAGGAATAGCATCAATGGCCTGATCAAAGACGGTATTCTACAAATAACCACAACAGCTTCTACAGCACCAGCAACTCCTTTTTCAACAACAAATGATTCTCCTACAACTGCAACGACAATTGTTCCTACAGACTCGTCTACAAAATTAGCAATCACCTCTTCCATCACTTCAACAAACAACAGTTCCATCTCATCTACTTCTACAACTACAACAACCACCAACAACGACGTCTCCACAGTTACCATCTATTATGACCCTGCAACGGTCCCGAATTCCAACAATTATCAACAACAATCTCAGCAACAGTTTCAGTAACAATCAAGCTTCAATCAATCACCACCAACATCCATCAGAAGTCCTGTCACCATTTTCTATGATCCACAAACAATAATGGTTCCCACCTTTGCTGCAGTTAGCCCAGTCACCATCACGGTGCCAGGGCCCATTCCGTATGACAAAGACAATGTTGTACCATGGCACTATGGTTCAGACCTTTACTGCAACGGAGAAAGAGTCCTTCTTGATTCTTCGGTTCACACTCCACAAATAGATAATGTTGGGGGAGGCGGAGGCTTCACCCGAAGCGGACGCCTCTTCACGTCACAAGCTCCAAAGACTAATACTGAGGCAGAGGCTGCTTCCAAAGCCAAAGGGAAAAGTGTGGCACCTGAAGAACCTGCACCAAAAGAAACTCATAAATCATCCTTTGATCAGGATGTGGATGAATTTATGAGGATAATTAAGAGAAGTGACTACAAAGTTGTGGATCATATCCACCAGACTCCTTCCAAGATCTCCATCTTATCCCTGTTGTTGCATTCCGAAGCTCATCGGGATGCACTACTCAAAGTCTTGCACGCTGCCTACGTTCCAAAGGAGATCACAGTGAATCAGCTTGAGACAGTAGTGTCCAATGTTAATACTAGCCATGGGCTAGGTATCACCAATGCTTACTTAACAACGGAAGGACGTCACCACAACAAAGCTTTACACATCACTTTGGAGTGTAAAGGAGCTGTGCTCTCTCATGTTCTTGTTGACACTGGGTCCTCACTCAATGTCTTGCCGAAGAAAGCTCTTGTCAAGCTCGAATATGATGGTATAGCTCTCCGACCAAGCAATCTGATGGTCAGGGATTTTGATGGCTCCAAGAGGTCTGTTCTTGGAGAGGTGGAGCTGCCTGTGATAATCAGTCCGCAGGTCTTTTAGACTACTTTCTACGTGATGGACATTTAGCCGGCCTACAGCTGTTTGTTGGGTCGACCATGGATTCACGCTGCTGGCGCAGTTACGTCGACCCTTCACCAGAAATTGAATTATGAGTGGGAAGGACAGATTATCCCCATCTGTGTTGAAGAGGACATCTTTGTTAGCCATCTGGCTACATACAAATACATTGAGATGGACGGTGAAATCCATGAAACTATGAGCCAGGGGTTCGAGGCTCTGAACGTCAATGAGGCAACGACTGAAGTATTTTCTGCATCCCAGGAGGATAGGATGGGTACTTCAATTGTCTCCTATCAGCAATCCCGGAAGGTTGTTGAAGATGGTAATGCCCAAGGCTGGGGCAAGCTGCTACTGGTGGAGAAGAAGGAGGACAGATTCGGTTTGGGTTACAAACCATTCCGACATGATCAAGAAGAGGCTGCTAAAGAGCCCAAGTTCATCAGTGGGGGGATGCTAACCCCAAATGATGTTAACAATGTGGAAGACGAGGCGGAAAGCGACCTCAACCTGGAGAGCTGGATTCGTCCAAGGATCCCGGGTCACCAAGTCCTTAACTGGTCTTCCCAGGAAATTATAAGGGTTACTCCTGCAGAGTAATTATTATTTCCTTCCTTTTTTCAGCATGCATCAAGTCCTGCATCTTGCCCAAGGTGTCAGGACTCATTTTGTAATAGGGCCATATTGTAATTTTGTGCAAATGGATTATCAATGAATATCGGACATCTTTTGCAAACAAGTCTCTTTTTCTCTCACTGTCTTTTCATTTTTCACTTTTGTACAAAACAATAAAATGGCAATGTTTTCAAAATAACTAATTTCATTTACACTTTTCTAAACAAGATTAAAATTGATCACTAAAACGAACAAATCTCAACCCTTGCAGAGATTATCCTCCAGATTGCACCGACAAGAGCACTGATATGACCTTATATGACTTCGACAATCCAATTAATCAAGCTGATGAAGGGGTTGAAGAAGACTATGAGTTACCTGAAGAGTTAGCCAGGTTGTTGAGGCAAGAAGAGAAAGTGATCACTCCTCATCAGGAGGAGGTTGAAACAGTTAATCTTGGTACCGAGGAGGATTTGAAAGAAGTGAAGATTGGGGCCAGTCTGCAGGCTTCAGTAAAAGAACAACTTATTGACATGCTTCGAGAATACGTCGACGTCTTTGCTTGGTCCTATCAAGACATGTCAGGTCTAGATACGGACATTGTTATGCACAAGCTTCCCTTGAAAGAAGATTGCCCTCCAGTGAAGCAAAAGCTACGTCGTACTCGCCCAGATATGGCCATGAAGATTAAAGAGAAGGTACAAAAAAAGTGGGGCGCCGGTTTCCTTGCTGTAACTAGTTACCCGCCATGGGTGGCTAACATTGTACTAGTGCCTAAGAAGGTTGGCAAAGTACGTATGTGTGTAGACTACCGGGACTTGAACAGAGCTAGCCCGAAGGATGATTTCCCATTACCTCACATTGATGTATTGGTGGACAACACAACTCATTTCTCGGTATTTTCTTTCATGGATGGATTTTCTGGGTATAATCAGATCAAGATGTCACCCGAAGACATGAAGAAAAAAACCTTCATGACACCTTGGGGCACTTTTTGTTACAAGGTAATGCCTTTTGGACTGAAGAATGTCAGTGTGACTTATCAACGGGCTATGGTAACGTTATTCCACGATATGATCCACAAAGAAATTGAATGCTACGTGGATGATATGATTGCCAAGTCCCTCACTGAAGAAGACCATTTGGTAAATCTGCTGAAGTTGTTCAAGCGTTTGAGAAAGTATCAGCAGAAGTTAAACCCCAACAAATGCACATCCAGGGTACGTTCTGGTAAGTTGCTGGGATTTATCGTAAGTGAAAAGGGAATTGAGGTTGATCCCGACAAAGTCAAAGCCATTCAGGAGATGCCTGCACCTAGGACTGAAAAGGAAGTTCGGGGGTTTTTAGGTAGATTGAACTACATATCAAGGTTCATATCTCATCTTACTGCAACCTGTGAACCCCGTTTCAAATTGTTAAGAAAGGAAAAAACGGTCAGGTGGAACGAAGATTGTCAGAAGGCTTTTGACAAGATCAAAGAGTACCTACAAGAGTCTCCAATTCTCATACCTCCAATTATCATGCCTCAAATTGAAGGAAGACCTCTGATAATGTACCTAACAGTATTAGAAGGGTCAATGGGGTGTGTGCTGGGCCAGCATGACGAGTCTGGTCGAAAAGAGTATACAATATACTACCTAAGCAAACTTTTACTGACTGTGAACAACGTTATTCACTGCTCAAGAAAACTTGTTGTGTTTAGCATGGGCGGCTCGCCGACTAAGGAAGTATATGTTGACTCACACTACTTTGTTGATCTCAAAAATGGACCCCGTCAAGTACATATTTGAGAAGCCATCTTAAAAGGCCATAAAAAGCAGTGTGTTGTCTGACTATCTAGCTGAGCAACCCATTGATGATTACCAGCCCATGAGATTTGACTTCCCTGATGAAGACATCATGTACCTAAAAGCAAAAGATTATGAAGAGCCTGTTCACACTGAAGGGCCTGACCCAGAAGAAGAATGGACAATGATGTTTGATGGGGCTGTCAATATGAATGGTCGTGGGGTTGGTGCAGTGCTCATTACACCTAAAGAAGTTCATATGCCTTTCTCGGTAAAACTCAACTTTGCATGCACTAACAACGAAGCAGAATACGAAGCATGTATCATGGGTCTTAAGGAAGCCATTGACCTCAGGATCAAGACTTTGAATGTTTTCAGAGATTCAACTTTGGTAATCAATCAAACCAACGACAAATGGTACACTCACCAAGAGCATCTGATTCCATACCGGGACTACACGAGGAGATTATTGACTTTCTTCACAACAGTCAAACTTAAGTACATCCCTCGAGTCGAAAATCAGTTCGTAGATGCTTTAGCTACCATTTCCTCCATGATCAAGGTTCAAACTGCAAATTATGTGCCTTGGATTTTGGTATCCAGACTAGACCGACCATCATACGTATTCTCCGTGGACATTGCTAAAGATGACAAGCCATGGTTCCATGACATCAAGAGCTTCTTAGAGAATCAAACATACCCACCTGGGGCATCATCCAATGATAAGAAGACACTAAGAAGGCTGGTCGGTAGTTTCTTCCTTAATGCTGATGGTTCATTATACAAGCGAAACTTTGACATGGTTCTGCTCAGATGTGTTGATAAGAAAAAAGAAAACTTGCTGATGCACGAGGTGCATGAAGGATCTTTCGGTACCCATGCCGGATGACATGCAATGGCTAAGAAATTGTTGAGATCGGGTTACTACTGGATCACAATGGATACAAATTGTTGTGCCTATGCCAGGAAATTCCACAAATGCCAGATCTACACAGACAAGGTGCATGTGCCTCTAAATCCTTTGAACGTGATGTCTTCAGCTTGGCCCTTTGCCATGTGGGGCATTGACATGATTGGAAAGATAGAACCGACTGCTTCAAATGGCCACAGATTCATCCTGGTAGCCATTGATTACTTCACCAAATGGGTTGAAGCAGCTTCGTATGCAAACGTCACCAGACAAGTGGTAACCAGATTCCTGAAAAGAGACATCATCTGTCGATATGGAGTACCCGAGCGGATCATTACTGATAATGGTTCCAATTTGAACAACAAAACGATGGTAGAACTGTGTCGGGACTTCAAAATTCAACATCACAACTCTTCTCCTTATAGGCCAAAGATGAATGGCGCTGTTGAGGAAGCTAACAAAAAAATTAAGAAGATTGTGCATAAGATGGTGGTTACATATAAAGACTGGCATGAAATGCTACCATTTGCTTTGCATGGGTACCGAACCTCAATCAGAACGTCCACTAGGGCAACACCTTATCAGCTTGTGTATGGTATGGAGGCAGTCCTACCTGTTGAAGTTGAGCTACCCTCCTTACAGGTACTGATGGATGTAAAGCTGAATGAAGCAGAATGTGTCCGATCTCGGTACAATCAACTGAATCTGATTGAAGAAAAGAGATTAGCTGCAATCTGTCATTGGTAGTTATATCAGAAAAGGATAAAGAAAGCCTTCGATCAGAAAGTCAGGCTTCAAGAATACCAAGTGGGAGATCTTGTGCTGAAAAGACTTCTTCCTCCCCATACAGACCACAGGGGCAAGTGGACTCCAAATTACGATGGTCCATTCATAGTAAAGAAGGTTTTCTCTGGTGGAGCACTGATGCTCACTACTATGGATGGTGAAGATTTCTTATACCCTGTGAATTCAGATGCAGTTAAAAATACTTCGCATAAAATGACCCGCTGGACATAAAAACAGAATGTAAGTCCATGCAAAAATAGGGCATCCCGGCGAGTCAAAAAACAGAATAAAAGACTCGGGCAAAAATAAGGGAAAATTGAAAAAAATGTACACCCGCTGAGTTGAAAAGCCGCATTGGACAGCTCAGGCAAAAATGGGTATCCCGGTGGATTGAAAACCCCAAAGGGCGATCCACGCAAAATCAGGGAATAAGCGAACAACTGCATTCTGAATTCGTCTGTATCGTTCACAACATGGTAAGCTTCGAAAGGATAAAGCATCGGTCATAATCAACCTTCTTCAGAAAGCAAGATGAGAAGAACGTCAAGGTCATACAGGCCATAGAAAAGGAAGCTCACCGGAACATCATCAACATTGCCAACATTTTTGTTTTTACTCAATTTATAGCAATCTCCTCATTTCAGGGGATTTGTTTCTTTAACTGTATTTGCCAATTCAGGGCACCCAGATTAATAAAATCAGAATTTTCAATCACACCTCGTTTTGTATATTTTGTTTTCGTTTGCAAAATGTCTGATGTTCATGATACAATACTTGCATAACACAAATGAGTCGTTTTTAATAAATACTTGCAGGAAATAAGTTTACTTTCAGAAAAGCCTAACTCCTATGATGGAATCCGGTAAGGGATGTCTCGGAATTCTTGAGCGTTTCTTTTTAACAGGTTGCAAGTATTCAATACGCAACATGGGGCATGCCAAGCATCGAATCCCCAACATACTACTTCCTAAAGAGGGATCTCCCGAGCGATATTTGAACTTCTTATCCCTAACGGAGTTGCCAAAGCCTCCTCATCCTCAGTAGATTAAAAGAACTATCTCCCCACAGAGTTTCCATCCTCTCCCCAGAAGATCAATGCCTGAAACTCTTACCCAACAAAGTGACGAAAGTTTCCTTCTCCCCAGCTGAGTTCTCCTCACGGGTAGATCTACCAAAGATCTATTTCCCCAAACAGAGTTATATCTCCATACAGATCCAATGATCTCTTCCCCAGCCGGGACATTCTTCCAAGAAGATCAGCCAGAGATCTTCAACGGGATCCGAATCCCGGATCCTTTTTCTCCTTTGCATAATCATAGCATTTGCATCATAATTCCAAATAAGCGTAACATTCCGTCTAATACGGAGCATTACGGTAAAAATCAAACCAGGTTCGAGCCAGTCACCTGCAATTATCATCAATAATATACCAAACACATCCCCTACAAATAAAAGCCAAAGCGTCCCCTTTGTACTCTCAAGTACAGATACCTATATATGCTCTTTTTTGACACTCGTCCATGTCATTCTTCCCCAGCAAGGTCGCCCGAACACTTTCTACAAACGAATACTTGTTTATAACACACTCTTTTTGACACCCGTCTGTGTCATCCAATCCCCACAGAAAGCCAAAGCATATCCTTCGCATTCTCAAACAAATGTTTGTTTATATAATACATACTTGACACTCGTCCATGTCATAGATTCCCCAGCAAGTTGAACACTCGCTCGTGTCTCGCTCATACTTCGCCAATAAAACCAATACTCACTCATACTTATACAAAAGTCTTCGATACTCGTCTGTATCCTATTTATATTACTCCTCAACAGACCCGACACTCGTCCGTGTTCTTTGTTAACAAGTTGGTACTCGTCCGTATCATCATCTTTGAACACGCGTCAGCGTTTGTTTCTATCGATACTCGTCTGTATCATGATCCTAAGGATGCTCGTCCGCATCTTTAGTCTAACACAACGTCAAACACTTATACCTTTTATTCTTAAGCATAAGCACTCGTCCGTGTTTACCAATCCTCAACAAGTCACCAACAAAGCAAACTTTCTTCTATCCGACATTCGTCCTATGTCGTGATGCTTTCGGCAGCCGTCCCCTGCCAGGTGATCGTCCTTCACCTTTGGATGACCGTCCCTCATCCCCTTCCCCAACAGAGTCCCCGTTGGTGGAACCCTTTCTTATCTGACATTTGTCCTATGTCGTGATAAACCCCGAGAGCAGTCGTCCCCTGCTAGGTGATCGTCCTTCACCTCTTGATAATCGTCCTTCATCATTTTATCCGATGGCCGTCCCCATCGTTGATCTTGTTATCCGACATTATTCCTATGTCATGATAAACCCCGAGAGCAGTCGTACCCTGCTAGTTGATCGTCCTTCACCTCTTGATGATCGTCCTTCATCATGCTTATCCGATGGACGTCCCCATCGTTGACATTTTTCTATCCGACATTCGTCCTATGTCGTGATAAAGAGCAGCCGTCCCCTGCTAGGTGATCGTCCTTCACCTTTGATGACTGTCCCTCATCATTATTTCATTTATTCTTTAAACCGATGGCCGTCCCCATCGTTGTTTACTTTACTTTGTAAACCCGATGTTCGTCCCCATCATTGCTTACTTTACTTTCCAAGCCTGATGGTCATTCCCATCAATGCTTTTCTCAATCCCTAGAGAGTTTTATTTCCTTACCCGATGGCCGTCCCCGTCGTGGTCTCTTTATTTCCCCAGCTTGTCGGTCGTACCCATCATTGCTTAGCTTACCACTTTATCCCCAGCATTCGTCCTCTGCTCGATGGTCATCCTCCATTGCCTTCATTTGATAATCATACTATACTACCTTTTACAATTTATATCCCTTTTCTTCTTCTATCCAGCTGTAACACGGTGGGAGAACTGACTTTAGTTATGTTGCGGATAGCAAGAGTCGCCACCGACTTTTATTTTATCCAAAGGAAAGGCATAAAAGAACAGGAAAGACCTTTTAAAAGATTTTTGGGTCCGGGGGTTAGGTTATGTAAAGGGAAGGTGTTAGCACCCTTTACATCCATGGTTATCCATGGGCTCTTAGTTACTTAGCTCACTTTGAATTGTTTTTGAAATGTGAAGTGTGTGAATAGAAATTTTCATAAGAGTTTGATAATGATCCATGTACGGATGCGTAAAAAACTTGTGTTTGAAAATTGTTTGAAATTGTGAAGTGTTTGAAAAATTTTTGAATAGTGAGCAAGTAACTATGAGGAACCTACCCTAAAGTTTGAGTCTTTCTGTTCTTTAACCTTTAAATGGTAAGACTATCCCTATTATTAAGGAATAGGTAGTCATTACCTTGGATGTAAGGGACATATGAAGGGACATCTGTTTAATGAAGGCAACTGCAGGGTGTATTAAGCATTTTTTGGAGGGACTGTCATCATTATTCGAAAGGGACAAGATCATTATGAAAGGAAACCATTCAAGGGACTTGATCTTTGATTATGAAGGGACTAGATGACTTTTCTTTTAAGGGACTTTACTTTATACACCCCACTTGACCTTTTAATTAGGCAACATTGAGAGGCAACCCTAGAAAGTGAGATGGCGATCAAAGATCGACTTACGTGTGTGAGTGTTTAATTTTAAATATTTATCTTGTAATTTAAATGATCTAAATTTAATTTTAAATACAAATAGTTTTCACTCCCTATTTACTAACCATGGCATAAAAAATAAATAATTAAATATTACAAATAAATATTTACACCAAGGAGCAATTACAAAAAATAATAAAAGCAATTTAAAATAATAAGCAAAATAAAATAAATAAGCAATAATAATTATAATAGGGGTTAGTGAGAATAATAATAATAATCACAATTAAAAATAAATGGGGTTAGTAATAATAATTAAAAATAAATAAGGTTAGTAATAAACATGATTAGTAATAATAATAATAAACCAAAATATTATAATAAACAAAATTTTAATAGTTAATAGAAAAAATTATAAACAATTATATCAATTATTATGAAATTTAAAATTATAAATAAATTAAATAAATTATAAACATATTATGAAAAAAGTAAATTATAATTAAAAGTTAAACTAGCAATTTTTTTTAAGCATATAATAGAAAATATTTGCATATATATTTAATTATAAACAATGATAGGATATTTATTAAAAATTGGATTAATTATAATTATATTTACAAATTTTAAATAAGATTTAAACAAATTATAAAATATGAAAGATATTTAGGGTTTTTGAAAATAATTAGGGTTTAATTAACAATAATAATTTATTTAACTAAATAAATATATACATTTTATAATCTAAATACATAATAATAAAAACTAATTTTTGAATTTAGAAAATAATTTTTTAGAATTTAGAAAATATAATATATACATATGTTTTATTTTTGAATTATTTAGATATATATATATATATATACAAAATTATATCCAATTAATAATAAATAAATTAAAACAAATAAAATAAAAGAAAAAGTGGGAACTTACCTGGCTGGGGTTTGAACCCAGCACCTTCAGCTTGCCAATAACAACACATACCACCAGGCTGCCAGCGCGCAGGTGATAGAGGAATGGATCCAATTTGTTTTATGCAATAAACCTGAAAAATCACAAAAATAAGAAAAACCAAAAGGCCTAGGGGGAATCGAACCCAGGACCTTACACACAAACACACAAGTACATGACCATTCCAGCTAGATGAGCGAACCTGTTACCAATCCCACTACAAATAATAATATATTAAAGTTGTAGTTTAAATGGAAAAATATCAAAAGAATTGGCTGGAGGCAGGATTCGAACCCCTGCCCTTCAACCAAACACACGCTAGCCTTACCACTGGGACAAGCGTTGGCTTATGAAATAAAACAGACAACAAAACATAAAATATTTAAAATAAAATTCAAATTTTCAGAAGCACGCGCAGGGGTCATCTTCAACCTCTGGATTTTTAAGTTTGCTGCGAAAATTGCTGCGAACTTACTTGCGAATTTTCCTGCGTTTACAAAACCTACGAAATTCAAACATTAACAAAACAGTGAAATTTCATGAAATTGGTTACACCATTGAATTCCTAATGAGATTTCCAGTCATTCTATGTCTTTAGAATCCATTTATCTTGGCTAGATAATGAAACCCTAAATGAAGCCGCAAACCCTAAACATGGTGAATCACGATTCAGGCCATGAAACTTTAGTTTAAATGTCCAGAAAGCTTCTACACTATCACACAAACAATATTGATCAATCAAAATTCATTAAAAACCATTCAATAACCAGAATCGAAAAATTAAAATGTGATGAATAATTTGAATCGGATTATGCGAATGGAGAGGTTTTAGATGTAAATGATGATTGGTTTTGCTTCAAGAATGTCCAAGGAACATTGCTATGTCTTTAGATTACCTTCAAATGCCTTGTATCTGAAAATCCGAATTTGAGATTTGTATGGTTTTTTTGGAAGATGCAACTTACACTTGGAGAGGCTGGAAAATCGTGCTTGTCATTAGGGTTGTGTCAAGTACTTATAGAATGATCAAATGAGGCTGAAAAATTAGGTCATTGTGTAGAAGATTTGATATGAAAAGATTCAAAAATATTATGCCTTAAAAATCAAATATCCTTGTATGAATACTTGCTATTTTAGGCCAATCCTCATGATTTCCTTTCCACTTCAATTCCAATCACATTTATGATTTTCTAGAAGCTTAAACCAATTTAAATCTTAGACTTTTATATTTTATTTTTATTTAAAATGATTTTTAATGAATTAAATCAAAATAAATAAAAATTAAACAATAAAAAATCTGATTTTTATTGACTTGGGTCGTGTATGAAGTCAAAGTGTGGATTGGGTCATCATTTGGCAAGCCCATTTGGAAGAAATTGGTTTTAGACCTCCATTTTCATCATAAACCAACCCAAAATTTTCCAACTTTGCAAGGGCACACATCCTTCAATTTTAATACTATGAGGGTGTTCTTGGATATTTTGGAAAGCTTAAAGAGTCCTCTAAACAACCCCACTGGTTTCATGTCCATATCATTTACCAATCTCAAGTTATGCCCTTTTGAAGTTGTTGACTTTTTGTTGACTTTCAAAAGGACCTATAATGTCTTAGCTCATACCTTCCAAATGAAGCATTTTTGGGCTTGGCTTGTGAGACACAAAGTTGTAGAGAATTCAATTTCCTTAAAAATGAGCTTTGGATGGAGACTTGGTGATTAAGCATGTGAAAGTTATGGCTGGTCAAAGTTCAGTTGACTTTTACTGAGGAAACCCTAATTTTGGAACTTCTGATTCTTGATGATCTGGAATCTCCTTGATGAATCATGATCAACCCTTGATCAAATGATGAATTTTACTTCATATACTTGATGTTGGCAAAAAATCATGAAGTTTGACTTTGGTTTGACCACAGTTGACCTAAGTTTGACTTTTTAACTGCTTTGACTGATTTTGACCTATCTGATCATTTGACTGAGCAAACTTCTGAGAAAAGTCTTGAAACTTGTCATGGGGGTTCTTACACACATATAAGATGTTATGAAGCTCACTTGAAGTCTTGGAAGTTCATTTAGCCTGATTAAAGTCAAAACCCTAGTTTTGGATGCACTGCTTAGGAGGTGCATTGTCTGAGGGAATTGTCAACTCTTCTGACCAATTGTGAACTTTGTGAACCTTGTGAACCATCATAAGATGTCTTGTGAACCTCGTGGGAGGTATTGTGAACCTTGTGAACCTTGTGAACCTCATAAAGTGACTTGTAGACTTCATGAACCTCATGAAAGGTCTTGAAAACATTGTGAATCTTGTGAACCTTGTGAACCTTCTTAGCACACAAAGTCTTGTATTGTGAGGGCAAATTTTGGGGTGCAACAGCTGCCCCTGTTCAATTTTCTGAAACCTGAGGGGTTAGATTGGTATATTTTCCAGTCGTGACCTGGAAGGTTGAAGGGGATTGAACACAAAAGCCCAAAAATTTGCACTCACCAGTGCATAGAGTGATACAGATGGCTAGTTGAATATGCTTGAGTGGGCTTAAAGATGCCACTTGGAGAAAAGTTCTTCAGATGCATTTATTGGAGGATAAAGCAGTCCAGAAAATGAAGGTATAATGATAGTTTTCAGGAGGATGAAGCAGTCCTGAGGTACAAGAAGCTGTCAGGAGGATAAAGCAGTCCTGAGGTAATAATAATCTTTCAGGAGGATGAAGCAATCCTGAGGTAGTGATGAGCTATCAGGAGGATGAAGCAATCCTGAGGTAATAATATGCTTTCAGGAGGATAAAGCAGTCCTGAGATATGGATAATATGCTTTCAGGAGGATGAAGCAATCCTGAGGTAATGATGATAGCTATCAGGAGGATGAAGCAGCCCTGAGGTAATAATATGCTTTCAGGAGGATGAAGCAATCCTGAGGAAATGATATGCTTTCAGGAGGATACAACAGTCCTGAGGTATAAGAAGTTTTCAGGAGGATAAAGCAGTCCTGATACAGTGATAATCTTTCAGGAAGATAAAGCAGTCCTGAGGTAGTGACAAGTTGTTGATGAAGTCTGTCTGCTGGAGAATTAACCTGAAATCAAGGTAGCATCCTATATGGTAGTATTAGTTTATGTATTATGTATGCATGTATAACAATGATGCACTTAAGTAATGTATTATGTATCTATGGATATGTATGTCATGGTATGATGTAAAGGATGTATGTATGACATGATGCTGCCTGAAACGTCTGGATATCTTTGTATAACAACTGCTGGCCAGGGAAAATAAATCCCGATTCGTTGCTGAAGAGTATGAGGAACTCACTCCCGTCTTGTTTGATAATATATTATACATAACCTCCCGTATGCTGGGGATAGTGGGGTATACATAACCTTCCGTCTTCGTTTGATAGTAGGATAGATATAACATCCCGTCTTCGTTCGTCGTACCCTTATTGGAAAGTAAATTCCCGAATATCCGTATGAGGATAAAAGAGATGGATATAAATTCCAGGGGAGATGTGACTTTATGAAGATGGATTTGTCATACTGAGAGTTTGTAACTGTCTTGTAAAGATGAACCGGCGAAGCTTCGTTGAAATCCTTCCCTCGTTCGTCCCTAGTAAATACTATTACTGCATTTTCATGCATTTCTGGTAAACATCAATCATATTAAGCATACATGCATTTCTGGTAAACATCAATCATATTCAAAAGCATACACACATTCAAACACAACCAATGGACGTTTCGCTTATGTAAATAAGGTAAAAGTAAATCTGGATTCAAAAGATGGAATTTATTTATATCAAAAAGTGACCCATACACGGGTAAATTTGTACAAAGAGACATAAACCCTAGTAAGAGGATTTTGTCATAAAGTTTTACAAAACAAGGAGAATCAGCTATGTGGGAAACAATCCTATTGAGTTTCAATTCTACTATTGCCATTATCTCCAAGTATCTCATCTTCTGCTGTTGAGACGGAAACGATTGAATTGAGCTTTATCTGTTCGAGCTTGAGTAAGTAATACAACTGGTTGCAGTTTCATGGGTGATCCAAACGAGACATAGTCATACGCTTTAATCCCTAACTTTTGCCTGGATTGCCCTTTCAGGTTTTCAATCCACCGGGATACCCTTTTTTGCCCAAGCCGCCTTTTCAGGTTTTCGACTTGCCGGGTGTACATCTTTTTATATATATCCCTAATTTTTGCCCAAACCCTTTTGGTTTGCCGGGATGCCCTAATTTTTGCCTAGGCCTGTCAACCTAGCGGGTCTCTTTTCATGCGTAGTATTTTTTAACTATGTCTGCGTTTACAGGCTGCGGGAAATCTTCACCATCCATAGTAGTAAGTATCATGGCACCTCCTGAAAATACTGTCTTGACTACGAATGGTCCTTCATATGTTGGAGTCCACTTGCCCCTAGGATCACCCTGTGGTAATATGATACGCTTGATTACCAAGTCACCAGCCTGATATACCTTTGGCTTAACCTTCTTATTAAAAGCCTTGATCATCCGTTTCTGGTACATCTGGCCATGACAAACTGCTGCTAGCCTCTTCTCATCAATCAAATTTATCTGGTCGAGTCGAGTCTGAATCCACTCATCTTCATTCAAGCCTGCATCCTTCATAATTCTTAAGGAGGGAATATGAACTTCAATGGGCAGAACTGCTTCCATACCATAGACTAAGGAGAATGGGGTTGCCCCTGTTGAAGTACGTATTGTAGTACGATAACCATGAAGAGCAAATGGTAACATCTCATGCCAATCCTTGTAAGTGACAGTCATCTTCTGTACAATCTTCTTAATGTTCTTATTAGCAACTTCAACTGCCCCATTCATCTTTGGACGATACGGAGAAGAGTTGTGATGCTTAATCTTGAACTGCATGCTGAGATCAGTAATCATGGTGTTGTTCAGATTAGAGCCATTATCAGTAATAATCCTTTCAGGGATGCCATACCTACATATGAGATTATTCTTAATGAATCAGGCCACAACATTCTTAGTAACAGATGCAAATGAAGCTGCCTCTACCCACTTCGTGAAGTAATCAATGGCAACCAGGATGAAACGATGCCCATTAGAAGCAGTAGGCTTGATCTCACCAATCATATCAATGCCCCACATGGCAAAAGGCCAAGGAGCAGTCAACACATTCAATGGTGATGGAGGTATATGTACTTTATCAGCATAAATTTGACACTTATGACATGTTCTGGAGTGTTGATAGCAATCGGCTTCCATGGTAGACCAATAGTAACCTGCTCTCAATATCTTCTTTGCCATAGTATGACCACTAGAATGAGTACCAAAGATCCCATCATGCATATCTTCCATAATCTCAATTGCTTCCTTCTTATCCATACAACGAAGCAAAGTTGAATCATGATTGCGCTTGTACAAAATCCCATTACTCAAAAAGAACTTAGCAGAAAACCTCCTCAGAAACTTCCTATCTTTGACAGATGCCCCTTCAGGGAACTCCTGAACTTCAAGATATCTTTTTACTTCATAGAACCAAGGTTTCTCCTCTGCCCCTTCAGTGTCAATCTTATTGCAGTATGCAGGCTTTTCAAACCTATCAATAGTAATCTTGGGAGCTTCATCATCCCAGTTGATCTCAAACATGGATGCCATGGTAGCCAAAGCATCTGCCAACTGATTCTCTCTTCGTGGAATATGTCCAAAGGTAATCTCTTTAAAATGTGGGATCAGAGACAACACATGCTCTCTGTAAGGAATGAGGTTATCATGCTTGGTATCCCAATCTCCTTTAATCTGACTTACTACCAGGGCTGAATCTCCATACACGTCAAGGAACGGAATCTTCATATCAATAGCAGCTTTAATACCCAGGATACATGCCTCATACTCAGCCATGTTATTGGTACAATAGAAACAAAGTCTGGCAGTAATCGGGGTATGACAACCTTCAGGGGAACTAATCACAACATCAACACCATTACCAAGTGCATTAGAGGCACCATCAAAAACCATAGTCCATCGGGCTCCTTGTTCAGGTCCGTCATATTGTCCAGCTTCTTTGGTAATAATCATAATGTCTTCATCGGGGAACTCAAAACTCATTGACTGATAATCATCCACTGCTTGATGAGCCAAATGATCAGCAACAACACTTCCCTTGATGGCCTTCTGAGTAGTATACTGTATGTCATATTCTGTCAAAATCATTTGCCATCTTGCAATTCTTCCGGAGAGAGCAGGTTTCTCAAATATGTATTTGATTGGATCCATCTTCGAAATCAATAAGGTAGTATGAGTCAACATATACTGTCTTAGTCGGCGAGCAGCCCATGCCAAAGCGCAGCAAGTTTTCTCGAGCAGTGAGTATCTTGTTTCACAGTCGGTAAACTTTTTGCTAAGGTAGTATATTGCCTGCTCTTTTCGACCAGACTCGTCATGTTGCCCCAACACACACCCCATTGAGTTATCTAACACTGTTAAGTACATAATCAAGGGTCTTCCATCAACTGGTGGCATCAAAATTGGTGGTTCTAGCAGATATCTCTTGATTTCATCAAAGGCAGTCTGGCACTCATCATTCCATTCCATCACCTGATCTTTCTTTAACAACTTGAAGATTGGCTCACAGATGGCAGTTAATTGGGAAATAAATCTTGCAATGTAATTCAATCGTCCTAAGAAACCTCTAACCTCCTTCTCGGTACGGGGAGCTGGCATCTCTCGTATAGCTTTCACTTTGGCAGGATCCACTTCAATACCTTTTCCACTGACTATGAAACCTAGGAGCTTACCAGACCTAACTCCAAAAGTACACTTGTTTGGGTTCAATCTCAACTTGTATTTCTTCAACCTCTCAAACAACTTATGCAGATGATCAAGATGTTGCTCTTCATTCTGGGACCTGGCTATCATATCATCTACATACACCTCTATCTCATGATGAATCATATCGTGAAACAAAGCCACCATAGCACGCTGATATGTTGCCCCTGCATTCTTCAAACCAAATGGCATCACTTTATAGCAAAAGGTGCCCCACTGTGTAACAAAGGTTGTCTTCTCCATATCTTCGGGTGCCATCTTGATCTGATTGTAACCAGAGAAACCATCCATAAAAGAGAATACCTTATGCTGAGCAGTGTTGTCTACCAGAACATCAATATGAGGAAGTGGAAAATCATCTTTGGGACTAGCCTTGTTCAAATCTCTGTAGTCCACACACATACGTACCTTACCATCTTTCTTAGGAACCGGTACCACATTTGCAACCCACTGAGGATAAGAAGTCACAGCTAAGAACCCTGCATTGAACTGTTTCATTACCTCTGCTTTGATCTTTTCTGACATTTCAGGACGCATACGGCGAACCTTCTGTTTCTTTGGACGACAATCTTCTTTTACTGGTAGACGGTGAACCACAATGTCTGTATCCAACCCTGGCATATCTTCATAAGACCAAGCAAAGATCTCCACATAGTCACGTAACATCTGAATCAACCTGCTCTTGACACTGTCCTCTAAATCAGCCCCTATCTTGACTTCTTTCCTGTTTTCTTCAGTTCCCAAATTCACAACTTCGACTGGCTCTTCATGTGGCTGTATGGCTTTCTCTTCTTGTTGTAACAACCTAGTAAGCTCTACAGGTACTTCACAATCGTCCTCATTTCCGTCTTCAGTTTGATAGATCGGATTCTCGAAATTATAATTGGCAATAGTAGAACTGTTATCAACAGGATCCAGAGTGGATAAGGATCTGCATTTTAGTGATGTGGGTGTGTGTAAGAACACATAGCTGATAAAGTAAAAAGAAAAGAAAAGAA
Source organism: Lathyrus aphaca (assembly GCA_963966055.1). Classification (NCBI taxonomy): domain Eukaryota; kingdom Viridiplantae; phylum Streptophyta; class Magnoliopsida; order Fabales; family Fabaceae; genus Lathyrus; species Lathyrus aphaca. The sequence goes on along the minus strand of OZ014524.1, from coordinate 457,621,002 downwards.
AGACAAGGAACACAATATTTACTAAAACGAAACGTCCACTGATTTTATTGAATGAAGTATGCAAATGAAATGACAGCCCGTAACCAGCACACCATTGTGCCCCGGGTAAGGCACAAGGCTTAAGAGTTTTAATTGTTCAAGAAATTACAAAAAAGCAACAACACAGTAATAGTATTTACTCCTGACTAAAGGAGATAGGAATAACATCTTCAGCTTTCCAATTATTGAGTCCAGCACCCACAGTAGGAAAAATCCAAGCATCCAAGTTGTAGTCTTCATCATAGTCTCCCACAGCATTGATCTGATCTTTCATAACTCCTTGATTGGTGATACGAACAGCACGAGCACGACGAACAGCCTTTTGGGACTCTGCAGTGAAACCCAAACCAAACTTGTCAGACTTGTATGGGATATCAGGAAGCTGACCCCAAATAGTACAACCACTTTCATCCACCATAGCTCTAGCATCTTTAAGGGAGGCCATTGCCATTGTTGGAGATACTCTGGTGACCACAGGAACTTTCTTGGCAACCGGAGGAGCTACATAATCATTAACAATCCAGGGAACCACTTCAAATGTCTGACACGGAGCTTCAACATATTCACCCTCCACTTCCAGATACTTGAAGGTGTTCACATGGCTGACAAAATATTCTTCCTCTCCATAGACAGTAACAACTTTTCCTTCTACCGGATATCTTAGTTTCTGATGTAATGTAGAGGTTACAGCACCTGCCCCATGGATCCAGGGACGACCAAGCAAACAAGAGTACGAAGGACGAATATCCATCACATAAAATGTAGCAGTAAAAACCTGAGAGCCAACTTTGATTGGAAGATCAATTTCCCCATGCACTACTCTTCTAGAACCATCAAAAGCCTTCACCACAATATTACTGGGCTTCAGCACAGCATCTTCAGGACTCAGCTTGTTCAGGACTTCCTTGGGCAACACATTCAGAGAGGAACCATTGTCTATCAATACATGTGACAGGGTAGTGCCCCTGCATTCAATTGAAATATGCAGAGCCCTATTGTGATCCCTCTTGGCAGGGGTCAAATCAGCATTAGAAAATCCCAACCCATTATCATAGGTCAGGTGGGCAACACAATTCTCAAACTGGTCAACAGAAATTGCATTGGGTACATGAGCAGTCTTCAGAAACTTGATCAAATCTTTTGCATGAGCTTCAGAACATAACAACAAGGACAACATAGAAATCTTAGAGGGAGTATGCCCCAACTGATCAACAATGTCATAATCACTCTTGCGAACGATTTTCAATACTTCATCCATCTGCTTAGAGAGGTCATCAGCAGCTGGCACATCAGTAGGTATAGGCTCAATAACAGGACCTTTGCCCCGAGCATCAGTGGTAGAGGTAGCAGCAGGAGTAACTGCATTCTTGGAAATCACTGGAGGAGAGAAGACTCTTCCACTTCGTGTGATCTTACTAGATCCAGCAATATTGTCAACATCAACAGGCATATCAGCTAAGGGTTCCTGCTTAACACCATGGATGTAAACATCAGATCCATAATGCCAAGGCACAGCTTTATCAGACGTATACGGAATAGGACCGGGAGTAGTAATGACCATAGGAGCCACTCTGGCTTCAGCAACAACCTTCACAGGGCCTTCAGCAGTAATCTTGATTGGACCCTTATGAGTGATTTTAATGGGTCCTTTTGAAGTGATCCTTACCGGCACTTTGTCAACCATATCAACCTCTTCAATCTTCCTACCTTGAGTAATATGATCCACCATACTTTCTACAGACGATGGAGTCCTCTCAAACACTATAGTATACTTATCCATGAGACGCTGAATTCCATCTCTCAATCTCCAGCAACTATCCGGCTTATAGGTACATTACAAACAATCATCACGACAACCTGGAAAGAGCCCAGCTTGTACTAACTTCTTCTTGATAACAGATAATGGTGTGGTCAACTCCGCAACTGAATAGACATGTAAATCTTCATCAATGGCATTGACAGTCTTCTCGTGATTTGGCATGGGAGCAGTAATCACATTTGGAGTACCCAGAGGGTCAAACTCAATCTCTCTAGCCTCAATCATATCTTGAATTTTGTTCTTCAAGACCCAGCAATTATTAGTATCATGACCCTGACAGTTTGAATGATATGCACACCGTGCATTGGGATTGTACCTGGGAGAGGTAACATTAGGATTCTGAGGAGCCTCTTTCAAAGTAATAAGTTCAGCCTTCAACAAGTGTTGCAATGCCTGAGCCATTGACATGTTGATCTTAGTGAACTGCCTTCTAGCCCTCTGTTGGTTGCCCTGTGGCTGCTCTGTTGTTGCCGGAGTTGGATTTGAAATATGAACTGCACTAACAGACGGATGCCTTCTGTTACGATCAGGCTGACCATAAACAGCATTGGATTCTTTCTTCCCAGTGGGAGGCTTCTTTGCAGCACCTGATGAGGAAGTACCCACTTGGATCTTACCATTCTTTATGCCATTTTCAACGCGCTCTCCTGTCATTATCAACTCAGTGAAGCCAGATGATGAGCTTCCAATGAGATGACTGTAAAAAGGACCATTCAGCGTACACATGAACATATCAACCAATTCCCTGTCAGTTAAAGGGGGTTGAACTCTTCCAGCTAAATCTCTCCACTTCTGATCATACTCCTTGAAACTTTCTTTGGCACCCATAGACATGCTTTGCAGCTGCATGCGAGTGGGAGCTAAGTCAGCATTGTATTGATACTGCTTATAGAAAGCTTCAGCAAGATCATTCCACTCCCTGATGTTGACACTCTCCAATTGATAATACCACTCCAACTGAGCTCCAGATAAGCTCTCTTGAAAAAAGTGGATCCACAACTTCTTATCAGCAGTGTGAGGTTGGATTCTTATGACATAAGACCTCAGATGCAGCTTGGGACAAGAGACCCCATCATAAACAACAAAGGTAGGAACCTTGAAACCAATAGGTATGACAACCCCAGATATCAAGCTCAAATCTTCAAAATCCAGCCCAGAAGATTTCTGCAACTCCATAGCATCCATTCTATCCACCAGCATCTTGAATTTGTCTTCATTAGGATCATGGTAGTAATTAGCCTCAGAATCAGAGTCCCCCATAGTGTTGTGGAGACTGCCTCCCTCTTTTTCAGACTCTTCAGACTCAGAATCTTCAACTGGTTCTTTGGTCTTGGCAAGAACTTTGAACCTCAATCCCATGTTGATCAGGCCACCTGACCTTCTAGTCTTCTTAGTCTTCTTGGCCAGCAGTGTCTTCAATTCGTCCTGCCCCTTGGACAAGTTCAGGATCAGCTCTTGGAACTGTGCATTCTGTTCCTGGAGATCCTTAACTGTTTGTTCAAGAGCCATTACTGAAATAAACAGCGAGAAGATGAGAAACCTGTGTACAAATAAACCTGTGATGCAATGATATGGAATGTAAATGCGTATGCAATGTTTTCAAGGACCGCAGGATTTAAATTTGCTTAAACAAACAAGAAGGTAAACTTTTATTAGTAATAAATTTGTTTTGCCTCTTGGGCTTACAGAAAATGAAATGCAATAAATACAAGAGATGGGGTTTTAAGTCTCCCATGGACGTTTCCTCTTTGTGTTGAGGTATGAGTTGAGATTCCGCTCCTCGTGAAGTTGCTTTGTTAGTTCCAGGATTCTTTCTTGGCTTGCTTTGTAATGAGCCTCGAAAGTATCCCTTTGCTCCTTCAACTGGATCCAAGATCTCTGCAAGTCTTCCATGTCAGTAGGCATGTCTGGGTGAAGGATGGTATAAGCAGTATCTCCTTCAGCAACAGGTTCCACGGTAACTGGCAGGATAGCAGGATATGGCATCATGAGAGTCTGAGCACGAGATCTCACCCATCTGAGATAAGCCTCCATAGGAATAGTGTACTTAGGTTCCAGAGTCTTGCTGTCAACCTTGTTTACTTTTCCCCAGGCTCGTATGAATCTCTGACGGTAACCTTGAAGATCGTTGTCGTAATCAAACACAATGCCCTGAATCAACATGTCATGTGGGCCATCACTCAGAGCGTAACCAAACTGTCGTAAAGCTAGTGAGGGGTTGTAGGTGATGCCTCCTCTTATGCATAGAAGTGGCACATTAGGAAACTCCCCACAACGGTCAATGATAGTAACGTTCTCCATAGACCTGGAGCACCAATGAATGTCTGAGTGAGAAAGTGACATGATCCTCTTGGACCACCTGAACCCTTGCTCATTCTTCATCATTGAGCGAGGAAGGTGAGAAATAAACCACCTAGAAAGCAAAGGTATGCAGCACATCAAAGTTCCTCTTGCCCTTGTAGTACGGGTATGAAGAGAATGTAGGATGTCTCCAAGCAATGTAGGCACTGGATTGTGACTCAAGAATATGTTGATGGCATGAACGTCTATGAACTGATCTGGATTGGGGAACAATACTAAGCCATAAATCAGCAAGGCTAAGATCTCCTCAAAAGAATCATAGCTCATGGCCTTCAAGAACCCCTGAGCTTTCTCTATCAACACCTTGGCAAGAATACCCTTAACTCCGCTTCTCGTTTCTAGAACAATGTCAGACTTCTTCAAATGTAGAGCTGCAGCAATAACCTCTGGTTTAAGCTCTTTCTCCAAGACTGTGAAGGGTCTTTGATCAAGAACAGGTATACCCAGAAGTTTAGAGAACTCTTCCATTGTAGGAACTAGCTGATAATCAGGGAATGTAAAGCAATGGTGCTTAGGGTCAAAAAACTGAAACAGGACACTCATCATGTCTTCATTGAACCCTGAAGTGACTAGATCCAATAGGTGGCCATGTCTCTTGATGAACTGGGAGTGATCAGACACTTGAGAAACCAACTCTTTAAGCTTAGCAGGTATGCCCACAAAGTTGATCCTGATGGTGTTTCTACGAGCAGAAGCCATGACCTGCAACCAAAGAACAAAGATAAATCCTTTGGTCCTTGAAATGGTTAGTGAAAATGCTATGCTTATGATGCATGATGATGTCATGATGTTATGTTCAATCACAAACATGTGGCACACACAAACAAGTCACACAATAGCCCTAGGTTTAAAGGCTTGCATGAGGTTCAAAGGTAAGTACCCTCCCCTGAAGTTAGTTGGTTCATCCTGTCCTATAAAGTAACCATGTTCTCAGGGATCTCAATATCATTGATCCTTCACAAGGGTGGTTGTTCAGAAGGCAACTTACTTGCCAACCAAAACCCTCCAAGTTTAAGATCTCAATGAGTGTAGTATCTAGTGTCAACCAACTTCAGTCTGCACCAAAGCCGGTTACCTCACTACTTTCTAAAGGCCGAGATGAGTTAACTAGGGTTCTAAAAGTTAGTTAGTGCATTGACAACATATGGCAGCCTCATATTATCCTCAACTTGACTTCAGGAACATATGCACCAACCAAGAAGTCACACTAACTATGGCCACCAGATCAACCATATCGGTATACGCCGTACAGTTTCCTTGGTCTATTGCCATTTACCTAAGGTACACTAGATCCGGGTTAGGATCTTTCACACATAAGAGCCCAACAAATAAGTATAAAGCAAACAAGGCAAACAATTTTAAAGTGATCTAATTCCTAAGGGTACCCCTCTTTTATTAAATCCCCAGAAGAGTCGTCAGTTCTGTAACACGGTGGGAGAACTGACTTTAGTTATGTTGCGGATAGCAAGAGTCGCCACCGACTTTTATTTTATCCAAAGGAAAGGCATAAAAGAACAGGAAAGACCTTTTAAAATATTTTTGGGTCCGGGGGGTAGGTTATGTAAAGGGAAGGTGTTAGCACCCTTTACATCCATGGTTATCCATGGGCTCTTAGTTACTTAGCTCACTTTGAATTGTTTTTGAAATGTGAAGTGTATGAATAGAAATTTTCATAAGAGTTTGATAATGATCCATGTACGGATGCGTAAAAAACTTGTGTTTGAAAATTGTTTGAAATTGTGAAGTGTTTGAAAAAAATTTTGAATAGTGAGCAAGTAACTATGACCGACCATCATACTGCAAATTATGTGCCTTGGATTTTGGTATCCAGACTAGACCGACCATCATACGTATTCTCCGTGGACATTGCTAAAGATGACAAGCCATGGTTCCATGACATCAAGAGCTTCTTAGAGAATCAAACATACCCACCTGGGGCATCATCCAATGATAAGAAGACACTAAGAAGGTTGGTCGGTAGTTTCTTCCTTAATGCTGATGGTTCATTATACAAGCGAAACTTTGACATGGTTCTGCTCAGATGTGTTGATAAGAAAGAAGAAAACTTGCTGATGCACGAGGTGCATGAAGGATCTTTCGGTACCCATGCCGGAGGACATGCAATGGCTAAGAAATTGTTGAGATCGGGTTACTACTGGATCACAATGGATACAAATTGTTGTGCCTATGCCAGGAAATGCCACAAATGCCAGATCTACACAGACAAGGTGCATGTGCCTCTAAATCCTTTGAACGTGATGTCTTCAGCTTGGCCCTTTGCCATGTGGGGCATTGACATGATTGGAAAGATCGAACCGACTGCTTCAAATGGCCACAGATTCATCCTGGTAGCCATTGATTACTTCACCAAATGGGTTGAAGCAGCTTCGTATGCAAACGTCACCAGACAAGTGGTAACCAGATTCCTGAAAAGAGACATCATCTGTCGATATGGAGTACCCGAGCGGATCATTACTGATAATGGTTCCAATTTGAACAACAAAACGATGGTAGAACTGTGTCGGGACTTCAAAATTCAACATCACAACTCTTCTCCTTATAGGCCAAAGATGAATGGCGCTGTTGAGGAAGCTAACAAAAAAATTAAGAAGATTGTGCATAAGATGGTGGTTACATATAAAGACTGGCATGAAATGCTACCATTTGCTTTGCATGGGTACCGAACCTCAATCAGAACGTCCACTAGGGCAACACCTTATCAGCTTGTGTATGGTATGGAGGCAGTCCTACCTGTTGAAGTTGAGCTACCCTCCTTACAGGTACTGATGGATGTAAAGCTGAATGAAGCAGAATGTGTCCGATCTCGGTACAATCAACTGAATCTGATTGAAGAAAAGAGATTAGCTGCAATCTGTCATTGGTAGTTATATCAGAAAAGGATAAAGAAAGCCTTCGATCAGAAAGTCAGGCTTCAAGAATACCAAGTGGGAGATCTTGTGCTGAAAAGACTTCTTCCTCCCCATACAGACCACAGGGGCAAGTGGACTCCAAATTACGATGGTCCATTCATAGTAAAGAAGGTTTTCTCTGGTGGAGCACTGATGCTCACTACTATGGATGGTGAAGATTTCTTATACCCTGTGAATTCAGATGCAGTTAAAAATACTTCGCATAAAATGACCCGCTGGACATAAAAACAGAATGTAAGTCCAGGCAAAAATAGGGCATCCCGGCGAGTCAAAAAACAGAATAAAAGACTCGGGCAAAAATAAGGGAAAATTGAAAAAAATGTACACCCGCTGAGTTGAAAAGCCGCATTGGACAGCTCAGGCAAAAATGGGTATCCCGGTGGATTGAAAACCCCAAAGGGCGATCCACGCAAAATCAGGGAATAAGCGAACAACTGCATTCTGAATTCGTCTGTATCGTTCACAACATGGTAAGCTTCGAAAGGATAAAGCATCGGTCATAATCAACCTTCTTCAGAAAGCAAGATGAGAAGAACGTCAAGGTCATACAGGCCATAGAAAAGGAAGCTCACCGGAACATCATCAACATTGCCAACATTTTTGTTTTTACTCAATTTATAGCAATCTCCTCATTTCAGGGGATTTGTTTCTTTAACTGTATTTGCCAATTCAGGGCACCCAGATTAATAAAATCAGAATTTTCAATCACACCTCGTTTTGTATATTTTGTTTTCGTTTGCAAAATGTCTGATGTTCATGATACAATACTTGCATAACACAAATGAGTCGTTTTTAATAAATACTTGCAGGAAATAAGTTTACTTTCAGAAAAGCCTAACTCCTATGATGGAATCCGGTAAGGGATGTCTCGGAATTCTTGAGCGTTTCTTTTTAACAGGTTGCAAGTATTCAATACGCAACATGGGGCATGCCAAGCATCGAATCCCCAACATACTACTTCCCAAAGAGGGATCTCCCGAGCGATATCTGAACTTCTTATCCCTAACGGAGTTGCCAAAGCCTCCTCATCCTCAGTAGATTAAAAGAACTATCTCCCCACAGAGTTTCCATCCTCTCCCCAGAAGATCAATGCCTGAAACTCTTACCCAACAAAGTGACGAAAGTTTCCTTCTCCCCAGCTGAGTTCTCCTCACGGGTAGATCTACCAAAGATCTATTTCCCCAAACAGAGTTATATCTCCATACAGATCCAATGATCTCTTCCCCAGCCGGGACATTCTTCCAAGAAGATCAGCCAAAGATCTTCAACGGGATCCGAATCCTGGATCCTTTTTCTCCTTTGCATAATCATAGCATTTGCATCATAATTCCAAATAAGCGTAACATTCCGTCTAATACGGAGCATTACGGTAAAAATCAAACCAGGTTCGAGCCAGTCACCTGCAATTATCATCAATAATATACCAAACACATCCCCTACAAATAAAAGCCAAAGTGTCCCCTTTGTACTCTCAAGTACAGATACCTATATATGCTCTTTTTTGACACTCGTCCATGTCATTCTTCCCCAGCAAGGTCGCCCGAACACTTTCTACAAACGAATACTTGTTTATAACACACTCTTTTTGACACCCGTCTGTGTCATCCAATCCCCACAGAAAGCCAAAGCATATCCTTCGCATTCTCAAACAAATGTTTGTTTATATAATACATACTTGACACTCCTCCATGTCATAGATTCCCCAGCAAGTTGAACACTCGCCCGTGTCTCGCTCATACTTCGCCAATAAAACCAATACTCACTCATACTTATACAAAAGTCTTCGATACTCGTCTGTATCCTATTTATATTACTCCTCAACAGACCCGACACTCGTCCGTGTTCTTTGTTAACAAGTTGGTACTCGTCCGTATCATCATCTTTGAACACGCGTCAGCGTTTGTTTCTATCGATACTCGTCTGTATCATGATCCTAAGGATGCTCGTCCGCATCTTTAGTCTAACACAACGTCAAACACTTATACCTTTTATTCTTAAGCATAAGCACTCGTCCGTGTTTACCAATCCTCAACAAGTCACCAACAAAGCAAACTTTCTTCTATCCGACATTCATCCTATGTCGTGATGCTTTCGGCAGCCGTCCCCTGCCAGGTGATCGTCCTTCACCTTTGGATGACCGTCCCTCATCCCCTTCCCCAACAGAGTCCCCGTTGGTGGAACCCTTTCTTATCTGACATTTGTCCTATGTCGTGATAAACCCCGAGAGCAGTCGTCCCCTGCTAGGTGATCGTCCTTCACCTCTTGATGATCGTCCTTCATCATTTTATCCGATGGCCGTCCCCATCGTTGATCTTGTTATCCGACATTATTCCTATGTCATGATAAACCCCGAGAGCAGTCGTACCCTGCTAGTTGATCGTCCTTCACCTCTTGATGATCGTCCTTCATCATGCTTATCCGATGGACGTCCCCATCGTTGACATTTTTCTATCCGACATTCGTCCTATGTCGTGATAAAGAGCAGCCGTCCCCTGCTAGGTGATCGTCCTTCACCTTTGATGACTGTCCCTCATCATTATTTCATTTATTCTTTAAACCGATGGCCGTCCCCATCGTTGTTTACTTTACTTTGTAAACCCGATGTTCGTCCCCATCATTGCTTACTTTACTTTCCAAGCCTGATGGTCATTCCCATCAATGCTTTTCTCAATCCCCAGAGAGTTTTATTTCCTTACCCGATGGCCGTCCCCGTCGTGGTCTCTTTATTTCCCCAGCTTGTCGGCCGTACCCATCATTGCTTAGCTTACCACTTTATCCCCAGCATTCGTCCTCTGCTCGATGGTCATCCTCCATTGCCTTCATTTGATAATCATACTATACTACCTTTTACAATTTATATCCCTTTTCTTCTTCTATCCAGCTGTAACACGGTGGGAGAACTGACTTTAGTTATGTTGCGGATAGCAAGAGTCGCCACCGACTTTTATTTTATCCAAAGGAAAGGCATAAAAGAACAGGAAAGACCTTTTAAAAGATTTTTGGGTCCGGGGGGTAGGTTATGTAAAGGGAAGGTGTTAGCACCCTTTACATCCATGGTTATCCATGGGCTCTTAGTTACTTAGCTCACTTTGAATTGTTTTTGAAATGTGAAGTGTGTGAATAGAAATTTTCATAAGAGTTTGATAATGATCCATGTACGGATGCGTAAAAAACTTGTGTTTGAAAATTGTTTGAAATTGTGAAGTGTTTGAAAAAAATTTTGAATAGTGAGCAAGTAACTATGAGGAACCTACCCTAAAGTTTGAGTCTTTCTGTTCTTTAACCTTTAAATGGTAAGACTATCCCTATTATTAAGGAATAGGTAGTCATTACCTTGGATGTAAGGGACATATGAAGGGACAAATGTTTAATGAAGGCAACTGCAGGGTGTATTAAGCATTTTTTGGAGGGACTGTCATCATTATTCGAAAGGGACAAGATCATTATGAAAGGCAACCATTCAAGGGACTTGATCTTTGATTATGAAGGGACTAGATGACTTTTCTTTTAAGGGACTTTACTTTATACACCCCACTTGACCTTTTAATTAGGCAACATTGAGAGGCAACCCTAGAAAGTGAGATGGCGATCAAAGATCGACTTACGTGTGTGAGTGTTTAATTTTAAATATTTATCTTGTAATTTAAATGATCTAAATTTAATTTTAAATACAAATAGTTTTCACTCCCTATTTACTAACCATGGCATAAAAAATAAATAATTAAATATTACAAATAAATATTTACACCAAGGAGCAATTACAAAAAATAATAAAAGCAATTTAAAATAATAAGCAAAATAAAATAAATAAGCAATAATAATTATAATAGGGGTTAGTGAGAATAATAATAATAATCACAATTAAAAATAAATGGGGTTAGTAATAATAATTAAAAATAAATAAGGTTAGTAATAAACATGATTAGTAATAATAATAATAAACCAAAATATTATAATAAACAAAATTTTAATAGTTAATAGAAAAAATTATAAACAATTATATCAATTATTATGAAATTTAAAATTATAAATAAATTAAATAAATTATAAACATATTATGAAAAAAGTAAATTATAATTAAAAGTTAAACTAGCAATTTGTTTTTAAGCATATAATAGAAAATATTTGCATATATATTTAATTATAAACAATGATAGGATATTTATTAAAAATTGGATTAATTATAATTATATTTACAAATTTTAAATAAGATTTAAACAAATTATAAAATATGAAAGATATATAGGGTTTTTGAAAATAATTAGGGTTTAATTTACAATAATAATTTATTTAACTAAATAAATATATACATTTTATAATCTAAATACATAATAATAAAAACTAATTTTTGAATTTAGAAAATATAATATATACATATGTTTTATTTTTTAATTATTTAGATATATATATATATATACAAAATTATATCCAATTAATAATAAAATAATTAAAACAAATAAAATAAAAGAAAAAGTGGGAACTTACCTGGCTGGGGTTTGAACCCAGTACCTTCAGCTTGCCAATAACAACACATACCACCAGGCTGCCAGCGCGCAGGTGATAGAGGAATGGATCCAACTTGTTTTATGCAATAAACCTGAAAAATCACAAAAATAAGAAAAACCAAAAGGCCTGGGGGGGAATCGAACCCAGGACCTTACACACAAACACACAAGTACATGACCATTCCAGCTAGATGAGCGAACCTGTTACCAATCCCACTACAAATAATAATATATTAAAGTTGTAGTTTAAATGGAAAAATATCAAAAGAATTGGCTGGAGGCAGGATTCGAACCCCTGCCCTTCAACCAAACACACGCTAGCCTTACCACTGGGACAAGCGTTGGCTTATGAAATAAAACAGACAACAAAACATAAAATATTTAAAATAAAATTCAAATTTTCAGAAGCGCGCGCAGGGGTCATCTTCAACCTCTGGATTTTTAAGTTTGCTGCGAAAACTGCTGCGAACTTACTTGCGAATTTTCCTGCGTTTACAAAACCTACGAAATTCAAACATTAACAAAACAGTGAAATTTCATGAAATTGGTTACACCATTGAATTCCTAATGAGATTTCCAGTCATTCTATGTCTTTAGAATCCATTTATCTTGGCTAGATAATGAAACCCTAAATGAAGCCGCAAACCCTAAACATGGTGAATCACGATTCAGGCCATGAAACTTTAGTTTAAATGTCCAGAAAGCTTCTACAATATCACACAAACAAGATTGATCAATCAAAATTCATTAAAAACCATTCAATAACCAGAATTGAAAAATTAAAATGTGATGAATAATTTGAATCGGATTATGCGAATGGAGAGGTTTTAGATGTAAATGATGATTGGTTTTGCCTCAAGAATGTCCAAGGAACATTGCTATGTCTTTAGATTACCTTCAAATGCCTTGTATCTGAAAATCCGAATTTGAGATTTGTATGGTTTTTTTGGAAGATGCAACTTACACTTGGAGAGGCTGGAAAATCGTGCTTGTCATTAGGGTTGTGTCAAGTACTTATAGAATGATCAAATGAGGCTGAAAAATTAGGTCATTGTGTAGAAGATTTGATATGAAAAGATTCAAAAATATTATGCCTTAAAAATCAAATATCCTTGTATGAATACTTGCTATTTTAGGCCAATCCTCATGATTTCCTTTCCACTTCAATTCCAATCACATTTATGATTTTCTAGAAGCTTAAACCAATTTAAATCATAGACTTTTATATTTTATTTTTATTTAAAATGATTTTTAATGAATTAAATCAAAATAAATAAAAATTAAACAATAAAAAATCTGATTTTTATTGACTTGGGTCGTGTATGAAGTCAAAGTGTGGATTGGGTCATCATTTGGCAAGCCCATTTGGAAGAAATTGGTTTTAGACCTCCATTTTCATCATAAACCAACCCAAAATTTTCCAACTTTGCAAGGGCACACATCCTTCAATTTTAATGTTATGAGGGTGTTATTGGACATTTTGGAAAGCTTAAAGAGTCCTATAAACAACCCCACTGGTTTCATGTCCATATCATTTACCAATCTCAAGTTATGCCCTTTTGAAGTTGTTGACTTTTTGTTGACTTTCAAAAGGACCTATAATGTCTTAGCTCATACCTTCCAAATGAAGCATTTTTGGGCTTGGCTTGTGAGACACAAAGTTGTATAGAATTCAATTTCCTTCAAAATGAGCTTTGGATGGAGACTTGGTGATGAAGCATGTGAAAGTTATGGCTGGTCAAAGTTCAGTTGACTTTTACTGAGGAAACCCTAATTTTGGAACTTCTGATTCTTGATGATCTGGAATCTCCTTGATGAATCATGATCAACCCTTGATCAAATGATGAATTTTACTTCATATACTTGATGTTGGAAAAAAATCATGAAGTTTGACTTTGGTTTGACCACAGTTGACCTAAGTTTGACTTTTTAACTGCTTTGACTGATTTTGACCTATCTGATCATTTGACTGAGCAAACTTCTGAGAAAAGTCTTGAAACTTGTCATGGGGGTTCTTACACACATATAAGATGTTATGAAGCTCACTTGAAGTCTTGGAAGTTCATTTAGCCTGATTAAAGTCAAAACCCTAGTTTTGGATGCACTACTTAGGAGGTGCATTGTCTGAGGGAATTGTCAACTCTTCTGACCAATTGTGAACTTTGTGAACCTTGTGAACCATCATAAGATGTCTTGTGAACCTCATGGGAGGTATTGTGAGCCTTGTGAACCTTGTGAACCTCATAAAGTGACTTGTAGACTTCATGAACCTCATGAAAGGTCTTGAAAACATTGTGAATCTTGTGAACCTTCTTAGCACACAAAGTCTTGTATTGTGAGGGCAAATTTTGGGGTGCAACACCAGCGAGTGCAAATTTTGGACTGTCTTTGGTATTCAACCACAAGTTATCTTATTTGTCTGTTAAGCAAGACGCTTACATCCTGCACAGTTAACTCATGCTTGAATAGGGGCAGCTGTAAACACCCCAAATTTTCCCTCACTCTTTATCACACCATGGCTTGTGATCTTTCATTTTTGTTTTAACATAAGCATTACATATCATATTGCATTTTTGTTTCACTGCATAGTTTAAGTTCATCTGCATTTAGGGTTTGTGATCTGAGCAATCCAAGAATCCATCTGAGCCATCCCAAGGGTCTCAAAGCTTTCCAAGAGGGTTCATGTGTGTTCTATCATCATATTATGCTCCTCAAAGTTCATGGAAGTCAAGAGATCACAAGAACTGGCAAAGGCATGAATGCAGAGCTAGGGTTTCCACTACATAGATGACCAAAATTAGGGTTTTGGTTTCAGAGGCCTTAACTCCAAATTTTTGGGTCATTCTTGTTTCTAATGTTCTTAATATGTCATAAGGATCATGTGTAGCAAGTTTTATGAAGAAACTCATTGTGGAAGTCATATGTTCAATGGGTAACTTCTTGAGCAAGTTAAGTCAAAATCAGGGCATCTGAGGCCCCCAACAATGGAACCAAAGGGGTATTTTCATCAAATTGAAGTTCTATGATCTTTATTTGATCTTAGAAGAGGTTGGAAGTTCACAAGATTGAATAATTTTGAGCCATTTGCAAACTTGCCAAAAATGGAAATGACTTGAAATGCAAACTTTCCATTTTGGGAAAGTTTTTCAACCTCCTCTTTCTTAACCAAAAATGCTTCAAACGAAAAATTATTGGTCATGAAAGTTGTATATTGGGTCTTTCCCTTTTCAAAAAGTACAAGAACATGTCTTGATTCATCATAGAACTCAAGATATGGCCTTTCAAAGTTGGCAAAAATTACATAATTTTCAAGTTCATGCCAAAGAGGATTTTTTGCAAAATCAAGTTTCAAGCATTCAAGTGACCTCTAATTGACTTCTAGACATCAACCAAACATGGTGCAACATTACAAGATCAAAATCTTGCCTTGGATCACAAGTTTTCATAAGCTATTTTTCACAAAATTCTCAAAAGAGGGATTTTTTGCAAGAATGATTTTTAGGGCTTTGTATGACCTCTAACCTATCTCAATGCACCATAACAACATTATGTTACATGCCATGACCAAGATTCAGCATTGAATAAGACACTTTCATGACCAAATGTCACAAAATTCACAAAATGACATTTATGCGTAAACATTGCAAACTCTTGATCAAGGCATTACAGCTGCATTCTATTGATCTAAGGGTCATCCATGATCCAAGCTGAGGCAATCCATGCTCAGAAATCACCCCTGTCCTGGCCCATACCTATGGTACACATATGTTGACATTTTTTCATTTCATGCCATACCAATCCCACAGTGCCACAACAACTCTTCTGGCCAATAACAATTGTTTATTCAAGCCCCAAGCACTATAAATGGACACCCTTCATGGCCAGAAACAACACACAAACTGAGAATCAAGAATTTGCTCCAAACTTTAGCTTTTCGAATCTCTCAATCTAGCCACTCAAATCCAGAAATTCTTTCACCAATCAACTCCATATAACCTCAGGAACAATTCCCACCCATCACCATAGCTTCAAACACTCCCTAGCCAAAACACGATTTCTGCAAACTCAGAATTGAAACATACAAACCAGCCACTCTAAGCTTCATTCAAACTTGCCAATAGTCTTAGGAGGTCAAAGGGGACTGGATTGCACAAGAGGAGGGCCCAGAAAGCTTCATTTCAAAGAACTACAACTCAGGTAACCTTCATGAACTTTTTTTCCAGAAGCATGATTTTAAGTTCTTAAATGGTTTCCCATGTTTCCCTGATCACACTGATATGATTAGAATTGAAAATGAGGTAGAAATGAGGATTTCATGATGTTCTAAAAATTTTGACCTAGAAATTGATTACTTCGATTCAGCCTGAATATGCATGATAAATGATTTTTGTTTGTTGATTAGTGATGTATGATGTTAGGAGAGTGTTTATGGGCAAGAAATTTGAAGTTTAGATGCTTAATTAGGAAGTTGGTGTTTTGCCTCGCCGGAGAAGATTACCGGAGCTTAGCTCCGGTCACCTAAATGTAATTAGGGTTAAACTGTGATTAATTCCCCAGATTAAATCTCCACCCTTAGATCATGATTAGGGTTAGGCAGCGTACGGCTTAGATTAGCTCATTTAATATTAATCCTGATTAATTAAATTAATTATAGTTAATTAGGTCAGATTAATTGAGAGCCATTGGATCTTGTGCGCGTTTTCCATTTGAATGTAGGCCTTTGATCATGAATACCCCAAGTCAATGTGACTTTGAATCTGGCACATTGATCCCCCCCCCCCTTGATCTCAGCCTTCCATTTTGCATACTTTTCATTTTCTTTTTATTTTATTTCATTTCTTTTGTTTTAATCATTAAAAATACCAAAAATCATTTAATTAATTTTCAGGACCCAAAAATATTTTTATTTTTAATTTTCCATTAAAAATTCATTTTTAAATAATTTAATTGTATATTTTAATTAATTAAGTCCATTTAATTAATTAAAAATACTTTAAAGTATTTAAAAATCACAAAAAAATTCAGAGAGGTTTCTTAAACATTTTCAAACTCATCTCACAAATTTCTTTTTGGTTTTGATCAATATTTTCCAATTTCCTTTGAATTAGGGTTTATAAATTTCTTATTTTTTAGCCCTAACTCCAAAAATTCATAACTTTCAAACCAAGATGAGTTTGCATTTGATTCTTTTTGCAATCTTTCACATTTGAACACTAGTCTCTAAATATATTTTTGTCTCATTTTTATCTTGCATTTTCAAATTAATGTGCATTTTCCCTTTGAGAAATATCCAAAACCCTAGCCAATCTTAGGAAAACCATAACTTGAACTTGGTAAACCTTTAGACTTCCCCCCTTTGGATGGTGACTTCATGAGTGCTTAGGGTTCCCTTGGATGCAAATTTCAATTTTTCATCACTTGATTTTCTTATGCTTTTGAATTTGTACAAATCTTGAGTTTTAACTAACCATTTTAGGTGCATTTGGTAAGTTAATCAGGATGTGGATGTGCATCCACATCCAACCTCTCTTTTTCTCTTTATTTTCATGCACTTTGTTTGTGTTTGAAGTGAATCTCATTCACTTATGTTATCTCTTGTTCTTAGGTTACTTAACTTCTTCATTAAGTAAGTAACCTAATCCTTCTCTCTCTCTCTCTATCTCTCTCTCTCTCTCTCCCTTCTCATCTGCTTCTTCCATTGGTGGCTTCCTTGAAGATCTTTCTCAAGCCTTACAAACCATAGGATATCCAAGCATGATAATAATTAGGGTTTTGATTAGTCCCCCTTATCTTTTTACCTTTGAGTCTCTCTTCTCATCTTAATAATCAGAGACTAAACCCTTAAAGTTTTAGGACTTTGGAATTAGGGTTATGCCTGCATCCTTCTCTTAGGATGGAGTGTATAACTTTAATCCTAAGTGTTAAACCTTTAATTTGTTTAAACCTCTTAATCAAATCATCTTAATAATCACTAAGACTTCATCTTGTAACTTGGGCCTTACATTAGGGTTCTAATTCTTCCTTTATGGTTAAGAAGGACTAACCCTATCGTTTAATGGACAAGTCCTCCTCAAGTTGTCTTACAAACTTAAAATCCACTTCTTAATCTCATCCTTTAATTAAAATCCATTTAATAAAGGCTTGTTATATAATGAATTTAATCCCTAACCATGGATTAAGTTGAGGTATCTTCCTCAGCTTAAGTGTTCTCATCTATTATCCTTCTATTAGGATGGTGTAATGAGTTCACTAATATGTGATTAGAGATTAAACTCATTACTTAAACACTAAACAAAAACTCAAAAAAAACATCAAAATAATCACAAGTAGGTTAATGATCTTAATCCTACATCATCATGGTAATTAAGTTTGAGGTGCTTATCTCATACTTAAGTATGCTCATTATCCCTTATCAAGGGAGGATATAATGAGTTTACAAACCCTTGATTTAGACTTAGGCTCATTAACGTATGCAAAACACCAAAAACAATAACAAAACTGAAAACACAAAAACAAACAATAATCGTCTCCTTCGGGATTCTTTTCTCATCACACTCATTCATAAACGAGAACTTGCTTCTTCCGTCTAATGCAAGACAATTAGCACTCGAGCCAGACGAGTCATACACTTGAGCATAGACAAGTAAGCAATTCATAGTCAAATTTATTTTTCAGTCTCTTTGAGTCGAACTACGATATTATGACTTCCTCATTTCACGAGAGGATACGTAGGCATAACTTAACTGTTATCGAAGAAAAGTCTCTTTGTCATCCCCCTCTTTCAGCGTTCTTTGAAAGCCTTAGTTCATGAGCATTCACCCTTTTGCGCAGATACTTGTATATTTCTTTTCAGCTCTTTGCACACAGATAGCACATACACTGCCCCTTAAACACAATCTTTTAAGCGTGGATCCCGTCGAGTACGACGGACAGTCTGGGTGCTAATACCTTCCCAGGTTGTAAACAACCCCCTTTCTCAGTTTCTCTGGTTCGCAACCGTCTTATCCATATCTTTCTAGTTTTATGCAGCATTACCTTTCCTTCAGGATAAAAATTCCTAGCTGGAGACTCTATTCACTTCATTTCATTATCTCTTTTCGCCGACCGTTCGTGCTTGTACCGGGATTCAAATCTTTGGGAGCGACATACAGTTATTTACTTTGCAGCATTTATTTACCGCTTTTAGTATTTATTTTCCATGCATCATATATACTGGACTATCTGGTTTGGCTTTTTTCTGTGGGATGGGGTTACTGTTAGATAAGCCAAATGCCCAGCTTGAGTGCACCATAGGATTAATGTGGACAGACATTGTACTCCCATTGTATCTCACCATGCTGAGTGGTGATGTGTTCCACACCAAGATTGTGACTGTCTTGGAACTATTTTGTGTGGGGATTACTCCACTTCAGGGTAAGACTTTGATAGTTATGTGCATATGGTGACCGATTATTAAGGACCTTAGTGGACATCCCTCTCAAGTGATGACAGTGGCAGACCATATATGTTGGCAAACCCACTCGCATCCGAGGGCTCACTGGGAACTCGTTTAGGATGGCCTGGTTCTTTCATAGGAACTCAGTTAAAGTAAGTTGTTCGTATGACAATAGTACTATACCCTTCGGGATGAATGCACTATTATTTCTCGATTCAGTGCTTGAAGCTGGGGACTTGTGAGGGATGCTTGCTTCCTTGGACTCAGCTGAGACCTCCCTGAGTAGTACATAATGCCAAACCAATTCCATGATTTGGTCATGAGCCATTTCTCAGAAATGGTGAACATATTATTGCTATTCAGCTTTGAGAGTCTGTGATGTTGACCCGAGTAGCACACCCGTGAGATGGGAGGGGTTTACAGGAACCCTAAAACTTCCAACATACCCATTTTGCCAATATTATTCAATATTGTGATCTGGTTCTTTGGTTCCTTGGTTCTGAGATCTGGGATTCCTGTTCAGGGGAACTATTATGGTGATGTTGTGACCCTGCACAGACACATGAATATATGATTGACACATCACAGACACGTCACTGATCATATGCCTTGCCTTTCATATGCATCATAACATCATTAATCATTTGTGTTATTTTTCATTCTCAGGGTTCATACTATTCCCGGTTCCCGGTCATACTTCTGCTTCAGAAATGGAAGATGCTAGAAAGAGGAATTTTTTTTACAAGTTCTTTGATACCAAAGTGGATCTGCTTAACCAGATGGTGTCTCTTATTACCTCGGGTCATCTTGGATACTTCAAAGAGACCTATGGTGACATTCCGGATCTGGTAGTTAACTTGGATAGTCCCCAAAGGAGTGTCATTCATACTTTGTTACAGTACTATGATCCCAGGCTCAGATGCTTTACATTTCCTGACTTCTAGTTGGGTCCTCTATTGGAAGAGTATGCTGAGATTTTGAGGGGCCTCTCAAAGATCAGATTCCTTTTAATTCAGAGATGACCAGACCAACTCATCTTGACATTTCCAAAGCTCTTTATTTGAGCCCATTGGAGGTATTTGATAACCTAATTGCTACCAAAGTTGGGGTGCTTGGCTTTCCTTTGGAATTCTTGGTGAGAAGGGCTGGAGAACTTGCTGTTACTGGTCAATAGGTTTCAGTTTGTGTTATCCTAGCATTATCCATATATGGGATCATCCTCTTCGCTGATATGGATAAGTTCGTAGATATCAATTCCATCCACTTGTTTGTGCTGAAGAATCTGTTACCCACTTTCCTGGGTGACTTATACTACTCAGTGCATTACAAGAACGAGAAGAAGCAAGGTGGTTTGGTTTAGTGTTGTGCTCCTTTATTCTACATGTGGTTTATGAGGCACCTACCCATTATAGAAGCTTTCACTGATCCCAAAGTGATCTGGGCCCAGAAGCTAAGCTGGTTTTCTGCCAAGAACGTCAGGTGGTTCACTTTGAAGCTAAAAGGGAAAGATCTAATTTATAGTTGTAGTGGTTATCACAATGTTCCACTCTTAGGAGTAGCCGGGGGCATCAATTATAACTTCATTCTCCTGAGAAAACAATTGGGATATGCACTCAAGTCTGTTCCCAAAGAATCAGAGCTAGTTCAGACCTTCTATTTCTCTGCGGAGGATAATCTTCCTTTGGTTCGACAAGCCGCAGGTGCCTGGAAACTCATCAAAAGAAAGAGTGTAGAACATTTGGGCAAAAGCAACAATCAAATGTTCCCCGAGTTCGAAGCATGGATAAGGGAGAAAGCTCAAGTGTCCCTAATCCCTTTCTCTGCACCATTTCCACCTCCTGCAATTGTACCATTGGAAGACTACCAAAAGTTGGAAGCTTTAGTCCTACAGCTTAGAGCAGAAAATCAAGAGGATGACAATTCTTGCAAGAATTTGATGATTCAGAACCAGAAGCTAGAAGAGAGAGCTCATTAGGCTGAAGAGGTAGTCAGGCTCAAGCAGCTAGACTTCGAAGAACAAGAGCTCTACTTCAAGAAAATGGGTTTAGTTGAGATCCATAAGGCGAGTCAGCACCGGAAGGATCAGAAAGCTTTAGACGAAGCCAACGAAGTTGTGACCCTCTGGAAAGAGAAGTGGGAGGACCATCTAAGAAAGCAGAAAGAGATGGAGATTGGGTATAAGCTAAAGATCAAGAGCCTTCAAGAGGCTTTGGATAAGCAGAGAGAGCTACTCCAGAAAGACCATGAACAACGGAGATATTACCTTCAGAAGATGGCCAAGAGTTAACAAACAGCTAAAGACATCTAGAAGGAGTTAGAAGAGCTGAAGCTTCAAGCCGATGTCAAGAAAGTCAAGACTAAGTCGAGCCTTTGCAAAGAAATGGAGGAGGTATTCCTACAACAGATTAATGAACTGCATGCTTCCTTTGATCTAAGGGATCTTCTTATCCAGAATCTTATCCAGGAGCCGAATCATCCAGATGTAGCCCAGTTGTTCCAGGATGTCAAGCGTCTTAGTTGGAGGCTGCAAGACATGGAGCTTCCTAGGGTTTAGTCTCGTACTCTTGTACTTGGATTACCCACGGGCTTGTTGTGGGATTCCTCTTTACTTTGCTATTTTCTTGATGTATGGATTGGCACCCATCGGGGACATTGTTATCTTTAGTTCTCAGTTTATGATATGTTCGACTTGGTTGGAATCTCTGGTTGTTATCTCTTGCATTGACACGAGGTATTAAGCATCATTTCTCCACGAATATCATCTCATCTGAACGTCATGCGGGGTCTTCTTTTTCCCAAAAATCTGAAAAGGCTATCTGAATTCTCAAATACCGGAACAGGAATAAAAATAATAATAATGAAAAAGTCTTGAGAATGAAGAGAACACAGCATTGCATGCATTCTTATCATTTGCATTTTTCTTTTGCGGGTTATCCAGATTGCTTAACTTATATGTATTTACAGGAAAGATTGCGAGAGCCTCAAAGACTCGTCTTCTCAGACACGATATCCCTTCACACCGCTACGCTACTCACAGAAATCAAAGGCACATCATGGATACAGTATAAACCGAGTTGAACGAACTTCGCACCCGGATGGGGGAGTTCATGACAATGATGCAGGGAATAGCTCTGGGGCAGCAAGAGATGAGGGTTGCTATGAAAAGGCTTAATCCCCCACAGATAGATCCTCTGGTGGTCACCATGGATGCTCAAGGCAACCCAATCAACAACAGAGGGGATGGACCTCCAACTCCAGAAATTGGTGGCCCTACTCATGTCCCCGTACAGGACCGTTAAGAAGACCAGTTCACCCTGGTCAACGAAGATATGGGATTTGGTACTAGAGCTAATAATCAAGATCTCCAAATGATGGTTCAGAAGGTGTGAGCTTTGGAATTCAAAGATACTCTTGGTATCAATGTTTCAGATATGGTGCTGGTTTCAGGGGTGGTCATCCCTCCAAAGTTTAGACCACCGGGTTTTGACAAGTATAACGGAAACTCTTGCCCTAAGACTCACTTGCAAGCCTTCTATCACAAAATCGCTGCATATACCAAAGACGATAAGTATAACGACGACTCTTTCCCTAAGACTCAATTGATAGTACGTTGTCGTAGCTTTCCAACAATATAAGGTTTGCCTCAATCGAATACCCGAGTAAAGAGTTATGAATTTTATTCCAAAATGCTCACAATTACCTAACTAATATAATTTATGATTAATTAGAAAAGTCGGGTAAAAGTCGGTTCAAAATAATATTTATTGGTCTCATAATATATTATATATTAATATTTTCCCAATACTTACAGTGTTAATCGGTTAACGCCTGGGGTTAACCGGTTAACCACATTAGGTTTTCAAAAGACAGTAGCGTAACACAGTCTCGTTAACCGGTTAACGCATAGGGTTAACCGGTTAACCAGCAGTCGGTAGCAGAAAAGTTGTATTTTAAATGTACATAACTTCTCCACACCATATCCAATTGGTACCAAACATCAAAACAAATATCAACAAAGGTTTCTACACATTTTGCAAACATACTCATGCATTTTAGTCGATATTTAACCGTTCAAACTCTCGATTCTATGGTTTCTAGCATTTTTTCCCTAATCCTCAAAAATCTATAAATTCTAGAAATAAAAGTATCTAACTAGAACATACCTCTAACCATGAAGAGGAGTTTGAAGAAGATGAAGTTTGATGAAGATGAAGATTATCCAAGCTTTTCCATAAACTTCTTCCTCTTCTCCTAAGGTTTCTTTCTTCTTTCTCTCTTTCTCTTCTCTTGCTCTTTCTTTTCTTTTCTTTCCCTTACCAACTTTCTTATAATCCCTTCTTACTAATTTTATCTCTTTTTATAAAAAGAAAGAATGTACATTATACTGATATACAATAGTTAGTAACAACCAGTCCAAAATTGAGAGTATCCAAAAAAATATCTCTGAGTCAAATATTTAATAAAACCTCTAAGTCAGATAATACTAATTAATTAATTTAAGTTCATCGGTTGCTCTAATTATTTTAATTGAAAACTCTCAGAGCACACCGGAACCCTATTAATCTTAATTAATATCATCTAGAGAATTTAATTAAATACGGGGTATTACATCCTCCCCTCCTTAAATTGAAATTCGTCCTCGAATTTCCTTTACTCAACAACAACAACAGTTTACAACACTGCCTTAGATCCATACTTATCCTTACTTCTGATACATATTCTGACATACTCAGATTCTAATTTGACTTCGCGGCTCAAAGTCCTTGTTTCATAATAAATCAAACTTCATGTCTTTACTCATATGCTTGTTCCAATATTAGGTTAATTTCTAAGTTACTATTTCCGCAATTTATCTGTCTCATACTGAATCACTTAGGCACGTCTCCCCTTCGGAGAACATACCATCCAAATTCCTTCTATTGAGTTACAACATAAAAACATAACACTCCAACTTGATTTCGGGACAACAAACACTCGACAAAACTCCACAAGGTATCTTGGTGAAATCTTATCTACGCACAATTTCCAAAAAAAGTTCTTATTAAATAAAATCCTTCAATTACTAAAACCATATCAAAGTTGTCTAACAACTTCTGTACCAATTCCACTTGGTCTGACATCATACACTGTAATCATTTACATCTGACACTTCATCCTTTCAGTATCTTACTATAGACAACACACTTAGAGAAAAATTTCTTACTTCAATACTTATAAATAATTCTCTTCTGATTCTTAACAATCCAACTGAACTTTTTCATCTGTCTCCTTCCACCATGCTATCAAAGTCTAACAATGGAGATGCCATAAATTCCCAACAAATACAAGGTAATTGATAGTACGCGGAGAGCACACTTATCCATTGGAGTTCTCACCAACCAACAAAACAAAACTTGCAGACATTCAGGGATAAAACAACTTACTTGCCAATCATGTGATAATAACATCGGTCCAAACTCTCCAACGACAGAGATACAGGGGTTGTAGTGCTGCAATCAAAACTGGTACAATTTCCAAATCCATTCTAAACTCAAAATAATTCATCCAATTAAGCTTAACAAATCTGACTATGGTTACTATACTCCATATCAATTCTCTTCACAAGATTATATTCACTCAATGTTTCTATTGACGCAAGGTCTCCATTAATAACAATGTAGCAACATCACAGAGCCTACAATCATTAGTGAGTTACCAGTACTAAAATTAAATCATCCTTGGTATACTTGCAAATTTCCATAACGCTTGCCTATTGCACATAATATTCCACATACTCACCTTTGAAGACCACACAAAACTTCTCGTTCAAATTCTCTTCTCTCAAGGGACTCGTTCCTTAAATGATCCAATTTACATGCTTAACTTCGGAACATTCATCTCTCACTCTTATCTAGAAGGTAACTTCCAAATTCTCATCTTTGAGTACGGCTCAACTGCACACATCTGGTATTATTCTTACAGAGTCCATAACTAATTATAAGGAATCAACGACACTAGAACTGACCAATTATTCATCTCTTATCCACACAATATTTCAGATACCAAAAGGTTTCCTGGAAGATCAACACTTCATGAGTCTCTTATAACTTTGCAATTTAGGTCCTCTATAGTTGCAATGACGACACACCAAAATTCAGATCATTTACTGTCTCCCAATCATGCTCCAAAAGAAAGTCCAACACTTTATCCTCTGACACTTCGAACGGAAACTAAAACAGACTTATAGTTCAGAAAGTACGATTCTTTTAAGTCCTCCACAAAAGTCATGTGTCAATTAATTACCTATCAGAGGCTAAACAGTCAAACATAACTAAACTTGTTCCCCTTGTTAACAAACAATCCAACTCAAAATTATCAATCCAGTCCACACTAACTTGCAAAATGATTCTCACTCGCGGTTTCTAAACATGCGTAACAAACGCCCACACGTTCACAACTCAAGGTAACACAGAACAAAGCACAACATGCAAATTACATACTCCACAAGCGACGTAGTATAATTACCATTTTGTTACGGTCACATCATGAACATTCAACAGAATAATTTGATTTCACTCGTACAACGAAGTTAGTAGGAAAACGACAATGATGACATCAAAAGGGTTTTAGCCATGAGCTAACACTTGGTTCATTCGTAAGCAAAATCCAACACACAATCCTTATCGGGAAGAAAATAAAACAATGGACATCTCATGTCTAGTATACAACTTTATCCTCCCTCTTCAATTCCTTGGTGAGAGTTAAAACAACAACATTCTTAATCCCACTAGAGATAAATTCCAAATATTCCGATCATTCACAAATATAGGAGTGTTCCTTCACTTGAAAACTGAGCTAATGCACTCCTCTAAAGAACCTTGATGTCTCTACCTACATATTAACCAGGTTTCCATTACCCTCTACTAATCATTGCATAGAATGTCTCTACAACTTTCCATCGGTACCAAGAATGCTTTGATCGAGCACTCGAGTCAAAAGTAAGAATCTTAGAAAAACAAGTTTTCACTCTTAAAAGTGGTAACCGGTTACTACCAGGAAGGTAACCGATTACTCAATTTAAATCTCAACTTCCAGTAGCTAAAAGAGACTTAGAAACACAATTTTGTAACCGGGTACTACCTAGAGGGTAATCCGATTACTTCAAACGCAGAAGCAAAATTCTGGTTCTCATTACTACCTAAACATGCCAAACTCATTCCAATCACAACCAAAAGTTATAACAATTGTCAATAGATGATTCCACACATATAGTAATCATGCTACCAGAGTCCTAATAGGTGAACCATCATTGATTACACTTCCTTAACTTTAGTTTGGACAACAACTTAACAACTCCATTGTACATTCATCCAAAAATACATTTCATTATCACACTCTCATATCGCACTGTTAATATTGTTTCCATACCGTATTCACTTCACGCTCTGCAGTAATCTTCTCATACCCAACATAATTCATCTTACTAGAATTCTCTCGAATCCAAGGTGCTTATTTTATCACTTATCACAACTTCATTTGGTCCATATCAAATACACCTCATGCTACTAAGTGAAGCTTGTTCCTCCTCTAACATTATACCTTATACTATTCCTTGGGTAATTCAACACTTCTGAATTGACCCCTTACTAAATACAACACCCTGATGCATTACTCTAAACTTGTCTCCTTAGTCATAACCGAATATACAACTCCAATCTTCTACTCTTCGCCCGGGGTATACTTGTCTCACTTGAAATGTGTAATCACATCCTTGTGTTTCTCTTCACGCTTCACCACAACTTTAGGTTCTCAAAAGAAAATGAACATTTTTAACTTGTAACTTCTATCCATTCGTAAGGTATTATCCGAATGCATTCCTTGAAGTACTCTCGTTCATCTACGATGCCACCACAATCTTAGAAATGAAACACTAACCATTAACTCACTCTCAAACTTTACGTCACATGTTCCACAAAGCATTTTCTCTTTCGTGGAATAAGGTTCCTCAAAACTCGTGTCCATACCAGTGACCAATATTGATCCACCAGTAACTTTGTGTATCCCTTGGTACACTGACCACTCATCCTGTAGATATCTGTACCTTTCAGATTCTATCCATTCCAAAGGATTTCTCAAACAACATACTACTCTACAACTCCATGTTACAGGAAGTACAACTTTTAAGAAGACTCCAACTGAGTTGATCAAAGCTCCATCTACTAACCCTTGGATTGAGCCTACTCTCACAGCACAAGTTACGACAATACTTCAGAGTCCTCATGGTTGCACAACCATGATTTTACCTATCACATACATAGCATTAGGTTGATCATACTCAATACTACATAATACGATATTAAGAATCATGCCGGCAAGACACACTTAGGAGGCAGGAAAGATTTACTTATGATGTTTCAAGGCTAGGTCGAGGATACGACCTGCTCTGATACCAACGGTAATGCCTCATATAATAAATACCTAGAATATCATTATACAAGAGTTTATTTGGCACTGACACCATCATAAGTTCCTAATAGTACAATTCACATTCTTGACCAATTCTAAAAACAATACAAACTATGGTACAAGACATGGAAATTATACTAAAATAAAAAGATTCTAAGATCAATACAATATCCATTATTGTACAAGATAAATACACGGCGGAAAAACTAAGACTATGATTCACTTGAAACATCCCGAGCATAGCTCCACTTGTAAATCAAACCTGAAAAAGAAACCTGGAAAACAACAACAATAGTGGGGTGAGATATCGACATCTCATTGAGTTACCTATATTAGAGTTATCTCGGCTTTAAAGGTTCAATTCTAATCACTACTCAGATCTTTGGTCACTTCTCTACAAGGAACCAAAATAAAATGGAACAAAAGCCCATAGACACTCTCGACACTAAACGAGTGGGACATCTACCTCAAACCTTTACGGATGCTTCCCATGGGACTTGGAATAACCAACCTCGAGACTTACTCAAGAGTTTACGGAGGACTTAATGCAACACCCACCTCAAGTCTTTATGGATGCTTCACGTGGGACTCAGAATAACCCACCTCAAGACTTACTCAAGACTTTACGGAGGATCTAGTAACATACAAACCTCAAGTCACTACCCACGCCTCACCAATGGTACCTCAAGCCTTTACAGATGCTTTCCATGGGACTCAATGTAATATCCACCTCAAGACTTACTAAAGACTCTATGGAGGACACCGTGCAATGCACACCAACGCTTTCTTATCAAACAAGGGTAATCCTAAACATCTCACAAGTTATACCATCTAATAATTTCTAGTTACATTACTAGGCCATACTATTGGTTTATGGTAAGGTTTCCTCACTCTTTCTCTATTCTTGATGCCTTTAATTATATAATTCTTAAACATATAATCTAACATTTTTATTTAATTATCACAATTAAACTAATCCCACAATGATCTCATTGCCTCTACTTTCACTCAATCTTCATGATTTAATATATATTTTCCACAAATCGATTAATACCACAATTAATCAATTCACACCTTTAATTCCTACCGAAATTAGTTATATCTCATAAATTAATTAATTTCACTTCTAACTCAATATTTTATCTCACCATTGGATAGCACGTTGTCGTAGCTTTCCAACAATATAAGTTTTGCCTCAATCGGATACCCAAGTAAAAAAAATTATGAATTTTATTTCCAAAATGCTCACAATTACCTAACTAATATAATTTACGATTAATTAAAAAATTTGCGTAAAATTCGGTTCAAAATAATATTTCTCGGTCTCATAATACAGTACATATTAATAGCTTCAAATCAATATAAGTAACGGATAAATCTGATAAAGGATGAAGAAGTTATGAATTTTTTAGGATAGAACCTAATTAATATTTTCCCAATACTTACAGTGTTAACCGGTTAACGCATGGGGGTAACCGGTTAACCACATCAGGTTTTCAAAAGATAGTAGCGTTACACAACCTGTAACACCCCCTTTCTATACCCCCAAATAATCAATTAAATCATTTAGGCACATGTTAAAAATTTCATCAGAGTATAATTGAACATGGTACGAAAGAGGCATGTCACATTATGCTTGAAATTAAAAACATACAACACCTGCTCATTTAAAGATATGCAATGATGGGGTAGTTTTCAACATAGGGAATTTAATCCTTACACCCATAACTCCCAAGAATATAATTACACAGCGGAAACCAAAACAACAACATCAAACATATATATTTTCATTCATATATATTTATATCAACAAGTTTGATGCCAACAACAATATTCATGTTTATACAAAACATCCATCCAACAGATACATATACACAATGCATCACAAATATGGCACTAAGCCAACCTAACTACCCGGTGCTACATATCAGAGCCGACCGACCAAAAAATGAAGACGAACTTCACAAATATTGTCATCCAGCAACCTACTCTGCAATGCCTCATAGAGCATCATAAAACAGCAGAAGGGTGAGAAACATTATCATAATAATATTGCATATAATTATATATCTCAACATATAAAACGCACATAAAGCATATTCTCACCACAATTCATACCTCATCACCTATACACATCACAACGTGTACATACACAAATCAAGCATGTTCATCATGCACCAATTCACTATTTCACATAAACTTACATTATTTATGTTTATTCCTCAATTCTATTCATTCTGCATAAAAATACGTCTAGCCATGTTTAATCACACATATACATTACAAATGTATAAATCACATACATATACACATATCAAACATGCATATATATAAACAAGTATGTTTCATCACACATACTATCATCTCCATAATACTCCAAATAAACATATGCACATTCATGTTTATTTCTGCATATCATAATTAAAATGATAAAATGCAACTCATAGAGACCGACACACGACTCTATGCAGATGCAAATGCGGTACCGACTCAACATTTCAGCAGGTTCACTCAGGAACCAAACGGAATCATCGCTTGTTACCTAAAGTAACTCCCCGTCGGGCACACGATGTTCCCCATTGCTCATACCCCACATGGGCACACAATGTTTATGGATTGCTCACACCCCACATGGGCACACAATCTGATTGCTCACACCCCACACGGGCACACAATCAATGTGAATATATCACCCATCGCTCACACCCCACACGGGCACACGATGTTTCTGGATTGCTCACACCCCACATGGGCACACAATCCGATTGCTCACACCCCACATGGGCACACGATCTTGTTGTAGTCATCGCTCACACTCCACATGAGCACACGATGCTACACGGATTCACAAAGAATCCCACAGCACAAGAATGCATACATTATGCTTACATGCAAAATGACACACAACATTCTTGAAAATGCATACATATTCACAATATAGTTATGCATTCATCTCATTCAATTAGCATACATTCGCATTTAATTCAAGCAATGTATCTACTTGCCAATCGGCCACAACACAACAATCAAACCCATAATTCCATAATTAACATAATTACAATTTATCGTAAAAGTCGGGTGAAAGTCGGCTAAAATTTACATATTTTAGCATCAATAGATTCTACATGTTTCTAGCTTTGAATCGATATAAGGATCACTAAAAACGGATACCCGAAACTCAAGTTACGAACCAAAACGTAAAAAACCCAAAAATCCTCCCAAGCTCGGTGAGCGACGAACAGCTCGCTGAGCGAAAATCACCCTGGAACTTTCGTTGAGCGAGGGGTAGCTCGCTGAGCGACCACTGCGATTTCAGAAAAATACCAATTGCGAACAGTCACCCAAAAACACTCAAAAACTCCTCAAAGCTCACACAAACGTGATCAATAGCATGTATTCATCCTCATACTTCGATTATATCAAGTTCTAACCGATTAATCCACCAATTTCCAAGTTTTCTCATCAAAACCCTAAACCTAACATTCTCTAAAACTTCTCCAAATCATAAACCCACTCAACCAAACACATACATAATCATACACAATGTTAAGATAACAATATTTCACACCCTTACCCGATTATTTCGATTCCTCGGAGCAATCTTGAAGCTTTAACAACTTTCCCTCTTTTCTCTTCTTTTTCTCTTCTCTTCTTTTTCTTTCTTCTCTTTTTCTTTCTCTTCTTACCAACTTTTATATTTCACTCTTTCTCACTCTCTTATATTTTCTTTCTTCTATTTCTATTTTCTACTCTCTCCAACCAAATATCAATTCTCTCACAAAAATACCAATTCTACTAATTCTAACTTATCACTAATTAACAAAAGTCTAAAATACCCTTTTATCCAATTTTACCCGAAAATTCATAAAACGGTAAAAATCATGATTCACACCAATATATCACATTAATTCATCAACATCAAATATCACCACGATAATTTCACAAATAAAACAATTATCATATTAATTTCACAAACCAAATAATTATTACTCAATTAAAAATAAAAAACTCCAAAAAAATTTGGGAAAATCGAATCGGGGCGTTACAACTTCCCCCACTTTAGAAATTTTCATCCTCGAAAATATTACCTGATTCAAACAACTCCGGATACGACTCGCGCATCCCACTCTCCAATTCCCAAGTCATATTGCCTTCCGCAGCACCTCCCCACGCCACTTTCACAAGCGCAATATCCTTGCTTCTTAGCTTCTTGATTTCACGGTCCAAAATCCTAACCGGCAAAGCTTCCATCATAAGGTTATCTCTTACCTCGACCTCATCCATAGGAATAACATGCGACGGATCCGGAACATACTTCCGAAGTTGCGAAACATGGAACACATCATGCAAATTCGAAATATTTGGAGGCGACGCCACACGATAAGCCACAACACCAACTCGTGCAGTAATCTGATACGGCCCAATAAAACGAGAAGTCAACTTCTTCGACTTCAAAGCACGACCTACACCCGAAACCGGTGTAACTCTCAAAAACACATGGTCGCCTTCCTGAAACTCAAGATCCTTCCTTCTCTTGTCATGATAACTCTTTTGTCTACTTTGAGAAGCTTTCATCTTCTCCCGAATAAACTTCACCTTTTCCGTAGTTTGTTGTACCATCTCCGGTCCAACTACCATTCTCTCTCCGG
Source organism: Lathyrus aphaca (assembly GCA_963966055.1). Classification (NCBI taxonomy): domain Eukaryota; kingdom Viridiplantae; phylum Streptophyta; class Magnoliopsida; order Fabales; family Fabaceae; genus Lathyrus; species Lathyrus aphaca. The sequence goes on along the minus strand of OZ014524.1, from coordinate 457,588,819 downwards.
TTTCATGCCAACACAAAGGTGTTCGACATCTCCGACCATATAAAGCCTCAAATGGTGCCATACACATACTCGAATGAAAACTGTTATTATAGGTGAACTCAATCAACGCTAAATAACTATCCTAAATACCACCTTGTTCTAGCACACAAGCACGCAACAAATCCTCTAACGATTGAATCGTCCTCTCGGTTTGACCATCCGTTTGCGGATGGTAGGCCGAACTCAATCTTAGCTTAGAACCCAAAGCCTTTTGCAAACTTTCCCAAAACCTCGATGTAAATCTAGGATCTCTATCTGATACAATACTCTTAGGAACTCCATGTAACTTCACAATCACAGAAACATAAATCTCGGCTAGCTTCTCCAAAGGATAACTAATATCAATCGGAATAAAGTGAGCAGATTTAGTAAGTTTATCCATAATCACCCAAATAGCATTATGACCTCTTTTCGTATTCGGCAAACCCGTAACAAAATCCATCGATATACTATCCCATTTCCATTCCGGAATATCCAACGGTTTCATCAAACCACTAGGCTTATAATATTCCACCTTAGATTTCGGACAAGTTAAACAGGCATACACAAAATGAGCTACATCTCTCTTCAATCCGGACCACCAAAAGATCTTCTTCAAATCTTGATACATCTTATTCGCTCCCGGATGAATACTTAAATTACTCCGGTGTCCCTCTTCCAATATACTCTTTTTCAACTCCTCATCACCGGGAATACAAATACGACCACGGAATCTCAAAAATCCAAAATTATCAACCTTGAAATCCTTATTCTCATTCATCATCAAATCGACAAATTTCAAATCCAACTTTTGCTTTTCACAAACGGTTGCAAGAAAGTCATTTGTAACATGAAGCATACCAAGTCTCACACTCCTCGGTGTCATCTCGCAAACCAAACTCAAGTCTCTAAAATTCTCCAAAAGTTCCCATTCTCTTATCATCAACGCGGACATATGTAACAACTTACGACTCAAGGCATCGGCCACCACATTCGCCTTACCCAGATGGTAATTCAAAGCAAAATCATAATCCTTCAAAAGTTCTAACCATATCCTTTGTCTCGTGTTCAATTCCTTTTGATCAAATAAATACTTCAAACTTTTGTGATCACTAAAAACTTCAAATCTTGCACCATAAAGATAATGCCTCCAAATTTTTAGAGCAAAAACCACGGCCGCTAATTCCAAATCATGCGTAGGATAATTCTTTTCGTGCACTCTCAATTGTCTTGAAGCATAAGCTACAACTTTTCCATCTTGCATCAAAACACCACCTAACCCAAATAATGAAGCATCACAAAACACCACAAATGGTTCCGTCGGATTCGGAAAAATCAAGATCGGAGCCATTGTTAACCTTCTCTTAAGTTCCATAAAACTTTCTTCGCAATGAATATCCCAAATGAAAGCCTTTCCTTTACGAGTCAACTGCGTTAACGGAAGTTCCAACTTCGAAAATCCTTCAATAAACCTTCGATAATAACCCGCCAAGCCTAAAAAGCTTAGAATCTCCGTAACCGATCTAGGAACTTCCCATTGCATTACCGCATCAATCTTGGATGGATCAACACTAATTCCACGATCAGAAATGACATGCCCAAGAAAACATACCTTCGACAACCAAAACTCGCACTTTGACAACTTAGCATACAATTGCTTCTCTTTCAAAATCTGTAACACAATCCTTAAATGCTCTTCATGCTCTTCTTGAGACTTATAATAAATCAAAATGTTGTCGATGAACACAACCATAAAACGATCCAATTGTTCATGAAAAATATGATTCATGTATTCCATAAACACACCCGGCACATTAGAAACTCCGAATGGCATCACGGAATACTCGTAATGACCATACCGTGTCCTAAAAGCCTTCTTTTGAATATCCTCCTCTTTCACACGAATCTGGTGATATCCTGGTCTCAAATAAATCTTACTAAAAATACGCGTGCCAACCAATTGGTCCATCAAATCATCGATCCTCGGAAGCGGATACTTGTTTTTAATTGTCACCTTATTCAACTGTTGATAATCAATACATAACCGCATGCTTCTGTCCTTCTTCTTTACTAACAATACTGGTGCACCCCAAGGAGAAACACTCGGCCTAACAAACCTCTTATCCAACAAGTCATTCAACCGCTTCTTCAATTCTACCAACTCTGAAGCTGACATACGATACGGTGCCATCGAAATCGGTCTAGTACCCAGAACTAGATCAATAGAAAACTCAACTTCTCTTTTTGGCGGTACATCCTTAATATCGTCCGAAAACACTTCTGGAAAATCACACACCACTGGAAACCTACTTATCTCCACTTCGCCTTCCACTGACCACGATGCAAACAAACCAAACAATTGAACTTCGTCCATTAAAAGTTTCTTCAACTCTCTCGTGGATAGGAAACTCTCTTCTTCATCATCATCCAAAGAAGGAAACCTTGCTAACTTATGATAACAATCTATATGATCTCGATTAAATTGCAACCAGTTCATACACAAGATCACGTCCAAACCATCCAACGGTAGACAAATTAAATCCATAACAAAGTTTTTACCATACATGGTCAAAGAGCAACTTACACACACCAAGGAAGTAGTTACCGACCCTGAAGCAGGAGTCTCAATAACCATCTCACCACCCCAAGAAGACATAAACAAATTCAAACGCTTAGCGCACTCAAGAGAAATAAACGAATGAGTCGCTCCCGTATCAATAATAGTAACTGTCGCTCCCACCAAAATGACACCCGGTCAAATGGGGTACAGACGCGAACGGTCGGCGAAAGAGGAGAGAACACACAAGGGTGTACTCAGGAGAAAAGAGTCGCCAGCTATGCATTTTTATCCCGGAGGAAAGGTAATGCTGCATAAACCTAGAAAGATATGGATAAGACGGTTGCGAACCAGAGAGACTGAGAAAGGGGGTTGGTTACAACCTGGGAAGGTATTAGAACCCAGATTGTCCGCCGTACTCGACGGGATCCACGCTTAAAAGATTTGTGTTTTAAAGGGGTAGAGTCAGTGCAATTTGTGTATCAAAGCTGGAAAAGAATGCAAGTGTCAGTGTAAAAGAAATGTGAGGTGTACAAGAGAAGTGTCAGTGTAAGAAAAAGAATGAAATGCTCAAGACTATGAGGCTAAAAGAATGATGCTGGAAGGAGGGGGAATATACAGAGACTTTTATTCGATAACTATTAAGTTATGCCTACGTATCCTCTCGTGCAATGAGGAAGTCAGAACACCGTAGTTCGACCCAAAGAGACTGAAAGATAAATTGACTTGTGAACTGCTTACTTGTCTATGCTCAAGTGTATGACCTGTCTGGCTCAGGTGCAAACTGTCTTGCATTAGACGGAAGAAGCGAATTCTCGTTTGTGAGTGAAGATGATGAGAAAAGAATCCCGAAGGAGACGATTATTGTTTGTTTTTGATGTTTTCAGTCTTTTATTGCTTTTGGAAATTTGTAAGAAAATGAGCTTAAGCCTAAACCAATGGATTAGTAAACTCATCACATCTTCCCTCTGATTAGGGGTAATGAGAATACCTTAAGTGTGAAGTCAGCATCTCACACTTAATCACCATGATGTAGGATTAAGATCATTAACCTACTTGTGATTATTAAGATGTTTTTTGTTGTTTTTGTTTAGTGTTAAGTAATGAGTTTAAGCCATAATCAAGGATTTAATGGATCCATTACACCATCCTAATAGAAGGATAATAGATGAGAACATTTAAGATGAGGAAGGCTCCTCAACTTAATCCATGATTAGGGATTAACCTCATGACAAAACAAACCTTTATTAAAGTGGATGTTAGTTAATGATAAGATTAAGAAGTGAGTTTTATGGTTTGTAAGACAACTTGAGGGGGACTTTTCCATTAACACTAGGGTTAGTCCTTCTTAACCAATTAAGGAAGAATTAGAACCCTAATGCAAGGCCCAAGTTACAAGCTTGATGTCTTGATGATTATTAGGTGAATTGATTAAAGGATTTAAACACATTAAGGGTTTAACACTTAGGATTAAAGTTATACACTCCATCCTAATAGAAGGATGCAGGCATAAGCTTAATCACAAAGCCTTAAAGCCTTTAGGGTTTAGTCCCTGATTATGAGATGAGAAGAGAAGACTCAAAGAGATGACACAAAGGTAAAAACTAATGGGGGACTAATCAAACCCTAATCATGATCATGCTTGGTTGTTCCTAGGGTTTATGAGGCTTGCAAAATATCTTCAGGAGAAAAGCCACCAGGAAAGAAGCAGATGAAAGGAGAAGGGAGCAAAGAGAAGCAAGACAACTTGCTTCACTTAAGAAGACAAGTTGCTTGAAGAAAGAAAGTAAGATGAACATGAATGAGCAAGCTCACTCTAAAACACATACAAAATGCAACAAAGAAAGTATGAAAGAGATGAAAAGAGATTGTGAGAAGTGAAGGCAAATTCACTTCTCAAACAACTTACCACCTGAAAAGTTAGCAAAAGAAATGAAATGCAATGCAAATGAGATGCAATGTCATGATGCAAATCAAAACCAGAAGCATAAGCATGATGTTAATGATGCTAAGAGATGATACAAACATGAGGAAAGGCATGAGAATGATCAAACAAGCATAAGGATGCAAATGAGGCATGCATTGAACCATGAACATACATGAAAAGTTATGAAATGCAATGGACATACAATATGGAAAATGAAAGATGCAATGATCAAACATGATTCTAATATGTCCTAAGATGTATTATGAATCATGTGGATGCACAAAATGTCATGGCAAGTCATTGGATGCAAGCAAATGAAAGATGGATGCAAAAGAAAACACAAATTAGGGTTACATGTGTCATGCAAAACAAAAATCCAAAACCAGAAGCAAGTGACTTGATAAAAATTTGAAATTGCACTCAAAGATACCCTAAACCTATACAAGTTCAATGTCCAAAGGAGAGGATCCAACTCTTAACCTAATGGAAGTTATGAATTTCCTAAGATTGCTAGGGTTTTAAGGTGCCTTGTCAAGAAAAATGCAAAACAAAATGAAAATGCAAGATCAAATCAAACCAATTTTATCCTATAGACTACATGCTATGAGGAGTGCAATGCAAAAAGAATCATCATTCAACTCTCAAAGGTTAGGCAGAAAGGAATTTTTGAAGCTTGAAACAAAATGTTGCCTAAAAAATGAAATTAAATCCAATGAAAATGATCAAAAGACATCAAGAACAAAAAAGAAATTTGGTTTGAGAGCTGGACAATGTTTCTAAATGTTTTAAAATGCAATGTGAATTTTTTTTGTGATTTTTAAATACCTAAATGTATTTTTAATTAATTAATTTCCATTAACTAATTAAAAATAAACATTTAAATGATTTAAAAAAAAATTAATGCAAAAAATGAAAATAAAAATATTTTTGGGTTTGGCCTAGCTTGATTGGTATGGGTCTTCTTGCAAAAAGTCAATGTTAGGTGTACTTGAGGTATGGGCAAGTGTAAGGCTGTGATAGGGGCGTGGTTTGGCTCAGCTGAGTTTAGGGAGAACCATGGAAATGGATTAGAAGCAAGGCAGCAAGTGGATTAGGGTTTGTATGATGTTTTGCAACTTTATGACTTTTGGCCCCTTTTGTGATTTCTTGATCCACAAGTCATGAAAATGGGCAAACCTTTGATGCATTCTGACTTTTAGGCATTGGTTTATGTTTGTGCAAGGATTAGAAGTCACTTTGAGGTCTCATTTTACCTTGGCAAGGGATTTTGCAACTTTGCCTCTTTGGTGCAAAACTTGAAATTATGTGATTTTGTCCAACTTTGACAAGCCATAACTTTTGATCCAAAATGAATTAGAATGAGTTCTTGTACTTTTTGAAAAGGGAATGATCCATTCTACAACTTTCATGACCAAAGTTTTCTCATTTGAAGCATTTTTGAATCAAAAAGAAAGGGTTGAAAAACATTCCCAAAATGGCAAGTTTCCATTACAAGTCATTTTCCCAAAAAGACAACTTTGCAAATGGCTTGAAATTCTTCAATTTTGTGAACTTCTAACATCTTCTATGATCAAATAGAGATCATACACATTCAAAATGATGAAGAACACCCTTTGGTTGGGTCATTGGGGGCCTCAGATGCCCTGATTTTGCACTGACTTGCTCAAGAAGTCAACTCTTGATCAGATGCCTTCCCCATGGAATTTCTTCATGAAAATTGATATGCATGATCCTTATAACATATAGAGACCAATAGAAACAATAATGACCAAAAAATTTGGAGTTATGGCCTCTGAAACCAAAACCCTAATTTTAGGTCATCTGTGTAGTTAAACCTGGCTCTGCTTCCATGCCTTTCTCAGTTCTTGTGATTCTTTGGCTTCTTTGATCTTGAGAGGATATAATATGATGCTTGAACATACATGGACCCTTTTGAAGTGATTGAAGACCTTTGGAGTGGCTCAAATGGCTCTTGGATTGCTCAGATCACAAACCCTAGATGCAGATGAATTAGAAGCAATGCAGTGAAGCAAATATGCAACATGAGATGCTATGATTGACTTATGCATATGAAAAGATCACAAGCCATGGTGTGAATGGGTGAGGGAAAATTTGGGGTGTTTACAGTAACTAAAGGCGTACTATTAATAAAGCATGTACCTTTAATCAAACGGTCTACAATAGTAGTATCCTTCCCTGCTAATGCAAACACCTTTCCGCCCGCCTGAGCTTGCTTCGGATTAGTACACTTAGTACTAATGTGACCAACTTCCCCACAATTGAAGCACTTCACAACATTCCTCCTACACTCGGTAGTAGCATGTCCAAGACCTCCACAGTTTGAACATTTCACAATATTCTTCCCACACTCAAAAGACTTATGGCCTAGATCGCCACACTTGTAGCACTTAATGGGGCTATAACTCCCTCCACCAGATCTCCTATCAAAGTTTCCCCTATGTTTTCCCTTATCAGCGGGTGTCACATAAGGTCCACTTCTAGCTTGTTGCTTCCCTTTCCTTTCATTCACACTCTTGTAATGTGTAGAACGAGCTCTGCTATCTTCTTCAAAAATTCTACAACATTCATTCAAATATGAAAACCTACTAATCCTCTGATATCCCACAACTTGCTTAATCTCAGGACGCAAGCCATTCTCATACTTAATGTACTTAGAAAACTCAGTTGTAGCAGCAACATAATGAGGATGAAACTGAACCAATTCCACAAATTTAGCAGTATAGTCAACCACTGACATACTACTTTGCTTCAGCTCAAGGAATTCCATCTCCTTCTTTCCCTTAACACTCTCAGGGTAGTACTTCCCTAAGAAATCAGTACGAAAAACTTCCCAAGTTATCTTTTCATCATCCTCCTCAAGAGCTTGACTTCTACCGACCCACCAATCATCAGCTTCTTCCTTCAGCATGTGAGAACCAAGCCTCACCTTACTCTCTTCAGCACAGTCCATGACTCTGAAGATTCTTTCAATCTCCTTCAACCAATTCTGAGCACCATCTGGATCAAATCTCCCCTTGAAGACCGGCGGTTGATTCTTCTTGAACTCATCATTAGCATTCACATTCGGCGCTCCCTGCACCGCCCTAGCCATTGCTTCTAAAGCAACAACCATAGCATTGTCGTTTCTACCAGCCATATTCTGATTATTCCCAAAGACAACTACAAGATTAAACAAAAGTTCAGTCACAACAACATCAAGACAGACACAACTGACTCGAACACTGGATCTGATACCACTTAATGTAACACCCCTTTTCTATACCCCCAAATAATCAATTAAATCATTTAGGCACATGTTAAAAATTTCATCAGAGTATAATTGAACATGGTACAAAATAGGCATGTCACATTATGCTTGAAATTAAAAACATACAACGCCTGCTCATTTAAAGATATGAAACGATGGGGTAGTTTTCAACATAGGGAATTTAATCCTTACACTCATAACTCCCAAGAATATAATTACACAGCAGAAACCAAAACAACAACATCAAACATATATATTTTCATTCATATATATTTATATCAACAAGTTTGATGCCAACAACAATATTCATGTTTATACAAAACATCCATCCAACAGATACATATACACAATGCATCACAAATATGGCACTAAGCCAACCTAACTACCCGGTGCTACATATCAGAGCCGACCGACCAAAAGATGAAGATGAACTTCACAAAAATTGTCATCCAGCAACCTACTCTGCAATGCCTCATAGAGCATCATAAAACAGCAGAAGGGTGAGAAACATTATCATAATAATATTGCATATAATTATATATCTCAACATATAAAACGCACATAAGCATATTCTCACCACAATTCATACCTCATCACCTATACACATCGCAACGAGTACATACACAAATCAAGCATGTTCATCATGCACCAATTCACTATTTCACATAAACTTACATTATTTATGTTTATTCCTCAATTCTATTCATTCCGCATAAACATACGTATAGCCATGTTTAATCACACATATACATTACAAATGTATAAATCACATACATATACACATATCAAACATGCATATATATAAACAAGTATGTTTCATCACACATACTATCATCTCCATAATACTCCAAATAAACATATGCACATTCATGTTTATTTCTGCATATCATAATTAAAATGATAAAATGCAACTCATAGAGACCGTCACACGACTCTATGCAGATGCAAATGCGGTACCGACTTAACATTTCAGCAGGTTCACTCAGGAACCAAATGGAATCATCGCTTGTTACCTAAACTAACTCCCCGTCGGGCACACGATGTTCCCCATTGCTCACACCCCACATGGGCACATAATGTTTATGGATTATTCACACCCCACACGGGCACACAATCCGATTGCTCACACCCCACACGGGCACACAATCAATGTGAATAAATCACCCATCGCTCACACCCCACACAGGCACACGATGTTTCTGGATTGCTCACACCCCACATGGGCACACAATCCGATCGCTCATACCCCACATGGGCACACGATCTTGTTGTAGTCATCGCTCACACTCCACATGAGCACACGATGCTACAACGGATTCACAAAGAATCCCACAGCACAAGAATGCATACATTATGCTTACATGCAAAACGACACACAATATTCTTGAAAATGCATACATATTCACAATATAGTCATGCATTCATCTCATTCAATTAGCATACATTCGCATTTAATTTAAACAATGTATCTACTTGCCAAACGGCCACAACACAACAATCAAACCCATAATTCCATAATTAACATAATTACGATTTAGCAGAAAAGTCGGGTGAAAGTCGGCTAAAAATTACATATTTTAGCATCAATAGATTCTACATGTTTCTAGATTCGAATCGATATAAGGATCACTAAAAACGGATACCCGAAACTCAAGTTACGAACCAAAACGTAAAAAACCCAAAAATCCTCCCAGGCTCGCTGAGTGACGAACAGCTAGCTGAGCGAAAATCACCCTGGAACTTTCGCTGAGTGAGGGATAGCTCGCTGAGCGACCACCGCAATTTAAGAAAAATACCAGCTGCGAACAGTCAACCAAAAACACTCCAAAACTCACACAAACATGATCAATATCATGTATTCATCCTCATACTTCGATTATATCAAGTTCTAACCGATTAATCCACTAATTTCCAAGTTTTCTCATCAAAACCCTATACCTAACATTCTCTAAAACTTCTCCAAATCATAAACCCACTCAACCAAACACATACATAATCATACACAATGTTAAGATAACAATATTTCACACCCTTACCCGATTATTTCGATTCCTCGGAGAAATCTTGAAGCTTTTCCAACTTTCCCTCTTTTCTCTTCTTTTTCTCTTCTCTTCTTTTTCTTTCTTCTCTTTTTCTTTCTCTTCTTACCAACTTTTATATTTCACTCTTTCTCACTCTCTTATATTTTCTTTCTTCTATTTCTATTTTCTACTCTCTCCAACCAAATATCAATTCTCTCACAAAAATACCAATTCTACTAATCCTAACTTATCACTAATTAACAAAAGTCTAAAATACCCTCTTATCCAATTTTACCCGAAAATTCATAAAACGGTAAAAATCATGTTTCACACCAATATATCACATTAATTCATCAACATCAAATATCACCACGATAATTTCACAAATAAAACAATTATCATATTAATTTCACAAACCAAATAATTATTACTCAATTAAAAATAAAAGACTCCAACAAAATTTGGGAAAATCGAATCGGAGTCAAATATTTAATAAAACCTCTGAATCAGATAATACTAATTAATTAATTTAAGTTCATCAGTTGCTCTAATTATTTTATTTGAAAACTCTCATAGCACATCGGAACCCTATTAATCTTAATTAATATGATCCATAGCATTTAACTAAATACGGGGTATTACAAAAAGTTTATGATGAGGAGTTGAAGATTGATGTTAGAGAAACCATGAAGCATAAAGATGATTTCAGCACAAGTAGCAACATTGAGGTACTTGAGCATATGGATGAGAAAAATAATGTTGAAAATATATCCAACCTACCCTTGGAGAAAGTATTGAGTTTGTCAATTCTTGAAGATGATAAAGAAGTAGGGGAAAGAGAATTGTAAGTGTTAGCCATGATGGAAGCCCAATCTCCATGGAAGGGAGTCCGACCACACCAGTGGGAGGATTTAAGACAACCTCAATTGGTGGAAGGGAATGAAGAAACTACAAAGGGGACGGAGTTGAAACAACTACCAGAAAATCTTAAATATGTCTTCCTTAATGTTGATGGTAAATGTCCAACCAATATAAGCTCTTGCTTGAAAAGTATACAAGAGGAAACGTTGATTGATGTTCTGAAAAAGTATAAGGGTGCTATTGGTTGGAAGATTAAGGACTTGAAGGGTATTAATCCAACGGTTTGTATGCACAAAATCCTGATGGAAGATGATCATAAATCAGTACTTCAACCTCAAAGAAGACTTAATCCGGCCATGAAAGAGGTGGTAAGAAAGGAGGTAGTAAAGTTACTTGATGCATGTCTCATTTACCCCATATCTGATAGCTCTTGGGTTAGTCCAGTGCACATGGTGCCTAAGAAAGGTGGAACAATTGTGGTCACAAATGAGAAAAATGAGTTGATTCATACAAGAATGGTCACAGGGTGGTATGTGTGTGTGTGTGTGTGTATCGACTACCAAATGTTAGAAAGGCTAGCAGGTCATGATTTTTACTGTTTCTTGGACGGATACTCTGGATACAACCAAATTACAGTTGCACCGGAAGATCAGGAGAAGACGACTTTACATGCCCTTATGGATTCTTCGCTTATAGAAGGATTCCATTTAGGTTATGTAATGATCCGGCTACGTTTCAGAGGTTCATGACCTCCATCTTTGCTGATATGCTTGAAAAGCATATGGAAGTCTTCATGGACGACTTTTCGGTATTTGGCTCTTCCTTTGATACTTGTTTAACTAACCCCCACGAATGACAAGAGACTCAATTACATCAAACTACAACCACGGAGATTGAGAGACTTGCACCCGACTAAAGAATAATGACTCATAATCGGCATTTTTTAATGAAAACAAACAAAAGTGCACAAAGGCACAAAAATAACTTGAATGAGTTTGGTTCTTTTTATTTTTTGAATTAAGGTCAAAATGATTAAATTCATTGGTTTTTTTAAAAGGAAAGAAAAGAGTAAAATCCACTTGACAAAAGTCAAGGTTTTATTAAAGAAGTGATGATTTTGGAAAAAACAAGAATCCTTTGAAAAAGAGAGAAGATTTTGAAAATTAAAGAAGGGGTGGAGATTAAGGGATTATCTTAAAAAAGGAAAATAAGTAGATAAAGGAAGAAAGATCTAACCGAACTTGATGATACTCCCAATTATGAGCATAAGAGTTACATCCTTATAAGCTAGCAAATGGCCAAATAAAGGCAAATACCAACTTCATGAAGATCAAAGAAAAATGAGAGATGTCCTAAAATCTAAGTCCAAAATTCCATTCCAAAGCCTAGGATAGTAACCAATAGTCCAAAGATTAAGATCACAAGATTTTAGAGGTTTAATCCTTTATTAATATTTTTGTGTCCAAATGGAAAAAAGGAAAATCAACACAACAAAAAATAAGAGCAAATGTAAACACCCCAAATTTGCCCTCACCCATTCACACCATGGCTTGTGATCTCTTCATATGCATAAACTCAATCATACCATCTCATATCACATTTTTGATTCACTGCATAGATTCTAAGTCATCTGCATCTAGGGTTTGTGATCTGAGCAATCCAAGAGCTTCTTGAGCCCCTCCAAAGGTCATCAATCACTTCAAAGGGGTCCATGTATGTTCAAGTATCATATTACATCCTCTCAAAGTCAAGAATGTCAAAAGATCACAAGAACTAAGAATGGTATGGAAGCAGAGCCAGGCTTGACTGCACAGATGACATGAAATTAGGGTTTTGGTTTCAGAGGCCATAACTCCAAATTTTTTGGTCATTCTTGTTTCTATTGGTCTCTATATGGTATAGGGAGTATGCATATCAATTTTCATGAAGAAATTCCATGGGGAAGTCATCTGATCAAGAGTTGACTTTTCAAGCAAGTCAGTGCAAAATCAGGGCATCTGAGGCCCTCAATGACCCAACCAAAGGGTGTTCTTCATCATTTTGATTGTATATGATCTTTATTTGATCATAGAAGACATTAGAAGTTCTCAAAATTAAAGAATTTCAAGTCTTTTGCAAAGTTGACTTTTTGGGCAAGTTTGACTTTTAATGAAATTGTCATTTTAGGCAACTTTTTCAACCCTTACTTTTTGATTCAAGAAAGCTTCAAATGAAAAAACTTTGGTCATGAAAGTTGTAGGATAGATCTTTCCCTTTTCAAAAAGTACAAGAACATGACCTAATTCATTTTGTATCAAAAGTTATGGCTTGTCAAAGTTGGCAAAAATCACAAAATTTCAAGTCATGCACCAAAGAGGCAAAGTTGCAAATTCACTTCTCAAGGCCAATTAAGTCATCAAATGGGCTTCTAAACTTTACCACATGATCACACAACATCTAAAGTTCAGAATGCACCCAAGGAATCACATGTTTTATGGCCCATGGATCAAGTTTCTTTCATAAGAACCAAAGGCAAAGCAAGTTGCAAAACTCATCATAGCATCTCATCCACTTGCTGGCTAGCTTGCTGATCAACCCTAGGCTTTTCCTCACCTCATGCTGCGCAGGACATGCCCTTTGTACTAGGCTAGCAAGTGGCCCATGCTTCTCTTACACAAAGTTGACATTTTTGCAAAAGCACCCATACCAATCAATAAAGCACACATCATGTCATCTGACCAATCCCAATTGTTTATGTTACTCAAATGCAAGCTAAACATAACAAGAAGCAGGCCTGAAACTCACCATAACTCAGCATTCTCATTTTCACCCTCTTGAGCAAAAGCTTTCGAAACTCTCAACACAAGCCTCAAACACACAAACCAACTTCACCAATCATCTCACCATGCTTCACTGAACCCAAACCAACCTTCAAAGCAACCTGAAACTCAAAGAATCAAAAACACGATCACCACACCACCTTGAACAGAACCTCTGCAAACTCTCAAACCAGCCCAAATAAATTTGTTCCAAGCCTTTCAGAAGCACAAGGGAGGTCACAGGAGTGGTTTTGCACAAGAGAGGAGGTCAGAAAGTTCCAGACTGAAAAGCTTCAAACTCAGGTAGCTTCATGAACTTTTTTTTCCAGAACGCGTATTTTAAGTTACTAAATGAATCTACATGCTTCCCTGATCATGAATATGTGATTATTTTTGAAAATGGTTGAGAAACTAGGATGTATGAATGCTCTGAAACTTTTTGCCCTAAAACTAGTTTGATTCGATTTGGCTGATTTAGGAATGATAAATGTTGTTTGAATGAGGGGTTTGATTCGTGTTTGAGTGGGGAAGAGTTCTGGGCAGTTGGATTTTGTTTTCATTGCGTGTAGAGAGAGTTTGTGTTTTTGGTTGATCGGAGAAGACGACCGGAACAGTGTTCCGGTCGCCTGAAAGTCATTAGGGCAAGATTAGGGCTTAATCAGTTAATTAGCCAAGTTTGAATTTCCACCCTTGGATGTGGCGCCAAGTCCATTCCCGCGCGCGTATGTTTGAACCTGGACCCTTAGATTTGTTGACTTTTCTTTTTTCAGCATTAATTCATTTTATTTTTCATATTAATTCATTTGTTTTCTCTATTTATTTTAAAATAGTAAAACTTATTCAAAAATTCTGAAATTTTTTATACAAGCTTTTATTTAATTTCAGAAACCAAAAACATTTTTATTTTTATTTTTTGCATTAAAAAATATTTTTAAATCATTTAAAAGTTTATTTTTAATTAATTAATGAGAATTAATTAATTAAAAATACTTTTAGGTATTTAAAAATCACCAAAAAATTCATGAAACTTTTAAAACCATTTAGAAACATTGTCCAACCCTCAAACCAAATTTCTTTTTTGATCTTGATGCATTTTGATAATTTTCCATGGAATTAATTCATTTTCAAAGCATTATTTTGATCCCAACTTCAAAAAATCATTTCTGCCTAACCATTGAGAGTTGGACTTTGATTCTTTTTGCATTGTGTTGAGCATATCATGTAGTTTGTAAGATTAAATTGGTTTGATTAGATCTTGCATTTTCCTTTTGTTTGACATTTTTCTTGTTAAGGTACCCAAAAACCCTAGAAAACTTAGGAAATTCATAACTTTTATTAGGTTAAGAGTTGGAACCTCTCCTTTGGGCAGTGAGTTAATATAGGTTTAGGGATCCTTTGAATGCATTTTCAAATTTTTATCTTGATGTTTGCTTCTGATTTTGGTTTTTGTTTGATGCATTGATCATAAACCCTAATTTGGACTTCCATATGCATCCATCTTGCATTTACATTCATACCTTGACTTGCCATAGCATTTTGTGCATCCATTTGGTTCATTAGACATCTTAAGACATAGTAGAAGCATGTTTGATCATTGCATCTTGCATTTGCCATGTTGTATGCCATTTGCATTCCATAACATTTCATGTATGATCATGGTTCTTAGCTTGCTTCATTTGCATCCATAAGTTTGTATGATCATCCCCATGCCTTGTTACATGTTTGCAGCATCTCATAGCATCATTACCATCTCATATATGCTTCTGGTTTTGGTTTACATCATGCCATTTCATTTCATTTTGCATTGCATTGCATTTCTTTCACTAACTTTTCAGGTGGTAAGTAACTTTGAGAAGTGGATTTTCCTTCACTTCTCACAACTTCTTTTCATCTCTCTTATGCATCCTTGCTGCATTTTGTTATGTGTTTAAGGGTGAGCTTGCTCATTCTTCTTCATCTTACTTTATTTCCTCAAGTGACTTGACTTCTTGAAAGAAGCAAGTTACTTTGCTTTCTCTTTGCTCCTTTCATCTGCTTCCTGGTGGTTCCATTGAAGATTTCTTTCTTAAACCTCACAAACCTTAGGAACAACCAAGCATGACAATGATTAGGGTTTTGATTAGTCCCCCATTTAGTTTTACCTTTGTGTCTCTTTGAGTTTTCTCTTCTCACCTCATAATCAGAGACTAAACCCTAAAGGCTTTAAGGCTTTGTGATTAAGCTTGTGCCTGCATCCTTCTATTAGGATGGAGTGTATAACTTTAATCCTAAGTGTTAAACCCTTAATGTGTTTAAATCCTTTAATCAATCCATCTAATAATCACTAAGACATCAGGCTTGTAACTTGGGCCTTGCATTAGGGTTCTAATTCTTCCTTAATTGGTTAAGAAGGACTAACCCTAGTGTTAATGGACAAGTCCCCCTCAAGTTGTCTTACAAACCCTAAAAATCACTTCATCATCATATCATTAAATAAAATCCACTTAATCAAAGGCTTGTTATGTCATGAGTTTAATCCCTAATCATGGATTAAGTTGAGGAGCTTTCCTCAGCTTAAACTTTCTCATCTATTATCCTTCTATTAGGATGGTGTAATGAGTCTGTTTAATCCTTGATTATGACTTAATCTCATTACTTAACACTAAACAAAAACACCAAAAACATCTAAATAATCACAAGTAGGTTAATGATCTTAATCCTACACCAAAGGTGATTAAGTGTGAGAAGCTGACTTCACACTTAAGGTACTCTCATTACCCCTAATCAGAGGGAAGATGTGATGAGTTCGCTAACCCATTGGTTTAGGCTTAAGCTCATTCACTTATGACAAACTTCCAAAAACAATAAAAGACTGAAAACCCAAAAACAAACAATAATCGTCTCCTCCGGGATTCTTTTCTCATCTCATTCACTCATAAACGAGAATTTGCTTCTTCCGTCTAATGCAAGACAGTTAGCACCTGAGCCAGACAGGTCATAC
The DNA here is from genome assembly GCA_963966055.1 of Lathyrus aphaca. NCBI lineage: Eukaryota > Viridiplantae > Streptophyta > Magnoliopsida > Fabales > Fabaceae > Lathyrus > Lathyrus aphaca. The sequence goes on along the minus strand of OZ014524.1, from coordinate 457,572,389 downwards.
ACTTGAGCATAGGCAAGTGAGCAGTTCACAAGTCAATTCATCTTTCAGTCTCTTTGGGTCGAACTACGGTTTTCTGACTTCCTCATTGCACGAGAGGATACGTAGGCATAACTTAACAGTTATTGAACAAAAGTCTCTGTACATTCCCCCTCCTTCTAGCCTTATTCTTAAGCCTCATGATCTTGAGCATCTTATTCTTGTTCTTACACTGACACTGTATATTTATACACTTCACATTTCTTTTACACTGACACCTGTACATTTTGCTTTCCAGCCCTTTTATACACAAATTGCACTGACACTACCCCTTTAAAACACAAATCTTTTAAGCGTGGATCCCGTCGAGTACGGCGGACAATCTGGGTGCTAATACCTTCCCAGGTTGTAACCAACCCCCTTTCTCAGTCTCTCTGGTTCGCAACCGTCTTATCCATCTCTTTCTAGGTCTATGCAGCATTACCTTTCCTCCGGGATAAAAATGCCTAGCTGGAGACTCTATTCATTCCCTGTGAGTTCACTCCTGTGTGTTCTCACATCCTCCTTTCGCCGACCGTTCGCGTCTGTACCTTTATCTGGGCCATTTCCCATTTATCGGGAGCGACAGCAAGAAAAAATAAACATGATAATGGACGAATAAAGCATAATAAAATAAAAGCAATAAAGGTGCAAGAAATTAAATGTTAGTAGCAAAACCAATTAAAATGCAAGAATCTAAAATATTAATAGTAGTAATAGTATAATAATATTTACATAATAATGGTATGGTGAACTTAATGAACCACAACCAAAAGAGTAACCAAAATCGAAAGGCAACCGGATCCGCTTAGTATCTTACACTATAGAGATTAATCAAGGCAAACCGAATCAAATTCAATGAAATTTGAAAGGCTATTGGGAGACCCAAAGCACCTACACATCAAACATTCATAAATCTTGATTCTTAATGCAAAATGATCAACCATTTTGGGATTACGCGACCAACAAGAGGTTCGGTCCACGAAAGTGCAAGTATCCAATTGGATTTTTATTCTGAATTCGGGACAAATTTAGGTCTATGTTAAGCAATCGTCGAGTAATTTATGAAGTAATTACCCTACAAATGAGGCCAGCCACCAATTAAGGTGAACAATCTTAGTGCTAATGCATGCGAGATAAACGATATGTAAATCACTATCCGGACGCAATATCGCACAAAACTAAAGATGAATACCAAATTGAGTCACATTCATGGTATTATTCCATCCTTAAGTTCAATCACTCTTCTTGGTGGATTCAAGCATGAAAATGTATCACTAATGCAAAGTACCTTAAATGAATTAAATAATTCACTTAAAGGTAGTTTTGAATTAATGAACATTAACTACTCTAATCTACACCTAAAGTTCATTGAAAATAAGGAGAAATCACTCCCAAAAGGGTTTCCCAAGGTAAAATTAAAAAGGAGGAAGAAGAAGAAGAAAGAGGAACCAAAAAGGGGCTTAAAATAAGCCAAAAACCAATTCTGACTTGTGTTAACCAGTTAACCAAAATGAACTGTAAATGGTTAACCCGTTAACACAATCAGCTTTAAAACTTGTGCAAAAACACACTGGTTAACCTGTTAACCAAAATACATTGAAAATGGTTAACGGGTTAACACTGAACCAGTAGCAGAAAAAATGCTAAAATTCAGCACGATTCATTCTCAAAACCTTTTTACAAACATTTCATGATCATGATCTGAATTAGCACGATTTTTAAAACCAAAATATAGTGAAATCCCTACAATCAAACAACAATTGAAGATCCAAAGGATCTAGATTCAAAGACACCAAAGATCTACATCTTGAATGTTGATGATGAGTATGGGTTTATGGAAAGAGTGAATTACCAAAAGCACTTCTTCAAATTGGACCAAATCAAGCTAGATCTACTGCAATTGATGAACAAGAAAAGAAAAGCATGAAGGCTTAGCTCAAGTTGATCAAGAATTCAATGTGAATTCTTGATAACTTCAAAAGAAAGAAAGAAAGCTTTAGTGATATTTGGTTTTGGGAGATTTTTGCAAGAGATTTGTTGCTTCAAAAAATTTTTGCAAGGTGAATTTGGCTCTCTAAAGCTTGTTGAATGAATGAAATTAGAGTGCTATTTAAAGGCGCCTTAGGTATGGGAATTTGGTGGAATGGAGCTTGCTTTGAGAATTCAAATTAGGTTTGGTAATTGAAAATTTGGTGGGAAATGGAAAAGGGTGGTGATTAGTGAGGGTTTATGGTAGGAAATGATCAAAGTGATGTAGAGAAATCTGAGGGCAATGGATCTAGAATATTCCAATGAGATCAAGGATCCAAAGGTGCTGAATTTGAATGAAATATTCAAATTTCAAACTGGTTAACCGGTTAACCAAAATGCACTGGAAATGGTTAACTCGTTAACGCAATCAACTTTCAAAACCTGCACAGAAAACACTGGTTAACCCGTTAACCAAATTGCACTGAAAATGGTTAACCCGTTAACCAAGCTAAAATTTGAATATTTTATTCAAAAGTGATTGCTTGGTTGTTGTGGCCCGATTCTTTTTGTACGTTGAAGAAGGCATGGAAATAAAAACATGAACCTTGAAATTCCTTGAATGAATCAATTAACTTGGGAAATCTTTGATCAGATAAATTTTAATTATTTGCAGATCAACTTCGACTTTTATCTGTGAAATTTTACTCGAGCTGCAGGACTGCTATTTTTGGAATTTCCAATTGTTCCTCTTTCCTGAAAATGTTAGTGAAAGAAAACAAAATATTTTTTGGATTTTAATTAATGGTTTGTAAACATAAACAAATAAAGCAATTAAAGGCAATGGTGATCCCCTGTGAGATATAAATCTAACCCTAGAAGAACTGAGCAAATAGTGTGATCTTGTTTGTATGCAAGATGCAGATAAAATGCAAAGAAAAATTAGGGCAAAAATTAGGGTGCTACACTCTCCATGGTATTCTGAATGTTGGGAAGCTTCTTAAGGTCTTCAATCAGTTGGTTCACCATTAAGACTAGCTCTAGAAGAAAGTTAGAAATGGTTGGTGCAAGGGTAGAGAGGTAGAACTTTTGAAGGGGAAGAGGTGAGCATTTTGATATGAGTCCAAGATTTGAGAATGTCGCCCTTGAAGAATTTTTTCTTGATAGTTTGGAGGATGGGGATAACAAAATCATCTGAAGTTGCAGCCTCATAAGTATTCGAATCACTCACATTTTGCTCTGAAGAGCTCCCTCTCTTTGCAAATACCAATATGATGTATTCCATGGGGTTAGAGGCTCTAAGATCATTCAGTTGAGCCTCAGTCTTTGTTGCTTCAGAGGTTGGAATTATATCAGTTCTAGGGGGAGTGAGGTCATTAGCATGTTCGACTCTGACATTCTCAGAAGGATTTTGCTTATCCTCTTCAACTTCAATTTCATCCTCTTTTTCTTCCTCTTCATCTTCAGCATCACCCCATTGATCACCTACAAGCTCAGGTTGGAATTGAGGGCCATCTGCATCACCCATGAAATATGTTAGAGGTTAATTGACAAGATGAGTGTATGGGCTAGCATGAGGAGAGTTCTCCTCCTCAAACAAAGTTTGTTCTTGTTCCATGGGAATAGGCTCTTTGACCATGGGGTCTTGTTTATTTTGGAGAGTTTCCTCTTCATTGTTAGACCCAACTGTGTGTGACTGTTCAGTGGCAGTTTTGGCAGGAGAGCCTTGATGCACCACTTGAGAAGAAGGAACTGTAACACATACAAGTTTGTTAATCTCACTTAAAGAACTTCACCCAGAACCTGGATTAGATGTAGGGTGATAAGTGGGCTCACCTCTGTTGTTCAGAAGAACAGTTGGAGTAGTAGTTTTGGTTGTGGTGGAGTATATCCACCAACATTGGCCTGAAATAGCAAATCGAATGATTAGGCCAACAATCAATCAACCAAAGATTTTCAGATAGAAAATAATTCAAGGATGAACTTACTTGAGTGTCATTAGCACCAGGACTTGAGTTATTGCTTTCATTAGGGCCAGCGGTCACCTTCGATGTGGCCCCTGGAGTTTGTATTTCCACACCCTTAGGAGAGGGTGTCTTCCCTAAAACTTTGGCCACCTTCGTGGAAGATTGGCCAGCAGTATCAGAAACTTTGATAAGTTTCCTTTTCTTTTTGATAAGTTTTCCCTCTTCAGGGGGAGATAGGTCCTCACCTTCATCCACATGGATGGTCAGTTTGGCACCCTTCCTTGTTTTTCTTGTTGGAGTTGGAGGAGGCTTTCGAGCAGCTTAAGGAGCCTCAGAAGTGGCCCTCTAGTTGTTCTCTTCGACAAGCCAGTCTTCTTTGGCACTGCTGAAATTCAAACATAATCACAGATTTATAAGGAAGTGGTTAGATAAAGATCACTAAAATGAGGGCCCCAAACCTTCATATATTTCGGATTCAATGTGAACATCTTTGATCCCTATATGAAGATGTCCTTTGAAACTGTCCAACTTTTGCTTAGTCGCAACCACCCTTTGAGTTTTGGGTTAATGACTGCTGTCGAAGGATTTTGATGGAATCCCCACAGGAAAACCAGTCAGGAAATGGAGGGGCAAGAACCACTCCAAACTCAACAGTAGGTAGTCGAGGAACCTTTGGAGGAAAGAGTTTGAAAGCTAGTTCATAACATCTCTCAGGAGCAATGTTGAAAGGGAGTTTTAATTTCTCCATTTTTTGTAAAAAAATTCTCCTTCAAAGTGACAGCAGCCTCACTAACGGTTCGACTAAGATCATCTGGTCGATAGACAATTTCAAAGTACTTTTGGAAGGCTTGAATCTCTTTGACATGAGTAGATTTACCTTTCTTAATTTTTTCCTGCACATTAGCAAAGGATTGATTAAGTAATTAGGAAAAGGAAGAAGCATCAAGGAATTTTTCTTGGTAGTTCTTTGACCACCATTTATAGAATTCTTGAGTGCAGAGGAAATTAGGTTCAAATGGAACCAATGAAAGCTAAGCTTGACTAGTATGTCGAGCAAGTCAAAGAGGAATGCACTCTTCGTTGAAGTTAGCATCAAAAGGGTTAACATGTCCTTTCTTGTCATATAGACACTTGGGATAGCTTTGAGACAATCTAAATTGTTGAGAGACTAGATTTGGTTGATAGGAAATCAAAGATGTAATGCCTCTTTGATGATTCAGCTTGTGGACTAGTAATCTAGGAATCCAAAAGGCTTCCCAGATTGCTTTTAATTCTTCTTATTATATTTTGGGTGTGGGGGAAATGATCTGGTGAACCATTCTGGTCCATATTTTCTCCTAACAAAGGGAGCCATGGTTGGACTGAAATCATATCTCTTGGAAAATATCAGAATGTAGCCAGAGAAAGCCTCTTAAAAGGTTTTCCCCTCATCAATAAGGGTCAGCTTCACTAGGCGAGTCCCTTCGACTCTCCTCTCTTTGATTTCATCGGAGTTCTTATTAATAACTCCTTCCGTGGGTAGGTTCGCTTTGAAAGTAGCATTAAGCCACAATTGAAGCAGCCAGATGGGTCCAACCAATTGGAAAGTTCCAGTCGAACTCACATTTTTCAGGCCAACAACACTCTCACTTATTGATTCATAAAGAGATGCCAAGATTAGTTCACTGAGGCATACTCCTGTGTTGCTATGCAGTTGGTTGGCCAAAGGCAATTATTTCTTAACCACCTACAGGGATTTGGAGCAAAAGATGTATCTCCAGAGCCACATAGTTAAAAATGCAATGTGCTCTTCGTCATAAACAGTTTTAGTTGAAGTATTAAAGTCATACTTAATGAAGTTGTCATAAGTAGGTTTGCATGAGGAAAAGCCTATGGTATCTTCATTTTGAACCTCTGTATCATAGGTATGACCAGTGGGTTGGAGCCCTATGATAGCAGCTATGTCGAAGAGTGTGGAGGTCACCATCCCACAAGGTAAATGGAAGGTGTAGTGGGTGTTATCCCAGAAATATAGAGAAGCCATTAACATGTTCGATGTAATACCCATGTATAACAGACATACATCAAAGCATATTTTTCATATATAAATTTTAGTTTGGTACTGAAATACAACAAATTCTCAGTAACACATTGCATAAATATAGCCACTACAACATTAGGTACCAATACAAAAGTCTATAAATAGTACAAGATGTTCACAAAATAAAATTTCTAATAACTAGATCTGAAGATCTCAAAAGTCCACAGCGGAAGAATGCCATCAAACAAGTAAGGATAATCAAGTATCCTTATCCTTACTCTTTGCGGAACCTGGAGTACCTAAAATAACAACATCAACATGGGGTGAGATAAAACATCTCAGTGAGTTCCCTATCTTAGAGTTCTCTCGGTTCTAAGGGTTCAATTCCAACAATTTTAAGACTTACCCACTCTTGCAACGCCCAAATATTTATTTATTTATTTTATTATTTAAGTATTTATTTGTGGTTAGTCGATATACTTAATGTTGTGGTTGATTTAATCGATAAGTCAGAAATTAGTCGAAAGTTGTAGAAAATATTATTAGAAATAATATTATAGTTGTTGTGTTATTTGAGTTAATGGGCTTAATATCGTGTGCGAATTAGTAAATAGGGGGTGTTATGTTTAGGCCCATTAGAAATTATAATATTTAATTAATTTAATAAAAATAAGTTATAAAACATAAGAAAGAAACAGAAGTTGGAAAAAGTCAGTAGAAGAGGAATTTTTGGGAACTTCTGTACGAGCGTGAGGGAGCGAGAAGCGTTTTCCGGAATCTGATCGTAAGAGCAACCTTTAATCCAATCTAAGGTAAGGGTGGGTTTGATTCTTATAATCGGGTATGAATTCAATACGATGATTGGGTTTGAATTTGGGTATTAGGTTATTAAATCTGTATTGTTATGTAGAATTTGTATGTGGTTATTGTTCTGATTTTTGATGTGAAATTGGTGGTCTGATTGTTGATTTTGTATTGGTATAAGTTGCTCTGGTGTTGCTGGATTATTGTTGATAAAAAAAACTATGTTACGAAATTCTGGAAATTTTTCAATTCGGGGACGATGAACAGAAGACTGGTGGGGATAATAGTTTGGTGGAAACAACATGGCGCAGGCCATGTGGTATTATATATAATACAATATGTATTATATATAATACATGGCGTGGGCCATGTGGTATTATATATAATACATGTATATACATGGCGCGGGGGGGGGGGATAGCATGGCCCAGGCCATGTAATGTGAGTGGGAAAGGGTGGCGCAGGCCACCCTGTTGTGAGGGGAGGGATAATTTTCATTAAATCCCTAATTTCTAATTAATCCAATTAATAAGGGATAAATATATAAAAAAAACCTGCCATTAGGGGGTGATTTGGTTTTCCCCCCTTTAAGTTTTTTTTTAATTGACACCCCCTCATAAAACCCAGAACCAGAAATTACTGTCCCCTTTTACCTCACTGATGACTTGGGAAAGGGTGATTGGACAATTGAAGCTGATTGTGTAATATTTTGCCTTTATATAAAAAAAAATTTGTTTTTGGTGATCCATACTTGCATCGTTTATGGTGGGAAAGAAAGAATTTATGCTGGGCACATGCTGAAATTTCAAGAAGATGGAATCAGAAGAAAATAAAAAATAAAAAAAAATATTCTATATTCCAGATAACCCTCTCAAAAGGGGCACATGCTTTAAAGAAAACCTAAATCAAAATTCAAAATCCCTAAAAGAGTAAAATCACACACCAACCCTAAAAATTCAATACCTGCGAAATTGAAATTCACAAAACGCAGAAACAAAGAAGCTCATAACAATGGAACCTCAAACCGTAAATCCGAGAAATCAATTACAAACCGGGAATCACAACCCTCGTCCTTCCTTAAATGCAAAGCTGCAAACCACAACTCACCACCCCTTTAAACCGCACAAATTCGTGAGTGAACCTCCGCCGAAAACCACCACTCCAAACCACAAAACTAAAGATCCAAACATGAAATACACAAGCCGTGAGTGAAGAGCGAGACCGTTCCAGAGAGAAATTACACACGGATTTGATAAAGAATGTGTGTAATTAATGTGTAAATATGGTTGAAGGAGGAAATTAATGTGGGTTGAAGGTGAGGATTTGTTTTTGTGATGCTGGGAATGGTGGTTCCTGGGTTTTTGTTGTTGATGAAAGTTGAAGAAAGTAATTTTGAGATTCGTTAAAAAGCTAGGATAAAATAATTTAAGTTATTTTATTATTATTTGAAGAAAAACAATAACAATTTTATATAAATGCAAAATATTAAACAGTCAGCTTCGGTTGTCCAGTCACCCTTGTCCAAGTCATCAGTGAGGTAAAAGGGGGCAGTAATTTCTGGTTCTAGGTTTTATAAGGGGGTATCAATTAAAAAAAACTTAAAGGGGGGAAAACCAAATCACCCCCTAATGGCAGGGGGTTTTGTATATTTATCCCTTCTTTATGGAATTAAATAAATTTTATGATTTTATAAAATTATAGATTAATAGATTTTTAAGGAGAAATAAATTGGATAATGAAGATTAGCATTGTAAATGCAGGTAGAGTAATCAGTAAATAAATCGTTCTAAAAACAATATTGTGTTATGCAGTTATCAGAGATGTTGCAGGTTTAGCCAATTTGACAGAAACAGTAGTAGTAGTCTATCTTCTAAGACAGATGAGTTTTAACGAAATTTAGAAAATTTCAGTTTTGTAATAAAGTCGTATTAATCGCAGAAAGTAGAAAACAATACTAGTTAGTCGGTTTAGCCGAATTAGGTGAAAAATGGAGTTGCTCGGAATTTAATGAAATTCGTCGGGGTAAGTCGGGTAATATGATAGTTGATTTTAACGAGTTGTTTTGCTAGAAATTATGTTGCAAAATGTTGCTACAAGCACAACTGAGTTGATGTGTTGTTCCGGTTACGGAATTGTCTTAAGTTGATATGTTGTAGGCTTGATAAGCCAAAGTTGAATATAAGTTGATTAGGTTGAAAACATTGTCATGTTGTCTGAGTTGTAGAGTCGTGTATGCATTTAAGTCCTTTGCATTTGTCGGAGCCATTGCTCACACCACGTTGGCTTGGATTGGCAATTTAAGTTGAAAGTTGAAGGCTTATGCCTTGATGCCTCGATAACCTGGCAATGATTTAAGTTGGGAGTTTTACTCCGATGGTACCATATGCATAATTAGTCGAGTCGCATTAAAGTTGCATTTTCCTTGAATTGTTTATGTTTATGCTTGATTGAAGTTGTGAAGTGGTGTTTTGTTTACGATCCTTATTCACTGTATTGTTTTCATATACTGCTTATAATTATTATAACTCACCCCTTCTGTTGAATGTTGTCCTTATGTGACAACGTGCATGTAATCCTGAGAAGTAGCTGGTTACCATTGGTCGAGTCGGTGGTCAGTCGCTCTGATACGTAGCACTCGGGGGATTGTCGCGTGTCTGCTTTGTTGATCTTTTATTATTGCTGAATTTTAATTAGTTGAAGAACTTAGAGTTGCTTAATTCTTATTTTAAAGTTGTTATTATGTTGTTTAAAGATGCTATGAATCAATTTATGAATCCGCTGCGTAATATTTTATGAAGTTGAACTATTGGAGTGAATGAAGTTGTTTATGTTGAATTTACGAAAAAGTGCTATGTATTTAGTATGATTTCCTTAAATTGGAAACTGTTTAAAGTTGAATATGTGATATCCCATTTTGTAGAAAACTTTTACGAACTCTGATTTTGTTTATATTTCGCAGGTAGAAAATGGGGTGTTACATTAGTGGTATCAGAGCAGGTCGGTCTGTCCGGCCAATTGTCGAGTCTTAATTGTCTAACAATCGTGTATTGTTACTAATCTAACTTTTAGTTGTGTTGTAGTAATAAGTTGAGATGGCTGGAAGAAATGACATTGTGATGGCTGCTGCAATGCAAGCGATGGCACAAGCTGTACAGAACTTGCCAAATGCTAGTGAAGATACTGGATCACGTAGCTTGGCGACTTTTCAAAGAGAGAATCCACCGGTATTCAAAGGAAAGCATGATCCAGATGCAGCTTTGGGATGGTTGAAAGAGATCGAGAGAATCTTCCGTGTTATGGATTGCACTCCAGCGCAGAACGTTCGGTATGGTACTCACATGCTAGCAGTCGAAGCTGATGACTAGTGGCTAGAGACTCGTGAGAGGTTGACCGCGGCAGGTGAAGTCATTACTTGGGATGTATTCCGTAGGGAATTCATGAGAAAGTATTATCCGGAAGATGTTCGTGGCAAGAAAGAGATTAAGTTCCTTGAGTTGAAGCAAGGAAACATGTATGTCACAAATTATGCTGCAAAATTTGTGGAGCTGTCCAAATTTTATCCTCATTATACTGGTGTTGGTGCTGAATTTTCAAAGTGCATCAAGTTTGAAAATGGGTTGCGCTCTGAAATTAAGAAGGTTGTTGGGTATCAGAAGATACGCGTTTTTCTGAATTGGTTGATAGTTGCAGGATATTTGAAAAGGACAACAATGCTCATTACAAGGTTGTCAGTGATCGCAGAGGCAAGCAACATCAGAACCGTGGCAAGCCGTATGATGCTCCAGTTGGAAAAGGGAAACAGAAAGCTGCTCTGGCTCAGAGAACTAGTGGGGGAGGTGCTCCTGCTGGTATAGTTTGCTTCAAATGTGGTCAGGTTGGTCATAAGAGTAATGTATGCACTGCTGAAGTAAAGAGGTGTTTTCGTTGTGGTAGAACTGGGCATGCAATAGCTGATTGCAAGCACAAGGAAATGATTTGTTTTAATTATGGCGAAGAAGGACATATTGGTAGCCAGTGTCAGAAGTCAAAGAAAGCTCAGACTGGAAAGGTGTTCGCATTGAATGGAACTCAAACCGCTAACGAGGACAGACTTATCAGAGGTACATGTTTCATAAATAGTATTCCTTTAATTACTATTATTGATACTGGTGCTACACATTATTTTATTTCTGCTAACTGTGCTCAAAGACTGGGTTTAAAATTGTCCGCTTTGAATGGTGAATTGATTGTTGAGATTCCAGCTAAGGGATCAGTAACTACTTCTTTGGTATGTTTAAAGTGTCCTTTGTCGATCTTCGATAAAGATTTCTATGTTGATTTAGTGTGTTTGTCGTTGACTGGGATGGATGTAATTCTTGGTATGAACTGGTTAGAGTATAACTATGTTCATATAAGTTGTTATCTAAGTCTGTGAGGTTTTCTACTCCTGAAGAGGAAGGAGTTGGTTTGTTATCTTTCAGAGAATTATAACAATTGATGAAAGAAGAAGCTCAGATGTTTTCTTTGATGGCAACTTTGTCGGTTGAGAGTAAAGCTAAGATTGATGAATTGTTAGTAGTGAAAGAATTCCCTAAAGTTTTTCCTGATGAGATTCCTAGTGTTCCGCCAGAGAGGGAAGTTGAATTTGCTATTGATCTGGTACCTGGTACTAGGCCTGTTTCGATGGCACCGTATAGAATGTCGGCATCTGAATTGTATGAATTAAAGAAGCAATTGGAAGACTTACTTGAGAAAAAGTTTATAAGACCAAGTGTATCGTCGTGGGGAGCTCCAGAGTTGCTAGTAAAGAAGAAAGATGGTAGTATGAGGATTTGTGTTGATTATAGACAGCTGAATAAAGTGACGATCAAGAATAAGTATCCACTTCCGAGAATAGATGATTTGATGGATCAGTTAGTGGGTGGTTGTGTGTTCAGTAAAATTGATTTGAGATCGGGTTATCATCAGATCAAAGTGAAAGATGAAGATATTCAGAAGACAGCGTTCAGAACACGGTATGGACATTATGAGTATTTTGTGATGCCTTTCGGTGTGACTAATGCGCCGGGAGTATTTATGGAATACATGAATCGTATTTTTCATACTTATCTGGACCATTTTGTAGTATTATTTATTGATGATATTTTGATTTACTCTAAGTCAGAAGAAGAGCATAAGGAACATTTGAGATCAATGTTGGATGTTTTGAAAGATAAGAAATTGTATGCAAAGCTGTCCAAGTGCGAGTTTTGGTTAAGAGAAGTCAGTTTTCTTGGCCATGTAATTTTAGGAAAAGGTATTGTTGTGGATCCTTCAAAGGTAGAAGCTGTATTGCAATGGGAGACTCCGAGGTCGGCTACTAAGATTAGAAGCTTTTTAGGATTAGCTGGATATTATAGAAGGTTTATTGAAGGATTTTCTAAGTTAGCACTTCCGTTAACAGATTGACTTGTAAAAGTAAAGCCTTTATATGGGATGTTTAGTGTGAAGAGAGTTTTAATGAATTGAAAAAGAGGTTGATGTCGGTGCCGGTTTTGACTTTGCCAAATCCAGAGGAACCGTTTGTAATTTACTGTGATGCTTCATTAATGGGTTTAGGAGGTGTGCTTATGCAAAATAATAAAGTAATTGCTTATGTGTCGCGACAATTGAGAATTCATGAAAAGAACTATCCTACGCATGATCTTGAACTTGCTGCTGTTGTGTTTGTGTTGAAAATTTGGAGGCATTATCTCTATGGTTCCAGATTCGAGGTTTACAGTGATCATAAAAGTTTAAAGTATTTATTTGATCAGAAAGAGCTGAATATGAGACAACGTAGGTGGTTAGAGTTGCTTAAGGATTATGATTTCGGTTTGAATTATCATCCAGGTAAAGCAAATGTTGTGGTCGATGCTTTAAGTAGAAAGACTTTGCATAGTCAGCAATGATGATTAAGGAGTTGGAATTAATTGAACAATTTCGTGATATGAGTTTGGTTTGCGAAGTGACCCCGCAGAGTGTGATGTTAGGAATGCTAAAGATTAATAATGACTTTATGGATAGTATCCGAGAGGCGCATAAGTTGGATGTGAAATTAGTGGATATCATTAATCGTTGTGGTCAATTAGAGAAGAGTGACTTTAAGATTGATGCGAGAGGTGTGTTGAGATTAGGTGAAAGAATTTGTATTCTTGATGACGCGGTTATGAAAAGAAGTATTCTAGAAGAAGGTCATAGAAGCAGTTTGAGTATTCATCCAGGAGCTACTAAAATGTATCAAGATTTAAAGAAAATATTTTGGTGGCCCGGAATGAAAGAAGATGTGGCTCGTTTTGTGTATGCGTGCTTAACTTGTCAGAAGTCGAAGATTGAGCATCAGAAGCCTGTTGGGTTGATGCAACCGTTGGAAGTTCTAGAATGGAAATGGGATAGCATTTCTATGGACTTTGTAACGGGGTTGCCTGTTACTTTAAGAGGGCATGATTCGATTTGGGTGATCATTGATAGGCTTACGAAGTCGGCTCACTTCATACCTATTAACATCACTTACCCAATTGCGAAGTTGGCAGAGATTTACATCCGAGTAATTGTAAACCTGCATGGTGTTCCTCTGTGTATTGTGTCGGATAGAGATCTGAGGTTAACGTCAGAATTTTGGAAAAGTCTGCAAGATTCGTTGGGTTCTAAGTTGAGATTGAGTTCGGCATATCATCCACAAACTGATGGCCAAACTGAGAGAACTATTCAGTCATTAGAGGATTTGTTGAGAGCTTGTGTTCTTGAGCAAGGAGGTTCGTGGGACACTTATCTTCAGTTAATTGAGTTCACATATAATAATAGTTACCATTCTAGTATCGGAATGGCGCCTTTTGAAGCACTGTATGGTTGTAGGTGTAGAACTTTGTTGTGTTGGAATGAATCTGGTGAGAGTGTGGTACTTGGACCAGAATTAGCTCGAGAAACTACCAAGAAAGTGAAGTTCATCCGAGAGAAGATGAAAGCTTCTCAGAGTAGGCAGAAGAGTTACCATGACAAGCGGAAGAAGGATTTAGAATTTCAAGCTGGTGACCATGTGTTTTTGAGAGTCGCGCCTATGACCGGTGTTGGGAGGGCTTTGAAGTCTAAAAAGCTCACTCCTCGCTTCATTGGTCCATATCAAATCTTGGAACAAGTTGGAAAAGTTTCTTATCGGATGGCGTTACCGCCAAATCTTTTGAATTTACACGATGTATTCCATGTGTCGCAACTTCGGAAGTATATTCCAGATCCGTCTCATGTGGTTAGTATGGACGATGTGCAAGTGCGGGATAATCTCACTGTGGAGACAAAGCCTATACGAGTTGAAGATCGTGAAACAAAGACTCTTCGAGGAAAAGAGATCGTGTTGGTCAAAGTTGTTTGGTTGGGAGCTACTGGCGAAAGCATGACCTGGCAATTGGAGAGCAAGATGCGAGACTCCTATCCTGAGCTGTTTGAATCAGGTAATTTTCGAGGACGAAAAATATTTTAAGTGGGGGAGAGTAGTAACGTCCAAATATTTATTTATTTATTTTATTATTTAAGTATTTATTTGTGGTTAGTCGATATACTTAATGTTATGGTTGATTTAATCGATGTCAGAAATTAGTCGAAAGTTGTAGAAAATATTATTAGAAATAATATTATAGTTGTTGTGTTATTTGAGTTAATGGGCTTAATATCGTGTGCGAATTAGTAAATAGGGTGTGTTATGTTTAGGCCCATTAGAAATTATAATATTTAATTAATTTAATAAAAAGAAAATAAAAATAAGTTATAGAACATAAGAAAGAAACAGAAGTTGGAAAAAGTCAGTAGAAGAGGAATTTTTGGGAACTGTTGTACGAGCGTGAGGGAGCGAGAAGCGATTTCCGGAATCCGATCGTAAGAGCAACCTTCAATCCAATCTAAGGTAAGGGTGGGTTCGATTCTTATAATCGGGTATGAATTTAATACGATGATTGGGTTTGAATTTGGGTATTAGGTTATTAAATCTATACTGTTATGTAGAATTTGTATGTGGTTATTGTTATAATTTTTGATGTGAAATTGGTGGTCTGATTGTTGATTTTGTGTTGGTATAAGTTGCTCTGGTGTTGCTGGATTATTACTGATAAAAAAAACTATGTTGCGAAATTCTGAAATTTTTTCAATTCGGGGACGATGAACAGAAGACTGGTGGGGATAATAGTTTGGTGGAAACAACATGGCGCAGGCCATGTGGTATTATATATAATACAATATGTATTATATATAATACATGGCGCAGGCCATGTGGTATTATATATAATACAATATGTATTATATATAATACATGACGCAGGCCATGGTGTATTATATATAATACATATTGTATTATATATAATACATGTGCATACATGGTGCAGGGGGGATAGCATGGCCCAGGCCATGTAATGTGAGTGGGAAAGGGTGGCGCAGGCCACCCTGTTGTGAGGGGAGGGATAATTTTCATTAAATCCCTAATTTCTAATTAATCCAATTAATTTTTTATGGAATTAAATAAATTTTATGATTTTATAAAATTATACATTAATAGATTTTTAAGGAGAAATAAATTGGATAATGAAGATTAGCATTGTAAATGCAGGTAGAATAATCAGTAAATAAACCGTTCTAAAAACAATATTGTGTTATGCAGTTATCAAAGATGTTGCAGGTTTAGCCAATTTGATAGAAATAGTAGTAGCAGTCTATCTTATAAGAGAGATGAGTTTTAACGAAATTTAGAAAATTCTAGTTTTGTAATAAAGTCGTATTAATCGCAGAAATTAGAAAACAGTACTAGTTAGTCGGTTTAGCCGAATTAGGTGAAAAATGGAGTTGCTCGGAATTTAATGAAATTCGTCGGGGTAAGTCGGGTAATATGATAGTTGATTTTAATGAGTTGTTTTGCTGGAAATTATGTTGCAAAATGTTGCTACAAGTACAGCTGAGTTGATGTGTTGTTCCGGTTACGGAATTGTCTTAAGTTGATATGTTGTAGGCTTGATAAGCCAAAGTTGAATATAAGTTGATTAGGTTGAAAACATTATCATGTTGTCTGATTTGTAGAGTCGTGTATGCATTTAAGTCATTTGCATTTGTCGGAGCCGTTGCTCACACCACGTTGGCCTGGATTGGAAATTTAAGTTGAAAGTTGAAGGCTTATGCCTTGATGCCTCGATAACCTGGAAATGATTTAAGTTGGGCGTTTTACTTCGATGGTACCATATGCATAATTAGTCGAGTCGCATTAAAGTTGCATTTTCCTTGAATTGTTTATGTTTATGCTTGATTGAAGTTGTGAAGTGGTGTTTTGTTTACGATCCTTATTCACTATATTGTTTTCATATACTGCTTATAATTATCGTAACTCACCCCTTCTGTTGAATGTTGTCCTTATGTGACAACGTGCAGGTAATCCTGAGAAGTAGCCGGTTACCGTTGGTCGGTGGTCAGTCGCTCTAATACGTAGCACTCGAGGGGGATTGTCGCGTGTCTGCTTTGTTGATCTTTTATTATTGTTGAATTTTAATTAGTCGAAGAACTTAGAGTTGCTTAATTCTTATTTTAAAGTTGTTATTATGTTGTTTAAAGATGCTATGAATTAATTTATGAATCCGCTGCGTAATATTTTATGAAGTTGAACTATTGGAATGAATGACGTTGTTTATGTTTAATTTACGAAAAAGTACTATGTATTTAGTATGATTTCCTTAAATAGGAAACTGTTTAAAGTTGAATATGTGATATCCCATTTTGTAGAAAACTTTTACGAACTCTGATTTTGTTTATATTTCGCGAGTAGAAAATGGAGTGTTACAACTCTCACACAAGAAACTGAAACCCAATGGACCCAAGGTCCATGCCTACTCTTAATACACAACAAGTGAAACATCTACCTCAAGCCTTTACGGATACTTCCCGTGGGACTAAGGATAACCCACCTCAAGACTTACTCGAGACCTTATGGAGGATTCGATAAATAAGTAACCTCAAATCATTATGGATGCTTCCCGTAGGACTAAAGGCAAACCACCTCAAGACTTACTCAAGATTTACTTCATAACTAGTGTAGTACTCACCTCAAGTCTTTACGGATGCTTCCCGTGGGACTAAAGCTAACCCACCTCAAGACTTGCTCGAGACCTTACAAAGGACTCGTAACGTACATGCCTCAATCACTATCCACGTTTTACTAACGGTACCTCAAATCTTTACGGATGCTCTCGTGGAAAGCAAAGTTGTCTGTATCGAGACTTACTTAAGACCTTATGGAGGACATTAGTGCAATACAAACCAAAATTCATGCTAGCCTAAGGGAATCCTAGATACCTCACAAGTTGTACCTTTTCATTTCCAAAGGCTCATACTTTCTAGTTTAACATAATTCTGGTTATTCGAAAAGTCGGGTAAAAGTAGGGTGAAAATATTATTTCTCAGCATCATGTGATAGTATATATTTTTAGCTTCAAAATGATATGCGGAACACTAAAAAACGGACACCCGGAACAAAAGTTATGGAATAAAACACAAAAAAAAAACATAAAACCTTCGGGCTCGCTAAGCGCGGCCTTGCTCGCTAAGCGAGCTTCACCAGAACAAAGACCCTTCTACAGAAACAACCTGCTCGCTAAGCGAGCTCTGCAATTTTTCAGAAAAACAGCTTACGGGAACTTCATCCAAATGCCACAAATTCAACCAAAAGTCATCAAAATAGAGATAGCGACTATCAAACATGATTATTATCACATACTAACCAACATACTCTTGATTTAATCGAGTTTTAACCGTTAGACTTTCAATCTCTAAGATTTTTCAACAAAAACCCTAAAACTCATAACTCTAAACTCAATCAAAAATCTAAAATAAAAGCTTCTAACTAAGAACCCACCTCGAGAGATGAAGATTTGCAAAGAGAATGAGTCGGTTCGATTGACGGATGATAAAGATTGGTGGATTAGAGCTCTAGGGTTCACTTCCTCTTCTTCTTCTTATTTTTTCCTTCTTTTCCTCCTCCTTACTAACTTCTTCTTTTTCCTTTTTCTATGTTTCTCTTTCTAAAAAAACATAAAAATAAAACTTAAGTCTTAAAGAGGGAAAACATATTTCCTACCGACGGGTCCAATTAGAGAGTATCCAAAAATGTCTCTGTAATACCAATTTAATAAAACCTCTGAAACCAATAATATTAGTTAATCAATTTAAATTCTCTGTTTGCTCCAAATAGTTTTTGTTAAATTTACTCAAAGCAACCCGGAATTCTATTGATATTAATTAATATTACTCGAAGAGTTAAATAAATTACGAGGTATTACATCCTCCCCCCCCCCTCCCCTTAAATAGAAATTTGTCCTCGAATTTAAAGATTACCTGAATAGGTGAGGATACAATTCCCGCATTTCCGATTCCAACTCTCACGTAGCATCTCCTAGATGTGTCACATCCCACTGTACCTTAACAAGTGGAATCTCTTTGTTTCTTAACACCTTGGTTTCTCTTCCAACAATACGACTCAGTTGGGGTTCAAAAGTCAAATCCGCTTCTATCTCAATAGAATCCGGCAGAAAAGGCTGAAGAGGATCAGGAACAAATCTACGAAGTTGAGATACATGAAAAACATCATTCAATTCAGACAAAGAGGGTGGTAAGGCTAATCTGTAAGCAACTTCACCAATCTTTTCTAAGATCTGATATGGTCCTACGTATCTCGGACTTAGCTTACGCGACTTGAACGGTCCTTTCAACCTCAATCTCATAGTAACTTTCAAGTAAACATGATCACCTTCCTCAAATTCCAAAGGTCTCCTTCGATTGTCAGCATTGCTCTTTTGACGATCATGGGCTTGCTTAATTTTCTCTCGAATCATTCGAATCTTTTCCGTAGTCCCTTGAATCACCTCGGGTCCCAAAATTATATCTTCACCCACTTCCGACCAACACAAAGGTGCCCTACACTTCCTTCCATATAAAGCCTCATACAGAGTCATACCGATGCTTGCATGATAACTATTATTGTAGGAGAACTCAATCAAAGGCAAGAGTTCCTTCCAATTCCCTTTGCTTTTCAACACACAAGCCATTAACATGTCTTCCATCGTTTGAATTGTAAGCTCCGTCTGACCATCCGTTTGAGGATGATTAGAAGTGCTCAAACGTAAATTTGTACCTATCGCTCCCGATAAATGGGAAATGGCCTAGATAAAGGTACAGACGCGAACGGTCGGCGAAAGAGGGATGTGAGAACACACGGGAGTGAACTCACAAGGAATGAATAGAGTCGCTAGCTAGGCATTTTTATCCCGGAGGAAAGGCAATGCTGCATAGACCTAGAAAAAGATATGGATAAGACGGTTGCGAACCAGAGAGACTGAGAAAGGGGGTTGGTTACAACCTGGGAAGGTATTAGCACCCAGATTGTCCGTCGTACTCGACGGGATCCACGCTTAAAAGATTTGTGTTTTAAAGGGGTAGTGTCAGTGTAATTTGTGTATAAAAGAGGCTAGAAAAGATGTACAGGTGTCAGTGTGAAAGAAATGTGAAGTGTGAATATACAGTGTCAGTGTAAGAAATGAAAGGAATGCTCAGGAATATGAGGCTAAAAGAATGATACTGAAAAAGGGGGGAATATATAGAGACTTTTGTTCGATAACAGTTAAGTTATGCCTACGTATCCTCTCGTGCAATGAGGAAGTCAGAACACCGTAGTTCGACCCAAAGAGACTGAAAGATGAATTGACTTGTGAACTGCTTACTTGCCTATGCTCAAGTGTATGATCTGTCTGGCACAGATGCAAACCGTCTTGCATTAGAAGGAAGAAGCAAGTTCTCGTTTATGAGTGAATGAGATGAGAAAAGAATCCCGGAGGAGACGATTATTGTTTGTTTTTGAGTTTTCAGTCTTTTATTGCTTTTGAAAGTTTGTCATAAGTTAATGAGCTTAAGCCTAAACCAACGGATTAGTAAACTCATCACATCCTCCCTCTGATTAGGGGTAATGAGAATACCTTAAGTGTGAAGTCAGCTTCTCACACTTAATCACCTTTGATGTAGGATTAAGATCATTAACCTACTTGTGATTATTTAGCTGTTTTTGGTGTTTTTGTTTAGTGTTAAGTAATGAGATTAAGCCATAATCAGGGATTAAACAGACTCATTACACCATCCTAATAGAAGGATAATAGATGAGAATGTTTAAGCTGAGGAAAACTCCTTAACTTAATCCATGATTAGGGATTAAACTCATGACAAAACAAGCCTTTGGTTAAGTGGATTTTAGTTAATGATATGATAAAGAAGTGAGTTTTATTGTTTGTAAGACAACTTGAGGGGGACTTTTCCATTAACACTAGGGTTAGTCCTTCTTAACCAATTAAGGAAGAATTAGAACCCTAATGCAAGGCCCAAGTTACAAGCTTGATGTCTTGATGATTATTAGATGGATTGATTAAAGGAGTTAAACACATTAAGGGTTTAACACTTAGGATTAAAGTTATACACTCCATCCTAATAGAAGGATGCAGGCATAAGCTTAATCACAAAGCCTTAAAGCCTTTAGGGTTTAGTCCCTGATTATGAGGTGAGAAGAGAAGACTCAATGAGACACAAAGGTAAAACTAAGTGGGGGACTAATCAAAACCCTAATTATTGTCATGATTGGTTGTTCCTAAGGTTTGTGAGGTTTAAGAAAGAAGTCTGCAGAGGAACCACCAGGAAGCAGATGAAAGGAGCAAAGAGAAAGCAAAGTAACTTGCTTCATTCAAGAAGTCAAGTCACTTGAGGAAAGAAAGCAAGAAGAAGAAGAATGAGCAAGCTCAATCTCAAACACAAGATAAAATGCAGCAATGATGCATAAGAGAGATGAAAAGAAAATGTGAGAAGTGAAGGCAAATTCACTTCTCAAAGTTGCTTACCACCTGAAAAGTTAGTGAAAGAAATGCAATGCAATGCAAAATGAAATGAAATGGCATGATGCAAACCAAAACCAGAAGCATATACATGATGATAATGATGCTATGGGATGATGCAAACATGAAACAACACATGGGAATGATCATACAAACTTATGGATGCAAATGAAGCAAGTTAAGAACCATGATCATACATGAAAAGTTATGAAATGCAAATGTCATACAACATGGCAAATGCAAGATGCAATGATCAAACATGCTTTCAATATGTCTTAAGATGTCTTATGAATCAAATGGATGCACAAAATGTCATGGCAAGTCATAGTATGTAAGCAAATGCAAGATGGATGCATAAGGAAGCCCAAATTAGGGTTTATGATCAATGCATCAAACAAAAACCAAAATCAGAAGCAAACATCAAGATGAAAAATTGAAAATGCATTCAAAGGAACCCTAAACCTATACTAACTCACTGCCCAAAGGAGAGGTTCCAACTCTTAACCTAATTAGAGTTATGAATTTCCTAAGATCTCTAGGGTTTTAGGGTACCTTAACAAGAAAAATGCCAAACAAATGGAAAATGAAAGATCAAATCATACCAATTTAATCTCACAAACTATATGTTAAACAAAATGCAATGCAAGAAGAATCAAAGTCCAACTCTCAATGGTTAGGCAGAAATGATTTTTTGAAGTTTGGATCAAAATAATGCCTTGAAATGATTTTAATTCCATGAAAAATTCTCAAAAGACATCAAGATCAAAAAAGAAATTTGGTTTGAGGGTTGGACAATGTTTCTAAATGATTATGAGGGTTTCATGAATTTTTTGGTGATTTTTAAATACTTAAAAGGATTTTTAATTAATTAATTCTCATTAATTAATTAAAAATAAACTTTTAAATGATTTAAAAATATTTTTTAATGCAAAAAATAAAAATAAAAATGTTTTTGGTTTCTGAAATTAAATAAAAGTTTGTATAAAAAATTTCAGAATTTTTAAAAAGGTTTTGCTATTTTTAAATAAATGCACAAATTAAAATAAAAGAAATGAATTAAAAATGAAATAAAAGGGGAAGTATGCGCAATGGAGGGCCAGGATTGATTCTGGGAAAGGGTAGTTTGACTTGGCGCGTAATCCAATGGTCTCAATTCAAATCTGGATAAATTAAGTTTATGAATTAATTAATTGGATTTAATTAAGTTAATGGTGATTAGGGTTTCTGAGGACACATCCTGGCCACTCAAACGCGCGCCAGTCAGCCTAAGTCAACGCATCCAACGCACTAGATTCAAACATCAATTAATGACACTGATTAGGGTTAATGGTTCTCAGGTGGCCGGAGAAGACTTCCGGTCGTCTTCTCCGGCGAACCAAAACCCTAGGTTTCACTACAAGCCATCCCACTTCAAATTAAACACGGGGAAATGATCCTCTAACATCCTAGAAAACAAATCAACCCTTAAACAACATTTAAACTCCATGAATCAGGCAAATCGAAGCAAACATTTTTCACGGGAGAAATTTCAGAGCATCAATACATCCTCATTTTTCACTCATTTTCAATTTCAAACACATCATTATGATCAGCACAACATACACTTTCATTTCATAACAAGAAAAACAAGTTCTGTGAGAAAGTGTTCTTGGCCATACCTGAGCTGGAAAGCTTCAATGGTGAGCTTCCAGAGTCTCCCACTTGTGCAAATGAACTCCCTTGACCCTTCTGAACTAAATGGAATGCCTCAAAGCTCTTGTGAATGGCTGATTTGTGAAGGTGAGTTCTGGTGTAGCAGATTTCACAGTTGTGTTCTAGAGGGTTTCAAGCTGTGTTCATGGTGGATTCTGGTTCTTTTGAGTGTGTATGATTTGTTGGTGAAGAGAAAATGGGTGTTTGATGGCTGGAAAAAGAGATTCGAAGAAGAGGAGTTTTTTACAGATTTTTGTGAGGGCTGTGTTGTGTCTTGTTTCAATGGCCAATGAGTTGCTATAACACTCCCATGATGTGTGAGTAGCCTGTGGAGCAGGTCAGTAGAGGTGGCTGCACACTGTTCCAAGAGTATGGGGGTTTTGGCCAAAAAGTCAAGTTGATTTGTACTTGCAGCATGGGCTATGGCAGCAGCAGTCTAAGGGCTTGTCTTGCTTCAGCTTGAGTCAAGGATGACCCTTGGATTGCTTGTGAATGTCTGCAGCATGTGGATCATGAGCTGTGAGAGATTTTGCAACTTGCCCACTTGTGTTATTTCATGATTTTGTGTTATGTACATGAGATAATTCTTGCTGAATTTTGGTGTATGATACTTCATTTGATCATGGCAATGCATAGAAACCAATTAGTGATCACACAACTCATGGGAGAATGATTTTGCCAAGAATTCCTCTTTGCATCTTTATGAAAATGGCTTATGGATTCTTGAAAATCAAGTCACACAAATGAGAAATTCCTTGGGCCAATTCTGATTTTATGTCATGTGTAGCATTGGTATGATGATTAGAAGTCATGTTGAAGTCACACAAAGGCTTGCCATGAGAAATTGCAAGTTTTCCATTTGGTGCATAACTTGAAATTTAGTGATTTTTGCCAACTTTGATGAGCCATAACTTTTGATCCAAAATGAATTAGGTCATGTTCTTGTACTTTTTGAAAAGGGAAAGATCTATTCTACAACTTTCATGACCAAAGTTTTTCCATTTGAAGCTTTTTTGAATCAAAAAGTAAAGGTTGAAAAAGTTGCCTAAAATGACATTTTCATTAAAAGTCAAACTTTCCCAAAAAGTCAACTTTGCAAAAGACTTGAAATTCTTCAATTTTGTGAACTTCTAACATCTTCCATGATCAAATAAAGATCATATACACTCAAAATGATGAAGAACACCCTTTGGTTGGGTCATTGGGGGCCTCAGATGCCCTGATTTTGCACTGACTTGCTTGAAAAGTCAACTCTTGATCAGATGACTTCCCCATGGAATTTCTTCATGAAAATTGATATGCATACCCCCTACACCATATAGAGACCAATAGAAACAAGAATGACCAAAAAAATTGGAGTTATGGCCTTTGAAACCAAAATCCTAATTTTAGGTCAACTGTGCAATCAAGCCTGGCTCTGCTTCCATGCCATTTTTAGTTCTTGTGATTCCTTGACATTCTTGACTTTGAGAGGATATAATATGGTACTTGAACACACATGGACACCTTTGAAGTGATTGATGACCTTTGGAGTGGCTCAAGAAGCTCTTGGATTGCTCAGATCACAAACCCTAGATGCAGATGACTTTGAACTAATGCAGTGAATCAAAAATGTAATATGAGATGCTATGATTGAGTTTATGCATATGAAAAGATCACAAGCCATGGTGTGAATGGGTGAGGGCAAATTTGGGGTGTTTACAGCTGCCCCTATTCAAACATGAGTTAGCTGTGCAGGATGTAAGCGACGGCTTAACAGGCAAACAAGGTAACTTGTGGTTGAATACCAAAGACAGTCCAAAATTTGCACTCACAGAATGAAGAAGAAAAGGGATATAGATTGTAAAAGAAAATAAAGTATATTGTAAAGTATGGGCGACGGAGGACGACCGTCGAGCAGAGGACGACTGCTGGGTAAAGAGCAATGACGGGGACGGCCGACATGCTGGTGAAGTGCGGAAAAATAAAGCAATGACGGGGACGGCCGACATGCTGGGAAAAGTGCGACAAATAAAGCAATGACGGGGACGGCCGACATGCTGAAAAGTGCGAAAAATAAAGCAATGACGGGGACGGCCGACATGCTGGGGATAAAAGGGGTTATGATGGGGACGTCCATCAAGTTCATAAAGTAAACTAACCGACGATGGGGACGGCCATCGGGCTAAAAAGAAAAGGGACCACGACGGGGACGGCCATCGGGTTGAAGAATAAATGAAATAAACAGATGATGAGGTACGGTCATCAAAGGTGAAGGACAATCACCTAGCAGGGGACGGCTGCTCTGTAAGGGTTAAGATGAGGGACGGTCATCTAAGGTGAAGGACGACCACCTGGCAGGGGACGGCTGCTCAAAATATCGCGACATAGGACGAATGCCGGATAAAAGGTCAACGATGGGGACGGCCATCGGATGAGCATGATGGAGGACGACCATCAAGAGGTGGAGGACGACCACCTAGCAGGGGACGGCTGCTCTCAAGTTTTATCATGACATAGGACGAATGTCAGATAACCAAAATCAACAATGGGGACGGCCATTGGATAAAATGATGAAGGACGATCATCGAAAAGGTGAAGGACGATCACCTAGCAGGGGACGGCTGCTAAATATCACGACATAGGACGAATGTCGGATAGAAAAGTCAACGATGGGGACGGCCATCGGACGAGCATGATGAAGGACGATCATCAAGAGGTGGAGGACGACCACCTAGCAGGGTACGGCTGCTCTCAGGGTTTATCATGACATAGGACGAATGTCAGATAAAAAGGAATTTGCTTTGTGGGTGATCTACTGGGGAATAGTAAACACGGACGAGTGTTTACATCCAAGAAATAAAGGGTATAAGTGTTTTGGTGTTGTGTATAGATTAAAGATGCGGACGAGCATCCCTAAGACTACGATACGGACGAGTATCGGATAGAAACAAATACTGACACGTGTTCAGAGATGATGATACGGACGAGTATCAACTGGTTAACAGAGAACACGGATGAGTGTTGAATCTGAAAGGACTCTTCTGGGGAATAGTGGACACAGGCGAGTGTCTATATTCAAGAAGACAAAAGTGTTTGGCACGTGTATGGATTAAAGATGCGGATGAGCATCCTTAAGACTACGATACGGACGAGTATCGGGTAGAAACAAACGCTTGACACATGTTCTGAGATGATGGTACGGACGAGTACCAACTGGTTAACAAAGAACACGGACGAGTGTCGGATCTGCGGGGATGTAAATGGTGTATATAAGATACAAACGAGTATCTGTATAAGTAACATGAGCAGTAAGTATGAGTGATGTATAGGTGAGTGTTCAACCTGCTGGAGAGGGTATGACACGGACGAGTGTCAAAAGGAGAAGAGTATAGTATAAACAAGTATCTGGTATACAAAGTGTTTACATTACTGTGTTGGGAAAATGACACGGACGGATGTCAAGGAAATGTATATATATACAAGTATCTGTGAGTGCAAGGGGGGCGCTTTGGCTTTCTGCTGGGAATATGACACGGACGGGTGTCGAGAAGTATCTGTAATATATAAGTGTTTGTTTGCAAAGAAAAGCTCGGGAGACTTTACTGGGGAATAATGACACGGACAGGTGCCACAAGGAGTGTGTATTCGTATTGGTGAATGTGAGGCAACTGCTTTTGCTGGGGAATCTGGGGGGGTATTCTGTATACTGCTGATGAATTGTTAATATTCACAGGTGTTTGATTCAGAACATGGCTTATGCCACATGTTTGATTTTTGCCGTAATGCTCTGTATTAAACGGAATGCTACGCTTTGTGGGTGAATATGATGCAAATGCCATGATTATGCAAAGATACCAAACCGGGATTCGGATCCCGCTGCTGTGTAGATCTCCGGTCGATCTGTTTGAAGTGGGCATCCCAGCTGGGGATGAGACCATTGGTAGATCTGATGAAATGATTCTGCTTGGGGAAATGGGTCAATGATAGACCTATTCCCGTAAATGAGGGACCCAGCTGGGGTCTGTAGGAACTTTCTTCACTCTGTTGTGATTCCCTTCGTGCGTTGCTCTTCTGGATAGAGGCTGAAACTTTGCGGGGAGATGGTTCCCAGGCTTTTTGTATTTGGATGAGGAGGAGTAACGGATGGCAACTCAGTTGGGGAGAAACAACAAGTGGCAACTCAGCTGGGGAGAAAGCACTTGGGTGCTAAGACTGAGTGAGTGTTAATTTGCCAGCTTGCTAGGATGAAGCTTTCATGCCCCGTGTTGCGCTTTTGAATACCTGCAATCCTGCAAAGACAGAAAAACGCACAAGTAATCCCGAGGCATCCCTTACCGGATTCCGTCATAGGAGTGAGACACTCTCGAGAGTAAGTATATTTCCTGCAAACACGTGGTTTTTATTTTTTGAGGATAAGCATCTGTATTTATGCAATCAGTTTTCTTTTAAGACATCAGACATTTTTGCAAATAAAATGAAGCAGCGAGGTGAGACTTGACTAAAAATCTGTTTTTATTAATTCATATGCCCTGAATTGGCAAGATACAGTCAAAGAAACATATCCCCTGAAATGAGGAGATTGTTACAAATTGAGAAACAAAATGCTGGCAATGTTGATGATGCTTCAAGGAGCTTCCCCTCTTGCTATGACTCGTATGGCTTTTGACGTTCTTCTCATCTTGCTTTCTGAAGAAGGCTGATTCTGACAGAAGCTTGGTCCTTTCGAAGCTTAACCGGTTGTACGTGATACAGACGAATTCAGAATGCAGTTGTTCGCTTATTCCCTTATTTTGCATGGATCGCCCTTTCGGGTTTTCAATCCATCGGGATACGCATTTTTGCCTGAGTTGTCCAATGCGGCTTTTCAACTCAGCGGGTGTACATTTTTTATTTATTTCCCTTATTTTTGCCCGAGTCTTTTATTCTGTTTTTGACTCGCCGGGATGCCCTATTTTTGCCTGGACTTTCATTCTGTTTTTATGTCCAGCGGGTCATTTTTATGCGAAGTATTTTTTAACTACATCTGAATTCACAGGGGACGGGAAATCTTCACCATCCATGGTGCTGAGCATCAGTGCTCCACTAGAGAAAAATTTCTTTACTACAAATGGTCCTTCATAGTTTGGAGTCCATTTGCCCCTGTGGTCTGTATGAGGAGGGAGGATTCTCTTCAGCACAAGATCTCCTACTTGGTACTCTCGGTGCCTGACTTTCTGATCGAAGGCTCTCTTCATTCTTTTCTGATACAACTGTCCATGACAGATTGCAGCCAATCTTTTCTCTTCAATCAGACTCAGTTGTTCGTATCGGGACCGGACCCACTCTGCTTCGTTCAGCTTAACATCCATCAATACCCGTAGAGAGGGTAATTCAACTTCAACAGGTAGGACTGCTTCCATACCATACACAAGCTGATACGGTGTTGCCCCAGTGGATGTTCTGATTGACGTGCGGTACCCATGCAAGGCAAATGGTAGCATCTCATGCCAATCTTTGTAGGTGACTACCATCTTCTGCACAATCTTCTTGATATTCTTATTAGCTGCCTCAACAGCGCCATTCATCTTTGGCCTGTAGGGAGAAGAATTGTGGTGTTGGATCTTGAAGTCCCGGCATAGCTCAGCCATCATTTTGTTGTTTAAGTTGGAACCATTCTCAATAATGATTCTCTCGGGAACTCCGTATCGACAGATGATATCTCTCTTCAGAAATCTGGCTACCACTTGCCTTGTAACATTTGCATAGGAGGCTGCTTCAACCCACTTGGTGAAATAGTCAATGGCGACCAGGATGAATCTGTGGCCATTTGAAGCAGTTGGTTCAATCTTGCCAATCATGTCAATGCCCCACATAGCAAAGGGCCAGGGTGAAGACATCACATTCAAGGGATTGGGAGGTACATGCACTTTATCCGCATAGATCTGGCATTTATGGCACTTCCTGGCATAAGCACAACAGTCGGCATCCATTGTGATCCAGTAATAACCTGATCTTAGAAACTTTTTAGCCATGGCATGCCCTCCAGCATGGGTACCAAAGGATCCTTTGTGCACTTCATGCATTAACAAGTCTGCTTCTGTTCTATCAACGCATCTGAGGAGTACCATATCAAAGTTTCTCTTGTACAGGGAACCATCAGTGTTCAGAAAGAAACTACCAGCAAGCCTTCTCAAAGTTTTCTTATCATTGGAAGATGCCCCAGGTGGGTATGTTTGATCCTCCAAGAAGCACTTAATGTCATGGAACCAAGGCTTATCATCTTTAACAACATCTGCTGCGAACACATATGTTGGTCTGTCAAGTCTGGACACTGAAATCTGCGGTACAAAGTTGGCAGCTTGAACTTTGATCATTGATGAAATGGTAGCCAGAGCATCTGCAAACTGATTCTCGTCCCGAGGGATATACTCAAGCTTGACCGTTGTAAAGAAAGTCAGTAATCTTCTTGTATAATCCCTGTAAGGTATCAGATGATCCTGGTGGGTGTACCATTTGCCGTTGGTTTGATTAACTACCAGAGCTGAATCTCTGAATACAGTCAATGTCTTGATCCTGAGGTCAACGGCTTCCTCAAGACCCATAATGCAAGCTTCATATTCAGCTTCGTTGTTTGTGCAGTTGAAGGTGAGTTTTGCCGAGAGGGGCATGTGAACTCCCTTAGGTGTAATGAGTACTGCACCAACACCACGACCATTCATATTAACAGCCCCATCAAACATCATAGTCCATTCTTCTTCTGGGTCAGGCCCTTCAGTGTGAATAGGCTCTTCATGATCTTTCGCTTTTATGAACATGATGTCTTCATCAGGGAAGTCAAATCTCATAGGCTGGTAGTCATCAATAGGTTGCTCAGCAAGATATTCAGACAATACACTACCCTTGATGGCTTTCTGAGATGTGTACTGGATGTCATATTCTGTGAGAATCATTTGCCATCTTGCAACCCGTCCGGTAAGAGCTGGCTTCTCAAAAATGTACTTGACTGGGTCCATCTTGGAGATCAATAAAGTAGTGTGGGTCAGCATATACTGTCTCAGTCGGCGAGCAGCCCACGCTAAAGCACAGCAAGTTTTCTCGAGCAGTGAATAACGTTGTTCACAGTCGGTAAACTTTTTGCTCAGGTAGTATATTGCATACTCTTTTTGACCAGACTCGTCATGCTGGCCTAGCACACACCCCATTGACTCTTCTAATACTGTCAGGTACATTATCAGAGGTCTTCCTTCAACTGGAGGCATAAGGATTGGTGGTTCTTGCAGGTATTCTTTGATCTTGTCAAAAGCCCTCTGGCAGTCTTCATTCCACCTGACCGTCTGTTCTTTTCTTAACAGCTTGAACAAGGGTTCACAGGTTGCTGTAAGGTGAGATATGAACCGTGAAATGTAGTTCAATCTGCCTAGAAACCCTTGAACTTCTTTTTCAGACTTCGGTGCAGGCATTTCTTGAATGGCTTTGACTTTATCAGGGTCCACTTCAATCCCTTTCTCGCTTACAATAAAACCCAGCAGCTTACCAGATCGCACCCCGAATGTGCACTTGTTGGGGTTCAGCTTCAGTTGGTACTTCCTCAGACGCTTGAATAGTTTCAGCAGATTTACCAGGTGGTCTTCTTCCGTAAGGGACTTGGCAATCATGTCATCCACATAACACTCGATTTCTTTATGGATCATATCGTGGAATAATGTTACCATAGCCCGTTGATATGTTGCACCAGCATTCTTCAATCCGAATGGCATCACCTTGTAACAGAACGTGCCCCAGGGTGTGATGAAGGTTGTCTTCTCCATGTCTTCAGGTGACATTTTGATCTGATTGTATCCTGAAAATCCGTCCATGAAGGAGAATACCGAGAACTGAGCCGTATTATCAACCAATACATCAATGTGAGGTAATGGGAAATCATCTTTCGGGCTGGCTCTGTTCAGGTCCCGGTAGTCAACACACATCCTCACTTTGCCGTCTTTCTTAGGCACAGGTACAATATTAGCAACCCACGGTGGATAGCTAGTCACAGCAAGGAACCCGGCGTCCCACTGCTTTTGTACCTCTTCTTTGATCTTCATTGCCATGTCTGGGCGAGTACGGCGCAGTTTCTGTTTAACTGGTGGGCAATCTTCTCTTAAAGGCAGCTTGTGCACAACAATATCGGTATCCAACCCTGGCATATCCTGATAAGACCAAGCGAACACATCCACATATTCTTGAAGTAGGTCAATTAGTTGTTTCTTCACTGAGTCTTGTAAGCAGGCCCCGATTTTAACTTCTTTCACATCTTCATTCGTACCAAGATTAATCGTTTCTACCTCCTCCTGATGAGGAGTGATAACCTTCTCCTCTTGTCTCAACAATCTGGCTAACTCTTCAGGAAGCTCGTAATCTTCTTCAACCCCTTCATCAGCTTGATTGATCGGATTGTCAAAGTCATACGAAGTCGTAGCCGTGTTGTTGTCGGTGCGGTCTGGAAGGCACTCTCTGCAAGGGTTCAGTTTGTTCATTTTAGTGATTGATTTTAATCTTGTTTAGAAAAGTGAAATAAAAGTTGTCATTTTGAAAACATTGCCATTTATTTTTTGTACAAAAAGAAAAATGGAAAAACAGTGAGTGGAAAAGAAAAAGACTCATTTGCAAAAGATGTCTGATATTTCATTGATTAATCTTGTTGCACAAAAATTACAGATGGCCCGATTACAAAATGAGTCTTGTCATCTTGGGCAAGATGCAAGACTTGATGCATGCTTAAAATATACAGGAAATAATAATTACTCTGCAGGAGTAACCCTTATAATTTCCTGGGAAGACCAGTTTGAGATACGGCTCCCCGGGATCCTTGGACGTATCCAGCTCTCCAGGTTGCGCTCATCTTCCGACTCATCTTCCAAGTTGTTGACAGCATCAGGGGTGAGAATCCCCCACTAACAAAGTTGGGCTTCTTAACAGCCTCTGCTTGATCTTGTTGAGTTGGTTTGTAACCCAACCCAAATCTATCCTCTTTCTTCTCCACAGGCAACAGCTTGCCCCAGCCTTGAGCATTCCCTTCTTCCACAACCCTCCGGGCTTGTTGGTAAGATGTCATGGAAGTCCCAAGCACAGCAGATGTTTCATTAATATTCAGGGCCTCAAACCCTTGACTCATCGTTTCGTGGATCTCCCCATCCATCTCAATATATTTGTATGTAGCCAGATGGCTAACAAAAATATCTTCCTCTCCACAAATAGTAACGACTTGGCCCTCCCACTCGAATTTTAACTTCTGGTGAAGGGTAGACGTAACTGCGCCAGCGGCATGAATCCATGGTCTACCCAACAAACAGCTGTAGGCCGGCTGAATGTCCATCACGTAGAAGGTCGTTTTGAAAGTTTGTGGGCCAATCGTCACAGGCAACTCAATTTCTCCCAGAACTGATCTCTTAGAGCCGTCAAAAGCTCTCACTACCAAGTTACTGGGACGTAATGCCAATCCTTCATATTCCAGCTTCACAAGGGCCTTTTTGGGTAAGACATTGAGGGATGATCCTGTGTCTACCAGCACATGGGAAAGAACTGCACCCTTACACTCCATGGTAATGTGCAAAGCCTTGTTATGATTGCGACCTTCCGTAGTCAAATCAGTGTTGGTAAATCCTAGTCCATTACTAGCATTAACATTTCCAACCACAGCTTCCAACTGATTGACCGTGATCTCTTCTGGCACATAAGCTGCGTGCAAGACTTTTAGTAGTGCGTTCCGATGAGCCTCGGAGCACATAAGCAATGATAGAATGGAGATCTTGGAAGGCGTCTGGTGAAGCTGGTCCACTATCTTGTAATCACTTTTCTTGATGATTCTCATGAATTCATCAACTTCTTGATCAAAAGGTGTTTTCAAAGCTTCTTTAACAATTTGCTCTTCTTGCACCATGCTCTTCCCTTTTGCCTTGGCAGCAGCTTCTGCTTCAGCAGTGGGTCTTTGAATTTGCGGGGCAAAGAGACGTCCGCTTCGAGTGAAGCCTCTGCCTCCCCCCACATTGTCTATTTGTGGTGAAGAAGTTGATGATTCAAAAGTGATTTTCTGTCCTTCGCAGTATAGATCGGAGCCGTAATGCCAAGGGATGGCATTACTGCTTTCATAAGGTACTGGTCCAGGCACTGTGATAGTGACTGGACTGATGGCAGCTGCAGAAGGGACCATGATAGTCTGTGGATCATAGTATATTGTGACTGGTGCTCTGATAGGAGTGGCATTTTGTGAGTTGTAGGCAGAATCATTTGCAGGATCATAATAAATCGTAACTGTTGAGACACTTTCATTGTTTGCTGCTGATGTTGTAGGAGACACTGATGATTGGATGGGTGTTGCTGTTGTAGGAGCTTCTGAATGAAGGGGTGCTGAAGTTGTAGAAGGGGATGTTTGTTGATATTTGGTCCGTTGAAGTAACAGATGAAGCATTTGTTGATGAAACTGAAGAGTTGTTTGGAACAATGGTTGTTGCAGTTGTAGAAGATTCGGGGACTGTTATTAAGGAGATTGCTGGATTGGTAGGTATTGATGTTGTGATTTGAAGCAGGCCACTCTGGATGAGACCATCTATGCCATCCCTCAAGTTATCACACCCATTCACTGAAATGTTGCAATAAGCACATCCTAGCTCACATCCAGGGAACATTTGACATTCAAGTAGTTGAGCTTTAATCTCTACCAAGGGTGTCCGAATCTGACCCACACTGGTTATCAAGTAAGACGGCTTATCTTCCTCGATAGCGTTGATTCTGGGTCCTCCGTGGTGTGGCATAGGGTTCTTGTTAACATTTGGTGGTGGTGCAAAGTTTAGGGCTTTGGAATCCACTAAATCCTGTACTTTCATGTGCAAAGCCCTACACTTCTCTGTACTGTGGCCAGGTGCATTTGAGTGAAAAGCACATCTGGCGCTGGCGTCATAATTTCGGGGTAGACTGGCAGGATCTGGAGGTGCCAATGTCCTTAGCTCAACCAGGTTGAGTTTTAGGAGTTGTGGCATAGGGCATAGGGATCGGATCGATCACCCTATTGGCCTGAGAAGGTCTCTGTTGAAATGGTCTTTGCTGATTGTTGTTGCTGGTATTGTTGTTGTTATAATTTCTCTGAGGAGGATACTGAGTTTGTTGCTGGTAATTTTGTTGTTGTGGTTGATAAGCTGGTTGAGGATGAATTGGAGCGGGAATGGTGACTGCTGCCACAGACCTATGAACATATTGGGGTCTGCCCCTGCTGGCATGGATAGCATTGGTCTCACCAGTTCTTCTTGGGCCTACAAAAGGCTTTCTGGGGTTGCTGGACAAGCTGGCACCGTTGTCAGAAATTTTTCCCATCTTTAACAGGCTCTCAATTCTTTCCCCGGCTATGACTACATCTGCAAAGCTGGTAGAAGAAAAGGCAGCTAGCCTATCAATGTATGTCCCTTGGAGGGTGTTCATAAACATATCAGCCATCTCCCTCTCTGACATGGGTGGCTGGACAGCAGCAGCAAGCTGTCTCCACCTCTGGGCGTACTCTCGGAAGCTTTCTCTGGATGATTGTGACATTCCCATCAGGAGGGTCCTGTTGGGAGCCATATCCAAGTTGTACTGATATTGTCTGATAAAGGCCTCAGCCAAGTCCTTCCAGCACCTGATGGTTGCTCTAGTCAGGTGAGAGTACCATTCCCTTGAAGCTCCTGTTAAGCTATCTTCAAAATAAAACATCCATAGCTTTTCGTCCATGGTATATGCCTTCAGCCTCCCCAGAAAGGATTGCAAGTGGGTCCGCGGACAGGAAGTCCCGTTGTACTTCTCAAAGCACGGTGGTTTAAATTTATGGGGAATCCTGACCCCGTCCACTAAGCCCATGTCCATAACATCAAAGCCCAAAGAATTCTGGGACTCCAGGGATCTCAGTTTCTCAGCAATCTCATCTAGCCTTCTGTCATAGGCTTCCTCCCCAGCTCCCATCACTGTGAACTGATCTTCCTGGGGGTCTTCTTGTAGCACTCTGCCTGCAGTGGCAGTCCCTTGCACATTAGCAGGGATGTTGATCTCTGGATGAAGGTGGGGTCCATAGACTGGAGGATTAACATGAGGTTGCACTCTCTCATTATTGCTTGTCCCAGCAGTCCCTAGATGGGGGTCTTCCTGATTCTGCCTCTCTACCAGTGCTCTTAATCTCTCTTGGCTTTGAGCCATATTATTCATCACCTCCATAAATTGTGTCATCTGATTCCTCATTTCCAATCTCTCATTGGCCATTTGAGTCCTGACCTCTGTAAGGTCCTGCTGTACTTGGTCCATTTGTATACCCGGAAGGTTGTTGCGGGTTGGATATCTGTGTGGACGGTTGAGTGGAAACACCCGACGTCGAGCAATAGTTCCTGAAGTCACAACAGAGTTAGAAACAACAAAACAAAAACCTACAAAACAAAACAAAAGGTTAGTATGCAATGCAGTATGCTTATTTGTTTCCAAGGTATCCGGCTTGGCACTTGGTTTTGACCTTTCCAGACCCTTGAGGAAGATGCTCGTGATGTTGCTTGAAGAATTTAAATAAAACAAACCAACACATATATTACAAAAAGTAAATGATACATAGTTTGTTTCTTACAATACATGCCCTCTGAGGGGTCAAAAATACAACATAAAGAAAAATACATGAAATGAAAGCAACAACAAGCAAAAGTCAGACTCCGAGACCAAATTCATCCTCCTGAACTTCCTTGAGAAGTGCTTCAGTCACAGGATCAGCTGGACGCTCTGTGAGATTCCTGATGAGGAGATTCCTGGTAGTAACAGCTGCAGTTAGTTTCTTGTGTCGATTCTGGTCTTTTGACCTCTTCACACCAGCTTTAATCTTCAACTCTGAGATCTCTCTCTGGGCTGCTGCCAGGGCTTCCTGTTGCTCTTTTGCACTAGCTTACAGCTGCTCGATCTTGTCCTGAGTCCTCTTATCCTCCTGAGTACGGGCTTCGGTGATCCTGACTCTCCTTCAGATACAAATCAGTTCTAGCTCTCTGGAATTGGGCCTCTTTGCAAGCATTCTTCAAAATCTGTTATCCAGCCCTTGACTTCTTGATGTAGTCTTCTGACTTTTCAATCCTGGCTAGATGCTCCACCTTTAGCTTCTCTAACCTTTCAATGTCCAGCCGACCATCACTCCTCTCCCAGAGGGTCTTCTGTAGAGCCTGAGTCAGATTCTCATTCCTCTCTTTCAATTTCTCAAACTCCTCTAAGCTGACAGTTGCTGGAGGTGGTGCTGTGGAGGGTCCAGGCACATCTTCAAGGGTGAAGGGCATCCCAGAAATTTGAGCCCTGGCATGAGACCACTCATAGTACTGAGCTGAGGCCACATTGTTGCATCTCCCAAGAATGGTTACCCCTTTAGTCTGTACATTGTCCCAAGCCCATGATGCTTGCCTGACAATAGCCAGATTAGGCTTGATCTCACAATAAAGGGTCTCAGCCAGATCCTGTGCTCTAGGAGGGTGGACCAATGCATAGCCCAGTTGTCTTTTGAATAGCAGAGGGTTATAGTTGATGCAACCCTTCACTCCTATCAGAGGCACATTGGGAAATTGCCCACAACTAGTAATGATGTCTCTGCCCTTGGTGCTCTGAGTGCACCACCTGATATCATCTGAGGTTAAAGCAACAAGCCTTCTAGCCCAGTTCTTCTACTGGTGAGGGTTCAAGAATGCATCAGTCTTTGGCAAATGTTTGAGCAGCCAAGTATGGAACAAAGGAGCACAGCATCTCACTAATCTTCCCCTTTGCTTTTCATTCCTCTGGTGGACAGAGTAGTAGAAATCTCCCAGTAAGGTGGGCACTGGGTTCCTCAAGATGAAAAGATGGATTGCATTCTTGCTAATAAACTTAGGCTCATCTGCAAATAATATGACCCCATATATGCTAAGGGCCAATAATGCACAGACTGCCTTCCACTCCCCCATGGAGGCCTTCAGAATAGCCTGAGAGGTCAAGAAATCCAAGTGTAGACCAGAGACTCCAGCCTTGGCTGTCATGTTCTGCCCAATCAGAACTGGTTCCAGATACAATGCCTTTTCCACCTCTTCATTACTTGGAAAAGCAATCTCAGGGTTGAAGGGGACTCCACCCCTGATAGGTACACCAATCAGTGATGAATACTCTTCCAACAAGGGTCCCAACTGAAAATTCTGGAAGGTGAAGCACCTCAGAGGGGGATCATAGAACTGCAGGCAAGTATGAATCAAGCTCCTCTGTGAAGGGTCCAAATCCATAACCACATCAAGGATTCCTCCATAATGTTCTCTGAATAGTGGTATATGGTCTGGAGTAATCAGGGTCTGAATCTTCCGGATGCTAGCCAACTCAGGCTCAAAGAAATGATAGGAGATGTTACTCTTCTTGGGTGCCATGTTGCTGAAGAAGAGCTGAGACAGATGCTGAGAATAACACTGAAGATGGGCCACTGACAGGCTGAGACTGGTGATGCAGGTGACTGAAGCAGGTAGCTGATAGCTGAAGCAAATACTGATGAAGATAGGTCTATGCTGATGAAGGGGTCAAAACCAAGCCAAAATGTATGATGGATACCCTGAAAAACAAATAAACAAATGTTAAAATGATGCAATGATGATGTATGCAAATGATATGCAAGGGTTTGTGACTGAGCTGGATCTGATTAACCGCCTTGATATAGGTCCATGTATGTTCAAGAAATCCAGATGAAGGTTCATAAGTCCAGTAACCAAGGTGGGGGACTCAAATAAGGAGTCACATGTCCAGGGTTAAAATCACAAGAACTGTTCCAAAATGGAGTACTCTTAACAATGTAACAGGGTATGTTGAGGTTGAGGGCACCTGCAAACCTGTAAACAGCCCAACCCCCCTTACAGGTGATGTTCTAAAACAAGGATCCTCAGACTTGGATCAGTTATGAGAAGTGTAAACACTTCTAACCCGGAGGTACAGTGTTTACAATAACCATAAAATATCCTCCTCTAATTCACCTCAGTTTCTGAAGGTCAATACTAAAGGTCATCCAGACTTAGCAGGCTTCCCAGATAGCCCTAGCACTATAGGAAATCTGTAGCACAGAGTTCTCAAGAAGAAACCCATATCTGAACCGTGTTTCATATTCCCGCACCAGACCGAAATGGAATGGGAAAGAACATGAACCACTCTAGCCTAGGTGTCACTCAGGTCCCACGTATAGGACCTCAACTCTCAATGGAACACCCACCCACCAAAGCAACAAAACAGATCCAGCCAGCACAGTATGATAGTATGATATATGTAAAGCTACAAAGAAAGCAATAAAACAACTGTACATAAAGCAAAAATAAATACAAATACAAGCACAGATAGCACATAACACCCCAGTAAACACAAATCAATCAAGCGCTAGGAGGAACCCACAAAAAGAACCAGAAGCCCTGGTTACAGTATAAGGTTCCCCAGCAGAGTCGCCAAGCTGTCGCTCCCGATAAATGGGAAATGGCCTAGATAAAGGTACAGACGCGAACGGTCGGCGAAAGAGGGATGTGAGAACACACGGGAGTGAACTCACAAGGAATGAATAGAGTCGCTAGCTAGGCATTTTTATCCCGGAGGAAAGGCAATGCTGCATAGACCTAGAAAAAGATATGGATAAGACGGTTGCGAACCAGAGAGACTGAGAAAGGGGGTTGGTTACAACCTGGGAAGGTATTAGCACCCAGATTGTCCGTCGTACTCGACGGGATCCACGCTTAAAAGATTTGTGTTTTAAAGGGGTAGTGTCAGTGTAATTTGTGTATAAAAGAGGCTAGAAAAGATGTACAGGTGTCAGTGTGAAAGAAATGTGAAGTGTGAATATACAGTGTCAGTGTAAGAAATGAAAGGAATGCTCAGGAATATGAGGCTAAAAGAATGATACTGAAAAAGGGGGGAATATATAGAGACTTTTGTTCGATAACAGTTAAGTTATGCCTACGTATCCTCTCGTGCAATGAGGAAGTCAGAACACCGTAGTTCGACCCAAAGAGACTGAAAGATGAATTGACTTGTGAACTGCTTACTTGCCTATGCTCAAGTGTATGATCTGTCTGGCACAGATGCAAACCGTCTTGCATTAGAAGGAAGAAGCAAGTTCTCGTTTATGAGTGAATGAGATGAGAAAAGAATCCCGGAGGAGACGATTATTGTTTGTTTTTGAGTTTTCAGTCTTTTATTGCTTTTGAAAGTTTGTCATAAGTTAATGAGCTTAAGCCTAAACCAACGGATTAGTAAACTCATCACATCCTCCCTCTGATTAGGGGTAATGAGAATACCTTAAGTGTGAAGTCAGCTTCTCACACTTAATCACCTTTGATGTAGGATTAAGATCATTAACCTACTTGTGATTATTTAGCTGTTTTTGGTGTTTTTGTTTAGTGTTAAGTAATGAGATTAAGCCATAATCAGGGATTAAACAGACTCATTACACCATCCTAATAGAAGGATAATAGATGAGAATGTTTAAGCTGAGGAAAACTCCTTAACTTAATCCATGATTAGGGATTAAACTCATGACAAAACAAGCCTTTGGTTAAGTGGATTTTAGTTAATGATATGATAAAGAAGTGAGTTTTATTGTTTGTAAGACAACTTGAGGGGGACTTGTCCATTAACACTAGGGTTAGTCCTTCTTAACCAATTAAGGAAGAATTAGAACCCTAATGCAAGGCCCAAGTTACAAGCTTGATGTCTTGATGATTATTAGATGGATTGATTAAAGGAGTTAAACACATTAAGGGTTTAACACTTAGGATTAAAGTTATACACTCCATCCTAATAGAAGGATGCAGGCATAAGCTTAATCACAAAGCCTTAAAGCCTTTAGGGTTTAGTCCCTGATTATGAGGTGAGAAGAGAAGACTCAATGAGACACAAAGGTAAAACTAAGTGGGGGACTAATCAAAACCCTAATTATTGTCATGATTGGTTGTTCCTAAGGTTTGTGAGGTTTAAGAAAGAAGTCTGCAGAGGAACCACCAGGAAGCAGATGAAAGGAGCAAAGAGAAAGCAAAGTAACTTGCTTCATTCAAGAAGTCAAGTCACTTGAGGAAAGAAAGCAAGAAGAAGAAGAATGAGCAAGCTCAATCTCAAACACAAGATAAAATGCAGCAATGATGCATAAGAGAGATGAAAAGAAAATGTGAGAAGTGAAGGCAAATTCACTTCTCAAAGTTGCTTACCACCTGAAAAGTTAGTGAAAGAAATGCAATGCAATGCAAAATGAAATGAAATGGCATGATGCAAACCAAAACCAGAAGCATATACATGATGATAATGATGCTATGGGATGATGCAAACATGAAACAACACATGGGAATGATCATACAAACTTATGGATGCAAATGAAGCAAGTTAAGAACCATGATCATACATGAAAAGTTATGAAATGCAAATGTCATACAACATGGCAAATGCAAGATGCAATGATCAAACATGCTTTCAATATGTCTTAAGATGTCTTATGAATCAAATGGATGCACAAAATGTCATGGCAAGTCATAGTATGTAAGCAAATGCAAGATGGATGCATAAGGAAGCCCAAATTAGGGTTTATGATCAATGCATCAAACAAAAACCAAAATCAGAAGCAAACATCAAGATGAAAAATTGAAAATGCATTCAAAGGAACCCTAAACCTATACTAACTCACTGCCCAAAGGAGAGGTTCCAACTCTTAACCTAATTAGAGTTATGAATTTCCTAAGATCTCTAGGGTTTTAGGGTACCTTAACAAGAAAAATGCCAAACAAATGGAAAATGAAAGATCAAATCATACCAATTTAATCTCACAAACTATATGTTAAACAAAATGCAATGCAAGAAGAATCAAAGTCCAACTCTCAATGGTTAGGCAGAAATGATTTTTTGAAGTTTGGATCAAAATAATGCCTTGAAATGATTTTAATTCCATGAAAAATTCTCAAAAGACATCAAGATCAAAAAAGAAATTTGGTTTGAGGGTTGGACAATGTTTCTAAATGATTATGAGGGTTTCATGAATTTTTTGGTGATTTTTAAATACTTAAAAGGATTTTTAATTAATTAATTCTCATTAATTAATTAAAAATAAACTTTTAAATGATTTAAAAATATTTTTTAATGCAAAAAATAAAAATAAAAATGTTTTTGGTTTCTGAAATTAAATAAAAGTTTGTATAAAAAATTTCAGAATTTTTAAAAAGGTTTTGCTATTTTTAAATAAATGCACAAATTAAAATAAAAGAAATGAATTAAAAATGAAATAAAAGGGGAAGTATGCGCAATGGAGGGCCAGGATTGATTCTGGGAAAGGGTAGTTTGACTTGGCGCGTAATCCAATGGTCTCAATTCAAATCTGGATAAATTAAGTTTATGAATTAATTAATTGGATTTAATTAAGTTAATAGTGATTAGGGTTTCTGAGGACACATCCTGGCCACTCAAACGCGCGCCAGTCAGCCTAAGTCAACGCATCCAACGCACTAGATTCAAACATCAATTAATGACACTGATTAGGGTTAATGGTTCTCAGGTGGCCGGAGAAGACTTCCGGTCGTCTTCTCCGGCGAACCAAAACCCTAGGTTTCACTACAAGCCATCCCACTTCAAATTAAACACGGGGAAATGATCCTCTAACATCCTAGAACACAAATCAACCCTCAAACAACATTTAAACTCCATGAATCAGGCAAATCGAAGCAAACATTTTTCACGGGAGAAATTTCAGAGCATCAATACATCCTCATTTTTCACTCATTTCAATTTCAAACACATCATTATGATCAGCACAACATACACTTTCATTTCATAACAAGAAAAACAAGTTCTGTGAGAAAGTGTTCTTGGCCATACCTGAGCTGGAAAGCTTCAATGGTGAGCTTCCAGAGTCTCCCACTTGTGCAAATGAACTCCCTTGACCCTTCTGAACTCAATGGAATGCCTCAAAGCTCTTGTGAATGGCTGATTTGTGAAGGTGAGTTCTGGTGTAGCAGATTTCACAGTTGTGTTCTAGAGGGTTTCAAGCTGTGTTCATGGTGGATTCTGGTTCTTTTGAGTGTGTATGATTTGTTGGTGAAGAGAAAATGGGTGTTTGATGGCTGGAAAAAGAGATTCGAAGAAGAGGAGTTTTTGACAGATTTTTGTGAGGGCTGTGTTGTGTCTTGTTTCAATGGCCAATGAGTTGCTATAACACTCCCATGATGTGTGAGTAGCCTGTGGAGCAGGTCAGTAGAGGTGGCTGCACACTGTTCCAAGAGTATGGGGGTTTTGGCCAAAAAGTCAAGTTGATTTGTACTTGCAGCATGGGCTATGGCAGCAGCAGTCTAAGGGCTTGTCTTGCTTCAGCTTGAGTCAAGGATGACCCTTGGATTGCTTGTGAATGTCTGCAGCATGTGGATCATGAGCTGTGAGAGATTTTGCAACTTGCCCACTTGTGTTATTTCATGATTTTGTGTTATGTACATGAGATAATTCTTGCTGAATTTTGGTGTATGATACTTCATTTGATCATGGCAATGCATAGAAACCAATTAGTGATCACACAACTCATGGGAGAATGATTTTGCCAAGAATTCCTCTTTGCATCTTTATGAAAATGGCTTATGGATTCTTGAAAATCAAGTCACACAAATGAGAAATTCCTTGGGCCAATTCTGATTTTATGTCATGTGTAGCATTGGTATGATGATTAGAAGTCATGTTGAAGTCACACAAAGGCTTGCCATGAGAAATTGCAAGTTTTCCATTTGGTGCATAACTTGAAATTTAGTGATTTTTGCCAACTTTGATGAGCCATAACTTTTGATCCAAAATGAATTAGGTCATGTTCTTGTACTTTTTGAAAAGGGAAAGATCTATTCTACAACTTTCATGACCAAAGTTTTTCCATTTGAAGCTTTTTTGAATCAAAAAGTAAAGGTTGAAAAAGTTGCCTAAAATGACATTTTCATTAAAAGTCAAACTTTCCCAAAAAGTCAACTTTGCAAAAGACTTGAAATTCTTCAATTTTGTGAACTTCTAACATCTTCCATGATCAAATAAAGATCATATACACTCAAAATGATGAAGAACACCCTTTGGTTGGGTCATTGGGGGCCTCAGATGCCCTGATTTTGCACTGACTTGCTTGAAAAGTCAACTCTTGATCAGATGACTTCCCCATGGAATTTCTTCATGAAAATTGATATGCATACCCCCTACACCATATAGAGACCAATAGAAACAAGAATGACCAAAAAAATTGGAGTTATGGCCTTTGAAACCAAAATCCTAATTTTAGGTCAACTGTGCAATCAAGCCTGGCTCTGCTTCCATGCCATTTTCAGTTCTTGTGATTCCTTGACATTCTTGACTTTGAGAGGATATAATATGGTACTTGAACACACATGGACCCCTTTGAAGTGATTGATTACCTTTGGAGTGGCTCAAGAAGCTCTTGGATTGCTCAGATCACAAACCCTAGATGCAGATGACTTTGAACTAATGCAGTGAATCAAAAATGTAATATGAGATGCTATGATTGAGTTTATGCATATGAAAAGATCACAAGCCATGGTGTGAATGGGTAAGGGCAAATTTGGGGTGTTTACAGTACCCATAGCTTATTGGAACACTTTCCCAAACCTCGAAGTAAACTTCGGATCTCTATCCGACACAATGCTAGATGGAACGCCATGCAACCTCACAATTTCAGCAATAAACAACCTTGCAAGATGACTTGCCTTGTACGTAGTCTTAACGGCTAAGAAATGCGCAGCTTTCGTTAGTCGATCCACAATCATCCAAACATAATTATAACCACCTTGAGTACTCAGTAAACCCACTACAAGATCCATAGAAATATTATCCCACTTCCAAATTGGAATATCTAAAGGTTGTAACAAACCACCTGGTCTTTGGTGCTCGATCTTCACTTGTTGGCATACCGCACACTCCGACACAAACACCGCAATATCCTTTTTCATATCGGTCCACCAATACTCTTTCTTTAAATCTTGATACATCTTCGAAGAACCTGGATGTATCGTAGAAGTACATTTGTAGGCTTCCTCCAAAATCTTTCTCTTTAACATAACATCATTCGGAACACAAATCCTTTGGTTGAATAGGATAGTCCCATCCAACGCTCTTACAAAACCCGGTTATAGTAACATCTCTTGCAACTTCTCATCTAGAACTTGTGCTTATTGAATTTCGTCCCTCGAGGTAGAATTGATATTCAAATTTCCCATTATCACACCATTCGGAGTCCATACGAACCGAAGATTACGATCTCGAAACTTCTCCAACAATGTGTACTCTAACACCATCAACTCGGCACCATGAATCACTTTTTGGCTTAAAGCATCCGCCACTTTGTTTGCTTTTCTGGGATGATACTTCAAATCCAAGTCATAATCTTTCAAGTATTCCATCCACCTTTTTTGCCTCATATTCAATTCCTTTTGATAAAAAAGATACTTCAAACTCTTATGGTCGCTAAACATCTTAAAGCGCACTCCATACAAATAATGCCACCACACTTTCAGAGTAAACACCACGGCTGCTAATTCCAAATTTGGATTTGGATAATTCCTCTCATGAACCTTTAATTGTCGAGAAGCATAAGCCACAACTTGACATTCCTGCATAAGAACACCTCCTAATCCCATCTTGGAAGCATCGCAAAACACTTCATAAGACTTGTCAGGATCGGGAATAATCAACATCGGAGCAGTAGTCAATCTCTCTTTCAAATACACGAAACTTTACTCGCAACCAGAATCCCATTTATAAGCAAAATCCTTTCTAGTAAGCTTAGTAAATGGTAACGCCAGCTGAGAAAAACCTTGGATGAACCTTTTGTAGTAACCTTCCAAACCTAAGAAACTTCTCACTTCCGAAGAATTCCACGGTCTCTCCCAATTAATCATGGCTTCAA
This sequence comes from Lathyrus aphaca, assembly GCA_963966055.1. Taxonomy (NCBI): domain Eukaryota; kingdom Viridiplantae; phylum Streptophyta; class Magnoliopsida; order Fabales; family Fabaceae; genus Lathyrus; species Lathyrus aphaca. The sequence continues at coordinate 457,528,154 of OZ014524.1, read as the reverse complement.
TCTTTGACGGATCCACTACTACACCTCCCTAAGATATAACATGTCCAAGAAACTTGACTTCTGACATCCAAAACTCACACTTTCTTAACTTAGCAAAAATTTGCTTCTCTTGTAGTATCGATAAGACAATTCTTAGATGTTCTTCGTGCTCTTACAGAGTACAAGAATAAATAAGAATATCATCAATAAAGATTATAACAAACTGATCCAAGTAAGCTTGAAATATCTAGTTCATGTAATCTATAAAAATAGTTGGAGCATTCGTCACACCGAAAGGCATCACTAGAAATTCATAATGACCGTAACGGGTTCTGAATGTAGTCTTTGGTACATCGGAACTCTTTACACAAATCTGGTGATAGCTCGATCTCAAATCAATCTTCGAGAACACACATGCTCCTTTCAATTGATCTAAGAGATCGTCTATCCTCGGCAAGGGATGCTTGTTCTTGATAGTAACCTTGTTCAACTTACGGTAATCAATACACAACCGCATACCACCGTACTTCTTCTTCACCAATAACACAGGGGCTCCCCACGGTGAAACACTTAGTCTCACAAAGTGTTTCACCATCAAATCCTCTAGTTGACCCTTCAATTCTCTCAATTCAAGTGGTGTCATCCGATAAGGGGAAACAGATATAGGAGTTGTCCCCGGTATCAGGTCAACTGAGAATTCAACTTCTCTCACCGGAGGTAAGGAAGTGACATCCTCAGGAAAGACTTCAGGAAATTCACAAACTATTGGAATATTCAGAACTTGCTTACTATTACCCTCCTCTTTAGTAAGGACCAGTAAAACAGATTTCTCTTTCTTAAACAAAAAGTTTACCATTCCAACCGTACCTTCTAAGATTGTTGTCAACACATCTTTCGGAGGAGCTTCCATAGATGGAATAAGGATCAACTTCTCTTCACACCCAATAAACACAAAATTAGCAGATAACCAATCCATTCCTAAAATAACATCGACCTTCTTAAGGGGTAGACAAATAAGATCAATTTGGAAAATCCTACCATCCACGAACAAAGTACAATTCTCACACATGAGAGGTGTCTCAACGGTTTCGTCCATAGCGGTGGTAACCACCATAGAAGGAGATAACGGAAAAGTTCGTAACCCAAGTCGCTTCACACAACTAGTAGACACAAAAGAATGTGTTGCTCCACAATCAAATAAAACAAGACAAGGATGTTCATTAACAAGAAATGTACCCACAATAAGAGAGTTGTCGGCTTTGGTCCTTCTAGCATCCATGGTATAAACACTTCCTTGAACTTGATTCTTTCTCTGTGGACAATTTCTAGCAACATGTCCTTCTTTCTGACAATGGTAACAAATCACACCATTCTGATCACACTTTCCATAATGATTCTTATGGCACCTAGAACACGTAGGAGGAGTACTAGGTCTAGGATTCGTCACTTGCTTCCCTTTAAGGGTTGGGGCCTCAGCCTAAAAGGTTAACTCGCCCTTCCACGATCACTTTGAACAACTCTTACAACACTTGCTTCAGTTTGTGCCTTCTTCAAACTATGCTCAGCAACATACCATTGTCTCAACAATTCAGAATAAGTAGTGAACTCCCTCTAAGAGACACTATGAGAAATTTTAGCCCTTAGCCCAAACAAGAACTGATCAATCTTCCACTTTTCATCTGGAGCATACATAACTTGCCTAGAATAAGTCGCCATGTCTTCAAAATTTTATGCATAACTGACCACAATCATGCTTCCTTGCCTAAGTTGCTGGAATTCAAACTCTTTCTGGGTCCTCAAAGAACTGGGAAAGTACTTCTCCATAAAATTTGCCTTAAACCGTTCCCACACCTTCGGAATCTCTTGCGCAACCATGAGAGTAGAAGCATTCTCCCACAACCTAACAGCATGACCTTTCAATAAGTGTGAGACAAAAGTCAACTTGTCCTCTTCACTACACAACACGATTTGAAAGATTTTCTCTATACCAGTTATCCATTCATGAGCCTTCACCGGATCCAAACCACCATGAAATTCTTGAGGATTCATGCGGAAGAAATCAAGGAAAGTTCCACCTTCAGTTGTAGGAGCAACCACCTGAGGGTGAAGACCCTCATTCATCTGATGCATCATCTCTTGCATAAACTGGTGTTGTTGTTGCTGCATCTCCTGCATGAACTGGAACATAGGAGCATTCCCTTCACCACCCGGCTGATCTTTAACAGGAGGAGTGGCACTAGGCCAACCACGAGTTCCACGCCTACTAGCCATATCCCTAAATGTCCTCAAAATAAGATTAAGTTGATCAGGCTCAATACCATAAATATAACATTTAGTTCTACATCGAGATTGCGTATATGAACGGAAAGAACACTTATAATATTCCAAGGCTAGGTCGAGGATACGACTTGCTCTGATACCAACTGTAATACCCATATATAAAAAGACATACATCAAAGCATATTTTTCATATATAAATTTTAGTTTGGTAGTGAAATACAACAAGTTCTCAGTAACACATTGCATAAATATAGTCACTACAACATTAGGTACCAATACAAAAGGCTATAAATAGTACAAGATGTTCACAAAATAAAATGTCTAAGAACTAGATCTGAAGATCTCAAAAGTCCACAACGGAAGAAAGCCATCAAACAAGTAAAGATAATCAAGTCGCCTTATCCTTACCCTTTACGGAACCTGAAGTACATGAAATAACAACATCAACACGGGGTGAGATAAAACATCTCAGTGAGTTCCCTGTCTTAGTTATCTCGGCTCTAAGGGTTCAATTCCAACAATTTCAAGACTTACCCACTCTCACACAAGAAACCGAAACCCAGTGGACCCAAGGTCCATGCCTACTCTCAATACACAACAAGTGAAACATCTACCTCAAGCCTTTACGGATGCTTCCCGTGGGACTAAGGATAACCCACCTCAAGACTTACTCGAGACCTTACAGAGGATTCGATATAACACTAACCTCAAATCTTTACGGATGCTTCCCGTGGGACAAAAGGCAACCCACCTCAAGACTTACTCAAGATTTACCGCACAACTAATGTAGTACTCACCTCAAGTCTTTATGGATGCTTCCCATGGGACTAAAGGTAACCCACATCAAGACTTACTCGAAACCTTACGGAGGACTCGTAACATACACGCCTCAATCACTATCCACGTTTTACTGACGGTACCTCAAATCTTTACGGATGCTCTCGCGGAACGCAAAGTTGTCTGTATCGAGACTTACTCAAGACATTACGGAGGACCTAGTGCAATGCAAACCACAATTCATGTTAGCTTAAGGGAATCCTAGATACCTCACAAGTTGTACCTTTTCATTTACAATGGCTCATACTTTCCAATTTAACATAATTTCGGTTATTCAAAAAGTCGGGTAAAAGTCGGGCGAAAATATTATTTCTCAGCATCATGTGATAGTATATATTTAGCTTCAAAATTATATGTGGAACACTAAAAACGAACACTCGGAACAAACATTATGGAATAAAACACAAAAATAAAACATAAAACCTTCAGGGTCGCTAAGTAAGGCCTTGCTCGCTAAGCGAGCTTCACTATAACAGAGACCCTTTTGCAGAAACAACATGTTCGCTAAGCAAGCTCTGTGATTTTTCAGAAAAATAGCTTACAGGAACTTCATCCAAATGCCACAAATTCAACCAAAAGTCACCAAAACAGAGATACCGACTATCAAACATTATTATTATCACATACTAACCAACATACTCTTTATTTAATCGAGTTTTAACCGTTATACTTTCAATTTCTAAGATTTTTCAACAAAAACCCTAAAACTCATAACTCTAAACTCAACCAAAAATCTAAAATGAAAGCTTCTAACTAATAACCCACCTCGAGAGATGAAGATTTGCGAAAAGAATGATTCTATTCGACGGACGGATGATGAATATTGGTGGATTGGATCTCTAGGGTTCACTTCCTCTTCTTCTCTTTTCCTTCTTTTCCTCTTCCTTACTAACTTCTTCTTTTTCCTTTTTCTATGTTTCTCTTTCTATAAAAACATAAAAAGAAAACTTAAGTCTTAAAGAGGGGAAAAAAATTTCGTACCGACGGGTCCAATTAGAGAGTATCCAAAAATGTCTCTGTAATACCAATTTAATAAAACCTATGAAACCAATAATATTAGTTAATCAATTTAAATTCCTCGTTTGCTCCAAATAGTTTTTGTTAAATTTACTCAAAGCAACCCGGAATTCTATTGACATTAATTAATATTACTCGGAGAGTTAAATAAATTACGGGGTATTACATTCGAAGAATAGGGAAGCCTAGTCTTCGAGAACATCAAAATGTCATAGATCAATATCTCTTTCCAAGCATTAGCCTTGACCTTTTCCATTTATTCTAGCCAGAGGTCGAAACATTGGAATGAAGGGATTGCTCTTACCAATCGAAAGTTTCCCTTCATAAATGACAAATATAGGGCAACCTGCTCAGCTGAGGGCTCACCTTCAATGGTTTTTTCTTTTTCCCTAAGGGTTTAGTCTTATGATAGGATGGGAATAATTCACTCAACTTGGAGTCATCAACAGGAACATTGGACAAGGGTCCATAAATAGTAGTTTGTTTACTAGAAATGATAAGAGGAATTATTACCTGGGACTCATAGATATACCTTTTTCCACTTGAAGCGGTTCAGGCGTGAACTGCTGGTTCTTCACTAACTTAGACCAAGGAATCTGGGTAAATGGAGGAAGTGGAACGTTGCTTAGAGATCCCTTATTCTTCTGAGTCTTCTTGCTTTGGGAAACTTCTTGGTTGGAAGCCATTGGAGAGAGTGGAGGAGACAAAAGTTTTTCTAAGTTCTTGGAGGTTTGAGAGAGAAAATAAGGTTTCAAAAGTTTCGGAAGCATAAAAGTGTGAAAAATGGGATATTTATAGACTTTTGGAAGACTAATGGTTCTCAAATTACCATTAAGACAAAATCTTGTTAGTGGGACGCGTGTCCGCCTGAGGCGTTACTTTGGGTGGTGGCAGTTATGATTTGACTACAAAGGTATGGTTTCAAGGAAAAACGTAATGATGGCTTGTGATAAAGTGGTTGCTGAAGAGACGTTTTGTAAAAACCATTATGGCATGACGTCACAAGCGTGGTTGTTAGAAAATGAATAGTTTCTTGATCGTGGGTTGGTCAGTTATGACCATACTGTTGTGCCATCGAAAGATGGGTGTCGAAAGTTATGATAAAAAAAGGACCTTTCTGTCAGCTAGGTCAAAAGGACATTTTTGGGGGACAATTTGTTAGCTCCTAGTTTTGACACCTAGTTGACTTCAGGAAGCATTGACTTTAGCATCATGTTTTTTTGGAAGAAATAAAAGGCTTCGACTAAATCAAAGTTGAAGAAGCTTGAGTCGAAGATACAGTGAATATAAGGACGTGGACTTAGAATATTTTCTAAGTATAAGAAATGTGTTTCGACCGAGCATTTTTTGGAGTGGTAAACGTGCAGCAGTTGGGATTCAAGATTGGAGGGAAACTTATGGTTCTTTCAATTTAAAAAGGGGACAAGTGACGCACATTGGAAGTTCAAGAACATGTAAAATGCCAAGTGGCACGTTTTTAGGAGTAAACTGCCAATAGCAGTTACCTTTGACTAGTATAAATATAGTTATAATGCTAGAATTGTGTGTGAATCATATTGTATAAGTTACTCCATAAACACTCAAAATACCCGTGTGTAGAGAAACGAGTGAAAGCGAGAATGTACATGATGGTATTGCCACCCAATTTCATATCAATGTAATTTACATTCAAGTTTTTACTTGCTTTCTTTACACTTATTTGCAATTTATTGTTTCTTTACTTGCTTTCTTTACACTTCTTTGCAATTTACATCTCATTTCACTTTACTTTTGACTTTAATTGTTTGAGTCTTGTTTATTTTTATTTTCTCTTTTTTACCAAAAAACTTCATAAAGTTTTTCGAAGAGTTTATGACATTATTCCTGAAAAACAATTAAAACTTATTATAGCACATGTCCTAGGATCAATCTGGTTGATCCTGTGAGTAATTGAGAACATTTCTTTGTTTTAAGAGGAACAACGGTTGTTGACAATTTTTCAGGGTAAACAGCGTGACCCCTCAGCAGCTAAATTTTCCTTTTTGCCAGCTTCAACTTTTTCAGTTGCCTTCTCGTCGAAGATGGCGTTGCATCTTGGGCATAGTATTGCCCTTGATCCACCCACTTGGCATTTATCTTGGACATCATTCAGACTTTCACCAACCCTTGGGTAAACTGACTCTAGTTTTTCCTCAATGTCCTTGTCCTCACCTTCAATTGTGTCGACCATCATACACTCCATGTTTTCGACATGGGGTGTGTTAGGGAAATCTTCAGTAACTTCCACCATCATACAATCATTCAACTCGGAATAAAACGCTTCTTCGACTTTTAGAGGGTCGGTGTCGACATGCATCTTTGGCTTTTCCCCAAATTAAAGTATGGCATCCTTCAAAGCTTTCAGCACCAAATCCCTAAAAAGAACACATTGAGACGTTTTATGACCAAGATAATTATGAAATTTTCAAAATCCACTCTTATTCTTTTGATCTAAAGGGGGGTCTTTTAAACCAGGTGGAACAACAATTTGACCATCTTTTACTAGCAAATCGAAAATTTCACTACATTTAGATATATCAAAGGTATATGTTTTAGTGACATATTTGTCGGATTTCCTTGTTTCGACAGGGTCTTTTCCGCTTGATGATTTCAATACATTACACTTATAGGGAGGTCCTAACTTAAGTTTAGCCACATGAACCTCACATTCGTCAATGAGTTCTCTGTCGTCGGATGAGAACTCGTCGCTTGCAAAATATGTAACTTTCTTATGGAATTGACCATCCTTAGACTTCTCAGCTTTTAGGCTTTCGATCTATCGAACTCTAACTGCCAATTGGGCCATATCACTAAGGTATTGGGTATCCAACATCTTTCTGATTGAATAATTAAATCTGCCCGCGGCCATTTTGACTAACTCATGTTCAGGGACTTGAGTAAAGCATCAAGCTTTTAAAAGTCTGAACCTATTTAGATATTTTTCGACTAACTCACTCTTCTTTGATTTCCCACTAGCCAATTCCTTTAGACTAATCTTGGACTGTCCCATATAAAATTGTTCGTAGAACTATCTTTCAAGTTGAGTCCATGTGTGAATAGACTGAGGAGGAAGCATTTTAAACCATGTAAACGCATTTTTGATAAGGGAACTAGGGAAATATTTCATTTTTAAATCCTCATTGTTGGCTATATCCCCGACTTCCTCCTAGTAATGTGCCACATGTTCGAGTGTGGACTCTTCAGTCTCACCAGCGAATTTGGTGAACTTTGGGACTTTTCATCCCCTAGGAAGTTCAGTTTTTAGCGTGTAATTAAGTAATAGGGACATGTAGGTTGGTCGTCGAAGGTATAGGTTGGCTCTATTTCGAACTATAATACTCTCTATTATAGTTTCAAGGTTCGGCTCTCCGACCATGGCATCATGACGGGCATGTCCCATCACATCTCCTAAGTCTTGATCTCGACGTAACATCACGATGGGAGGATTTTGGGCCACCTTGGGTATTTGTTCAACATCTTCGTAAGGTTGTTCTAGAATCTCTTCGTACTCCTCTTCCTGTCGGACTGGTGTCTCAGGACGAGGAGGTGGGGTTCGACGTCGTGGGGCAGTTAGTGCCCCCAAAAGGTCCCCTATTCGAGTCATTTGAGTTGCCAGATGTTGGTAACTCTGTGTCGAGTCCTACATCAAAGGTCTTAAAATGGTCGCCATTTGTTGCATTAACATATGGACCATTTCATGGTTACTCTCATCCATCTGTTGCCTTACGACGGCTACAGAGTTAGGAGTAAACGTTGGGATCGACTGAGATAAAAAATTATATTCGGTCATTTGACCGTATTGGTTCGTCAAAGGCCCTAGCCCTTAGTATGGAGAGAAAGCTCCTGACAAACTATCTGCAAATGTCGAGCCAGAGTTGTGGAAACTTGGCATGAATTTGGGAGGCATACCCAAGGTTTTGGAAAAAGGCATGGTGAAACTGGGCCCTTGTGGCCCCAAAGATCTACCTACATTCAGCCTGATCGGTTCAGGTCGAATCGGAGTAGTGGTCGGTCCACTGGTAGTAGTCGGTACTGTTGTCGAAACGGGTTCAGTTGTGTTCATAACAATTGGACTTCCTGTCGAAGACGATTCTTTGTTCGGACGTGGTGTTACCATTCTGCCACTACGCAATTGCATATAACTAACTCAACGGGTCCCACTGGGCGTGCCAATTTGTTTGCATGTGGATTTTGCACGAACAAGTCGCTGGCCTCCTCTACGAGAGGTTTACTTTCGGGACCGGCCAAATGAGTCCCATAACTGCTTTATCTGATTAGTTATATTGTGAACTCTTTTAATGTAGAACAGTGAGGGAGTTTTTGTGTATATTTTTGGTATTTTTGGGTTTATAGCAAACTCTCGCGGAATTCTTGAATGAAAAGGAAAAAAGAAAATAAAAACAGGATAAAAAAGGATAAAGACAAAGGCAAGTATTTAAATTGACGTGGAATTAAAATAACTTGAAAAACATAAGTGTTTAGACGCTATCATACATTTTGTATAGGGGATAACTTGTTTCTCTGACGCTCGGTACTTTGAGTGTGTCCCTTTTACAATGTAAAGAAATGCGACCTTGAATAATGAAAATGAAATCTACATATATAGACATAAAAAATAAATTTTCGGACACTCTCCAACAAATCAGGCTTTGACACATGTCAACCCATTCTCCTGGTAACCACCCACTACTTTGTCCCACTCTTTGGAGTAGTTTTCTTGCAACTTTTTGGATCTCTTCGTCGAGATGCCTTCGACCCAAGTGGTTTCTTTGGGATGTGTCGAAGTGCTTCGACTTCCTTATGTACTTCTTCATCTCTTATATTTCCTATCGATCCCTTTGTCAAGTTCCTTTTTCCTCTGGCTGGGTCGAAACTCTTTCCTCTGGAATGTTCATGGTTTTTCTTCTAAACATACTTTTTTGAACAAGTCAAAATCTCTATCCAATAACCAATAGACGCCATATCTAAACAATAACCATTTCATTTTGTGACCAGCTTGATGGGCTCCACAAGCCCCACTATGTACTTTTTATATGGCTAGGTATGCTTATGAGTCTCCTATACACTTGAGTAAAACCCCTTCTGAGGTTTTCTTCATGAGCTCATTTCCTATTAACACATAACTTATAGCCTTGTATTTCATCTTCCTATCAATTACTGCGAGTCGATTTTCTAAGTATTTTATGATGGGTCGCCTCCAGTCTGTCGTCAACAATCCGTCGACAACGAGGACTTTGTTGTACTGTGTTTCTTTGGCTTCTAAACCATCATAAGCTTGTAATGGTGGTGCATTCGATGCCATTTTCTCTTGAACCTCAATGAAATCCTTCAATTTGTCCTTCGATACTCTATATCCTAAAGCAATCTCCGCTAGATCATTCGCCTCCCGGTTCTCCATTATGGGCACGTGTACGATACTTGCTACATCAAACTGCTCTAATAATTGTTTTTCCATAACAAAGTAGGCTAATAAATGTTCCTTAATACACTTGTAGTCTCACGTGAGCTGTTTAAATACTAGCTCTGAGTTACCCTTTATCTCCACTCTCTTTGCCCCTAGCTTCTTTAGCATCATACTCAGTCTCATTGTTGGAACAATTTCCTTTGACCCAACATTTTAATTTTTTTGGGAGGCCTTGTGGGGAGACTATCAGTACTCCTATGCATGTTCCATGCTTATGACTCGACCCATCAAAATACAACTTCCACGGGTTGGCGTCAATTATGAACACCTGAGGTTCGACTACTGCATGGTCGACAATGAAGTCGGCCACAATTTGACCTTTCATGGCTCTTAAAGGTTTGTAAGTTAACATAAACTCAGTTAATGCTAGTGCCCATTTGCCTATTTAACTGTGTAGAATAGGTTTGGACAACATATGCTTGATGACATCGAAATGAGACAAAACGTAAACATCAACAAACTTTATATATCGCTTCAATTACATACATAAGAAGTACAAATATATGCATAATTTTTCAATCATAGTGTACCTAGTTTTAACATCTATCAACATTCTATTGATGTAATAAATGGGTCTTTCAACACCATTGTTGTCATCTTGTGCTAACATGCTTCCTATGGTTGTATCCAATGCAACAATATATAATCTCATATTTTTATTCGCACAAGGTGACAATAATATAGGAGGCTTCGCCAAATATTCTTTGATTGTGTCGAACTCCTCTTGTTTCTTCTCTCCCCAGTGAAACTCGTTGTCCTTCTTGATCTTTAACAATGGCAAAAACACTTTTGTCTTGCCACTTAGGTTGGATATAAACCTTCTCAAGAAGTTGATTTTCCCCAACAAAGATTGAAGCTGCTTTTTCGTCGAAGGAGGCTTGAGATCTAAAATAGCCTTCGTCTTGTTTTGGTTGATCTCGATGCCTTTCTTGTTGATAACAAAGCCCATAAAATCTTATGCACGCATACCAAAAGCACATTTTAGTGGATTCATTTTTAATATATATTTCCTCATTCTCTCAAAAGAGCATCTAAGGTGATCTAGATGATCTTTCTCCGAAGAGGACTTTATTACAATGTCGTCAATATAGACTTGCATGAACTTTTCTATGAAGTCATGGAATATTGTGTTCATGGTTCTTTGATATGTGGCCCCGACATTCTTCAGGCCAAAGGGCATTACTACCCATTCATATGTACTTATGGCTCTTGGGCATCGAAATGACATTTTAGGAACATCATCCTCTGCTATGAGGATTTGATTATACCCTAAGTATTCGTCGAGCATACTCAAATACTCAAAACATGTGGCTGAATCGACGAGCATCTCTGCCACAAGCATTGCATATTCATCTATGGGTGTCACATTGTTGAGATCTCTGAAATCAATGCAAACGCGAAGTGTTCCATTTTTCTTAATTACAGGAACTATATTAGCGAGACATCTGACATCCCTTGTAGTTCTAATGAACCAACTTTTAAGCAATCTATCAATCTCTTGCTTGATCTTCTCAATCACCTCAGGGGAAAACCGTCGAGGCTACTGCTTGATTGGCTTTTTTCCTGGCTGTATGGGTAGACAATGTTCCACCATGCTTTGACTCAGACCTGGAATTTCTGCATAGTCCCAAGCAAAACAATCTCGTTATTCTCTCAATACTTCGACTAGCTTAGCCTTCATTTTTGACCCCACCTTCGTACTTATGTATGTGGGTCTCTTTGTGGTCCCATCTCCAAGGTCAATGTCTTCGAGTGGGTCTTGAGCCTGTATTTTTTGTGGCTCATTTGTTGGGTCCTTTTCGAACCCCAAATGTCTCGTTGTCATAAATGCAATCGAGCCTCCGACTTTACGAAGTTGTTGTCTGGCCCAATTGCCCACAGGTTCTAGCTTTGTTAGTTAGGATTTGACGCTTCCTATTCTCCATAGCCATTTATTTTTCGTTTTAAGCCAAGTAGGCTAAAATTCGAGTCATACTTTCTGACTCATAGGTCATTTTCATCGACCTCAGATCACCTTGTAGGTGGTTGTTCACTTGACTCCTCTGGTATGTCAGCATCATCCCAGACAAAACCATGGTCTGGATCCAACTTTAACATGCGGCCAGTTTTGATGGAGGTGTAAGAACCTGATACATCATCACTATGGGCCATGTGTTGCTAAGTGCGGATCAAATGACCTCTTCGATCCTTTGGTGTCGTCGACCTTATAATAGCTTTGGTCGACTTCGATGTTCTCGATGATACCATCTTTTCTCCAGATACTAAGTCTTTAGTATAGGGTAGAAGGAACTTCCCTTATACCATGAATCCATTATTTACCTAATAATAGGTTGAAGTTGGCTTTAGAGTTGATCACCATGAATAACGTCGACCTTGTGGTCATTCCCACAACCAAGTCAACTTGGATTACTCCCAAAATGTTGTTGCTCTTACCTTCATAGTTGAACAAAACCATCTTGTGTTGTCGAAGGTCTTCGTCGGTCTTTCCAATTTTTTTAATAGAATATAGGGCATTAAGTTCACAGTTGCCCCACCATCTACAAATACTTTGTTGATTGTCGTTCCGTCGACCTTTACCTTTATGAAAAGAGGCTTCAGATTGTACATCATGTCAGAACCAGGTTTCTCAAACACCACTCTCTTTTCCTCGACTACCCCGTTGTTCATGACGTAGTAGCATAAAGGCTTATCTTCCAGAATCTTATTTGCCACAAAATCTTCCTCTGCTTCCGACACTTCGGAGACAATGTCATATTTGGTCGGAAACACAGGTACGATGGCACAGTTGACGACGAAGTCTTCCCCATAGGTATCGTTGTTGGTTTCATCATACATGTCTTCATTGAAGTCATCTTCTGGTGACGAAGTATATTCTTCGTCAGACTGAGGTGAATATGTAGGCTCTTCTTCGTCAGATTAGGGGGTGTATTCAAGTTCCTTCCCCTTTCCGATTGCAGGAGTACATTTTGCCTTTTGTTTGGATTTTACCCTTTTTCCCTCAGAGGTTCCAATAGTCAGCATCTGGTTCACCATAATCTTTCCTTTTTCAACCCACCTTGCTTTTGGGGGTTGCTCATTTGGTCTAGGGGCTTCTCCCTTCCTTGGTTGAGATGTTGATGTAGGTTCTTGGTTTGGCTACATGTGTTAGGAAAACATTATCATGTGTTTTGATGTCTTGTAAGATGTCTCTGACATGCTTGAAGAACATTTGTGCAGGTTTTGTTTATGATGTCAGATCAGATGTCGTAACATCTGTTGTATCTGATTTGGGACATCCTGATGCAAAAAGTTTTGATTTGATTTCTGCATATTTTTAGCAGGTGTTTATTTTTGTGTTTTGCTTAGGTGTCTGCGAAAATCAAGGAAGTTTTGCTATCAAATACAGAAGTTGTTCTGTGTTTGCTTTGGAGATTTTGAGGATCTTTTCGTCCTTGATTTGGAGTAATTCTTGTGATCATATTTGTGGAAGTCTTTTATCTGATCCAGGCCCATTCAAAATACTCTATAATACTAGATGTTTAATCTAATTATAATCGTGTGGAATATGTATGTATTGTGAAGCTTAATGCTTTTGAGATTTAGGGATTCCTTGTGTGTGTGTGTGTGTTTTTGTGAGCCACTCTATTATCAGTATAATATTAGGGTTGGACTGAGTTTATTAAGTTGTATGTTGTCCACTCTAAGCTTTTAAGCATGAGTTTTTGTTCTTGATTGAAGCTTTTAAGCAAGATCAAGTTTTTGTTTTGGAAGAGTGTGCTTCTTTTCTTTGTAAGGTTTTGTTTGATTATCACCATGTGTGATTAATGGGGAGTGAGAGGGGTTTCTCTTATCTAATAGTTCTTAACTGGAGGTTTAACTCTTAATTGATACTACTGATAGTGAATTTCCTTCCTGGCTTAACTCTTAGTGAGGAGTGTAAACTGGAGGTTTAACTCTTAATTGATACTACTGATAGTGAATTTCCTTCCTGGCTTGGTAGCCCCCAAAGTAGGTGTGTTTGCACCAGACTGGGTTAATAATTACTTGTGTTATTGCCCTTTTAATTTATGTTTTATTTACCTTGTTAATGTTCAGATATTAATGTCGTGACATCGCTTTCGACATCACATATCTAATACCAGAATTTCAATTGGTATCAGAGCAGGTCTCCTGCTCTGCAAGGTTGTTAAAATCTCGATTTAAAACCTAAACTCTCCGATTTTACGTTTCTATGTTGGCATTTGGTGTTAAATTTTAGGTGAAATCGTATTTATGTAAAATCGTATACTAGAACGATTTTATACGATTTAAATTCCTCTGAAATCTATAAAATCGTGTAAAATCTTTGGATTTGACTCTTTGACTTGATTTTACCTTCTTTTTCTTAAAATTTAAAAAGCTCAGTCCAATAAAACTTCTCCCATTTTATTATTTTATTCACTTTAAATAACCTATTTTGTCATTTGACATTTGACTTTTCATTTACTAGAGCATTGAAGATTATATTTTTTTGAATCCTAACGCCACTTCACTTGTACAACGTCGAACCAGAACTTCAATGACAATATTATGTGAGTTTTATTCTTTGATTGATAAATATCTAAAAAGTGAGTCTTCTTCACAAATAAAAAATAAAGCAATGTTATGTTACTATGTTATGATGTGATTGTATGTAACTTTGATTGGTTACTATGTTTGTTACAGTGTTGCTAGTTTTATTATTTTGTGTCTTTGAGTGCTACTATAGTTTGTAATATAAGTGACTCTTACAATGTTTGATTATTTTTATTATTTTAATAAACCAACTTAATAGAAGTTGATTTGATTTATTATGTATATTCTTTTAGTTAAAATTTATTATTTAAATTTAATTATTTTTCTTATTTTAATTTAAATTTAATATTATTTTAACATGAGGTAAACTCTATGATTTTACGTATCGATTTTACCTAGCTAAAACGAGTCAAGGTAAAAACTCGATTCTGACAACATTGTTGCCCTGTATCTGGGTGAGATATAGGGAAGTTACTTTCTGGTATAATGGACAAGGATGTGAGATTCTTAAACTCCAAACTTGACCAAATGACCAAGTCTATCAGGATGTTGAACAGTAGTTCAGAGACTTTAGATGAGATTCTGCAAGTTGGAAAGATGGGTGGAGATGTGACTGGTCTAGGGTTTGACAAAAGAAAAGAACCTAGCTCAGATCTTGCTTACTCTGAGCTTAAACCTAAGATATTGAATCAGATATATCAACATCATAATAGAAGACCTGAAAATTACATAAGAGGAAATTCCCATAGATGGAGGTGTCACTATTGTGGAAAGTTTGGTCACTTGAAGCCTTAATGTTTCAAACTCTATGGATATCCTAAGCCCTCCCCTCAGTGTGTTCTAATTCAAAACATACCTAAGGTTAGAAAGTAATGGATTCCCAAGGTTGGTACCAACAACTTGATAGCTCATACCTCTCTCAGAGTTTCAACAAAAAATGACTGGTATTTTGACAGTGGATGTTCAAGACATATGAAAGGTGTCAAAAATCTGCGGGTGAATATGAGACTATATGCTACTAGTTTTGTAACTTTTGGTGATTGAGCCAAAGGTGAAATCAAGGGAATTGGACAGCTGGACTGCTCAAGAGTGCCTAAACTTGATAATGTGTTACTTGTAAAGGGGTTGACTGTCAATCTAATTAGCATCAGTCAACTATGTGATCAAGGATTGAAAGTTAATTTCTCCAAATCTGAGTGTCTTGTTACAAATGATAAAGGTGAATTAATCATGAAGGGAGTCAGATCTAAGGACAACTATTATCTATGGGTGTCTCAAGATTCTAGTTATGTATCCTCTTATTTTCTTGCCAAAGAAGATGAAGTTAAACTCTAGCATTATAAACTTGGACATTTGCATCTGAAAGGCATGAAGAGAATCATATCCATGGAAGTTGTTAGAGGAATTCCCAAGCTCAAAATTGAAGAAGGAAGAGTATGTGGAGAAGGCTAAGTAGGAAAACAGACTACGATGTCACATCAGAAGATCCAACATCTTACCACTTCAAAAGTCTTAGAACTTCTTCACATGGATTTGATGGGACCTATGCAGGTAGAAAGTCTTGGTGGAAATAAATATGCTTATGTTATTATGGATGACTATTCAAGATACACTTGGATAAATTTCATCAGAGAAAAGTCAGATGCTTTTGAAGTTTTCAGAGATCTCTGTCAAAAACTTCAAAGAGAAAAGGAAAGTAATGTTGTTAGAATCAGAAGTAATCATGTGAAGGAATTTGAGAATTACCAAGTTCGTTGAATTTTGCTCCTTTGAAGGAATTAGTCATGAATTCTCATCTCCTATTACTCCTTAGCAAAATGGAACTGTAGAACACAAGAACATAACTATACAAGAATCATCTAGAGCCATGATACATGCAAAATAATTATCTTATCATTTTTGGGTTGAAGCAATGAATACTGCATGCTACATTTAAAACAGAGTCACCGTTAGGAAATGTATTTCATCTACACTGTATGAATTATGGAAAGGAAGAAAACCTACTGTGAAATACTTCCATGTCTTTGGAAGTAATGCTACATTCTAGCAGATCATGAACAAAGAAGAAAATTAGATCCATAGAATGATGAAGGGATATTTCTAGGATACTTTACCAACATCATATCCTATAGAGTATACAACTCTAGAAGTAAAGTAATGTTGGAGTCTATAAATGTTGTTGTTGATGATCAAGACTTAAATAAAGAAGTTGATGTCCTGGATAATGTTGAAACATTTCAGAATGCAACTCCAGTAGAAACTGAAGACAAAAGTATTGATGAATAACCCTCTAGTTCTGAGCCTGAAGCTAGTCAGACCAACAAGGGTCCCTCTATCAGGATTAAGAAAGATCATACTAAAGATCTCATCATAGGTGAGCTGGATAAAGGAGTCACTACCAGATCAAGGGAAATAATCTCTAACTCATGTTTGGTGTCAAAGATAGAGCCAAAGAATGTTAAAGAAGCATTAACTGATGAGTTATGGATCAATGATTGTAACACCCCAAATTTTCCCTCTTCATTTTAAGCATCATATCACATCATATTCATCATGAACATATCATTTTCTTAGCATCCTAGCATGGAAAGATGAGGCATAACATTTCTCATGACCTAGCATTAGGCATATGATCATCTGTGGAGGTTCTTGAAGCATCACAAGCCATGACAAGGGGACCAATGGTTTTGTACAAGTCCTATGAGGAGTCTACATTGCATTTACAATGACAAGTTCATGTACAAAAGCTCAGAAGGTTGGAAGATCATCAGGGAATCCAGGCTAGGGCAAAGCTCCTACATAATGGACCTAAACTAGGGTTTGAGATTCAAACATGAAAACCTCAAAAATTTGGCCATTTCATTTGGGAAAAGTCTTTTACATGTTAAGAGGATCCTAGGTACCAATTTTGGTGAGAAAATTCCTTGTGGAAGTCAAGTATTTCTTCAGTTGCTTGCAGATGAAGTAATTGGTCAACTGTGCCTTAAAAAAGTCAACTGTGTGATTTCAATGGTTCCAATCCCATTTTTCTAGTAAAGGGATGTTCTTACAATGTTATAAGAGGTTTGGAAAGTTCAAAGATCAAGAATCATGAGGTTTTGAGGTGATTTGCAAAATTGGTGCAAAGTAAGTTTTGAGAAAATGCCATTTTTGGCAAGTTTTGCCCTAAAATTCAAGTGAGCATAACTTAATGAAAAATTCTTCAAATGGACCAAAGTCAAACATGAAAGTTGGAGATTAAGACCTCCCATTTTCAAAAAGTACAAGTACTTTTTCATAGCCTTCATGGTTGAAGATATATGGCCCTCGAAAATTTCATCCAAATTAGGGCAAAAGTTGAATTTTCATGCATGCACCAAAGCCAAAAGTCTTGAAACTCAATTTTGAGTGTTGGTATGGATCAAGTGAGGTTCCAATATTAAAATTCAATGCATTTGGCACATTTTGCTCAAAGAATTACACAAAATTCGTGCCAAGTGAGAATGTTATTCCATAAGTGTATTTTATGCATGAACATGAAAAAAGTGTGATTCTTTAATCCAATGGCCAGGATTCTTTTGGTTTGAAATCAAGGGCTGGATGGTGAGTGCACATGGGCAGAATGCAAAATAATGCATGAGGTTTACATGCTCTCATCACAAAATTGCAAAATTTGCAAAATCACTCAAACTTTTCACTCCCACGTGCAAACTTCCTCATTCTTTCAGCACTAATTCATGACACCATATAAAAGAGAATTAGGGTTTTAGAGTGGTTCAGTTCTCTCTCAATTCTCAGTTTCCAAGTTCTTGCAAAATTTGCATTTTCTCTCAAATCTCTTCACACACTTGCTCTCTCCAAAAAAAATCACAGATCCTTCATCCTTGGGAGCTCAGGGTCATATATCTCACCATTGTGCAAGCTATCTCTGAAGTTTCATCACCCTGCCATTTCAGGGCAGTTGGTTGCAAATCCTCAGATCCAGCAAGATTCAAGGCTCTAGTTGCATTTATTTTGCAACTAGAATGCATTTGGAGTGGATTGGCTTCATCATCTGGACTTCTAGTAAGCTTTATCAAGATCTGTAAGCTCAGGTAAGCATCCAAATCTTCAGATCTGGAAATGAAATTGGTTGTGTGCATTCTGATCCTTGATGTTCACTGATCATTCTGCTGGTTGTAGTTTTGAATTTGATGCATTATTGAGTGTGTAATGTAGATTTGAATTTTCATGGTCAAAACTGTTTTCCTTCGATCCATAAGATCCAGTGATCTATTGAACTTTTCATCACCATTTTTAAACTCAGGGTGGTGTGTTTACCTAATCTGTAGCTTCTTGTTTATTTTTATTGTGATTTGTTCATATTGTGCAATTTCCGGTGCCGGAGCCCTAGCTCCGGTCACCGGATTCTGGAAAACGTGTTCTAGGGTTTCCAAGGTTGAAGACGAATCCTCAACCATCAGATCTTCCATCTCAATGCCTGTGTGCGTGACACCTCATTAAGTGAACCACCCTCCCCTTCACGTGTTCTTCTCTTTCTATTTTTTTCTGAATAACCCTCATGTTTCTCACCTCACCATAACTCTAATACTCCCTCAGCTCTCATCCAATTAATGTGACACGTCATTTAATGAGTTGAAGCACATAATGCGTCAATTCCATCTGATGGTCTTTGTTTTTCTTTTTTTTCCTTTGAATTTCCACCCTTATTCTTATACACCAGCGCAACCCAGTGGGCTCAGACTGCTCTTCGCATCCCCTCTTGCATTGGGCCCAATTGTTTTGAACTATATTTCCTTCTATTCTCACCCCCAGCCACTTCTTCATATTTTTATTTCTTTTCTTTTATTTCTTTTTCATTCCATTTTGCTTTTCAATTATTAAAATTACTTCCAAGTGTCTAAAAATTCCAAAATAATTCATGGGTGATCAATTGAGTTTTCTCTAATTTTCTATTTTTTTCTTTTCCATTTTTTCTTAATTTCCACGTGTCAATTAATTCTTCCATTTAATTAATTCTTTTTAATTCCTTTTCAAGCATCATGCCTTGTCCAATTTCCATAGTGGCCATCATTTTGAATTTCTTGTTGATTCTTTTTGCTCTGGATTCATAAGAGGATGTAGTTCATGTGTGATTTTTCTCTGATATTTAGAAATTTGTTCATTGGGTTTTGGTCCTTGACTTGTGATGGAAGTTTCTTAATCCTAGTTCATGTTTATGTCCCCATTTGACTTGCATAGCTTCTGAATTTCTTCCAACCCTTTTGGCATCTTGTTATATCATGTTTGAAGACCATTTTTCCTAAGTTGTGGAATTTTTGGGTGCATTGTTGATTTGTTTTGAATTTTGGTTCATACCTTGTCCCATTTTGCTTCCTTTTGATCATAAGCTCTCTCATTAGCTTAGAAGGGCACTTGTGCCAACTTCTTCCTCTCATTTGGGGTCTCCTTAGGGTATTGACATCATTTTGGTCTTGGTTTAGGGTTTATGTCTTGAAAGTTTTGTGATTGGCTTACCTTTTTGAGTTCTTTCTTCCTTATGTACATTCACCTCATTTCTTTGCTTCTTCCTTTCCCATTTGTTTAGCTTTGTGCTTCTCTTCTCTTCATCTCTCTTGCTTCTTAAGCACTTCTTTGACTTGATTTGGTTCTGGTGTGTGCCTTGGGTTCATGTCTTGTGCATTTTGCTTTGCATCTTCTTAAGTTCACTTTGTTTTGCCATGTGATTCATGTTGCCTCATAATTAACTTGTTTGCTTCTTCTCTCATTCTTGTTTCTTGCATTTGCATTGAGCATTTGTATATATGAATTCACTTCTGTTTGTATGATGTTGGCATGTCATTTTATTCATTTTTTCTTTGCTTGTATGCTTATGTTGCTAACCTTTTCAGGGGCTATGGTAAGTGAGAGGTGTGGAAGTGATTCCCACATCTCCAAATCTCATCTCTTCTCTTCTTATGCTTACTTGTGCTAACTTTTGATTGTTGGGCTTAGGCCTTACTCATCCCTCTTCTTCTTTCTTCTTCTTCTCTTCTTCTTTCTTCCTTCTTTAGGATAGAAAACCACACTAACCTTAGGATATCCATGCATGACAACACTTAGGATTCTTTAGTCCCCCATTAGACTTTTACCTTTGTGATCCTTTTGGTGCTTTCTCTTCTCATCTTCAAACTTAATTTTAATTCACCTTAATAAATGTTGAGTACTTTCATGTGACATGAGACTTTACTATGAGATACTTGCACGCGTTCCGTTTCGGGGCGAGGTGTAAGTTATCCCTTGTGGTGGATAGGTCTTAGCATGAGATTACCTCACAAAGAAAAGCTAAAAGACACTTCTTAACAAAAAAATCACAAAATTACTTAATAAATGTTAATAGGTCAGTGTGTATGAGCCTTCACTTGTGGGACTAGCTTTGGGGATTTCCTCCATAGATAGGTGTGCTTCTTGTGCATTCCATTTTGGGATGATGTGAGATGTACACATCCCAGTGAGTAAGACTTAGGTACACTTACCTATGCAAACTCCACTCATAAAAAGCTTCTAAAAAACACTGAACAAACAATAAGCGTCTTTCCTTCGGGAATTCTTTTCTCATCTCCTTCGCTCCGTACGCGAACTTGCTCCTACTTGTCATTTTGCAAGACGGTTACGCACTCGTCGTCCGAGTCTGCAACACCTGAGCATTTACATAGGCAGTTCAAGCCTTAATTTGCAAGCAATCTTTTCCACCCCTAATTAGGGGAACTACGGCGTCTCTGATCCTCATTGTCCTGGTGAGGTACGTAAGCAGCGGGGTAGGGCCCGTTCGAGCACAATCTTTATTTTCCCTACATTTTTCCCTTTGTTTTCTTTCTCAGTTCCTTTTCCAGTTCAGTTTCTTTTCAGTTTTGCAGCAGCTTTCATACCCTCACCCTTTGAAACAGTTTTCTTTGCAAGCGTGGATCCTGTCAGGTACGGCGGACGATCTGGGTGCTAATACCTTCTCAGGTCGTAACCGACTCCCGAACTCAGTCTCTTTGGTTCGCAGGACCCGTGTCCTTCCTTTTCTTTTCTTCTGGTTTGTGCAGCATTACCATTCCCGTTCCTTCGGGATAAAAATGCCTGGCTGGCGACTCTATTCTTTTTCCGCGCCACTTTCGCTTTTGTACCAGGATGGAAATCCGGGGAGCGACAATGATGTGCAAGAAGAGTTAGCTCAATTCAAGAGGAATGAAGTTTGGGATCTTGTCCCAAGGCCTGAAGGATCAAATGTGATAGGAACCAAGTGGGTGCACAAGAACAAATATGATGAACATGGAGTTGTTACTAGGAATAAAGCCAGACTAGTTGCTCAGGGATACACTCAAGTTGAGGGAATTGATTTTGATGAGACCTTTGCTCCTGTTGCTAGAATTGAATTTATTAGATTACTTCTTGAAGTTTCTTGCATCTTGAATTTCAAACTGTATCAAATGGATGTCAAGAGTGCCTCCTTGAATGGTCACTTAAATAAGGAAGTCTATGTGGAACAAACCAAAGGATTCATTGATCCTAATTTACCTAATCATGTTTACAAGTTAAGGAAATCTCTATATGGATTGAAACAAGCTCCAAGAGCTTGGTATGAAAGACTTACATAATTTCTTGTTGAACATGGCTACAGAAAAGGTAGCATATATAAGACTCTCTTTGTTAAATAAGAAGGAAAAAAGCTCATGATTGCTTAAATCTATGTTGATGATACTGTGTTTGGTAGGATGTCTGAGGAGATGGTTTAACATTTTGTCAAACAAATGCAATCTGAATTTGAGATGAGCCTTGTTGGTGAATTAACTTATTTTCTTGGTCTTAAAGTCAAACAGATGGAAGACTCTATATTCATATCTCATAGTAAATATGCCAAAAATATTGTTAAGAAGTTTGGAATGGAGAATGCTAGCCACAAAAGGACACCTGATCCTACTCAACTGAAATTGTCTAAAGATGAAAAGGGTGTGAATATGGATCAAAGTCTTTATAGAAGCATGTTTGGAAGCTTATTATATCTCACAACAAGCAGGTCTAGCATTGCTTTTGTTGTAGGTGTTTATGTCAGATATCAAGTTGATCCCAAAATAAGTCACATCAACAAAGTAAAGAGAATTTTAAAGTATGTCAATGGCACATGTGATTATGGCATGCTATATTCACATGGATCAAATTCTATGTTGAGTGGTTTCTGTAATGTTGATTAGGCAGGTTGTGTTGATGACATAAAAAACACATCTGTAGGGTGTTTATTCTTGGGAAATACTTTGATATCTTGGTTCAACAAGAAACAAAAGTGTGTGTCTCTATCTACAGTTGAGGCTGAGTACATAGCAGCTGGAAGCAGTTGTTCTCAGTTGGTATGGATGAAGCAGATGTTGACTGAATATAATGTCCCACAAGATGTCATGAAATTATACTATGACAACCTAAGTGCTATAAACATCTCCAAGAATCCTATTCAACATAGAAGAACCAAGCATATTGATATTCGTCATCATTTCATTAGAGAGTTGGTTGAAGAAAAGATTGTTGCTTTAGAACATGTAGCCACTATTTTACAACAGACTGGAATTTTCACTAAAGTTTTGGATACCAATTAGTTTGAAATCTTGAGGGGTAAGTTAGGAATTTGCATCAATGAGGATCTATAGAAATTAATGATGCGTGGGAATACTAGTCAAGTCATTTTAGTTCTCCAACTGCAATTTGTTCAATTGTTTCAATTTTGTTATCTCCCACATCATATTTATTACGTACTTGTGGAATATGCTATATCAAATGCTGAATAATATGGTGTTACATCATTTGAAGATGAATTGATCAAGAATGTGAATCCTGGTGTTGACATGAGAATAAAGACAAGGAAAGACAAATTTGTTGTTGTTGTATCCCTTGCTAAGAGCAAGTTGAAGAATGTTATTGTTTCTAATAGCGATTCAGACTATAATGTTGAAGATGGTGTCCAAAACATTATCACTGGAAAGAAAGTTGTCGCAAAGAAGACTATTGTTAAGTCTCACAATGATGTTGCTTTCACTACTGATATTGGAAGTTGGTGTGGTCTCTCACTCCTTTGAATAGTAATTATGTGTTATGGGGGAGCAACTGTGTTGGTATGGTTGTCATATTATGGCTAAAAAGGGGGAGAGCTAGCTAAATCTAATTTTTTTGTTCTGCTGTTGTGTATGGTTGACTGGTTGAGGAGAGTTGTTGGTCTGATTGGGTGATGTTTTACCAGATGTTTTATTGTGTGCAACCAATTTTTTTCCTGCTGCTTTGATCTCTGTGCTTTGTGGTTCCTTTTGGTTGACTGGTTCTGATAATGTTTTAGCCACAATTTGCCAAAGGGGGAGATTTTAGGTTTTTGGTTTGGCTGCATGTGTTAGGAAAACATTATCATGTGCTCTAATGTCTTGTAAGATGTCGCTGACATGCTTGAAGAACATCTGTGCAGGTTTTGTTTGTGATGTCAGATCAGATGGTGTAACATCTGTTGTGTCTGAACTGGGACATCCTGATGCAAAAAGTTTTAATTTTATTTCTGCATATTTTTAGCAGGTGTTTATTTTTGTGTTTTGCTCAGGTGTCTGTGAAAATCAAGGGAGTTTTGTTGTCAAATACATAAGTTGTTCTGTGTTTGTTTTTGAAGATTTTGAAGATCTTTTCATCCATGATTTGGAGTAATTCTTGTGATTGTATTTTGAAGATCTTATCATGTGTTATAATGTCTTGTAAGATGTCTCTGACATGCTTGAAGAACATTTGTGCGGGTTTTGTTTATGATGTCAGATCAGATGTCGTAACATCTATTGTGTCTGAACTGGGACATCCTGATGCATAAAGTTTTAATTTGATTTCGGCATATTTTTAGCAGGTGTTTATTTTTGTGTTTTGCTCAGGTGTCTACGAAAATCAAGGAAGTTTTGATATCAAATACATAAGTTGTTCTGTGTTTGGTTTTGGAGATTTTGAAGATCTTTTCATCCTTGATTTGGAGTAATTCTTGTGATTGTATTTGTGGAAGCTACTGATCTGATTCGGGCCTATTCAAAATGCTCTATAATACTGGATGTTTAAACTAATTGTAATCATGTGGAATATGTGTGTATTGTGAAGCTTAGTGCTTTTGAGATTTAGGGTTTCCTTGTGTGTATGTTTTTTTAAGATACTCTATCATCATTTTGATATTAGGGTTGGACTGAGTTTATTGAGTTGTATGTTGTCCATTCTAAGCTTTTAAGCATGAGTTTGTGTTCTTGATTGAAGCTTTTAAGCAAGATCAAGTTTTTGTCTTGGAATAGTGTTCTTCTTTTCTTTGTAAGGTTTTGTTTGATGATCACAGTGTGTGATTGAGGGGGAGTGATAGGGGTTTCTCTTATCTAAGAGTTCTTAGATAGAAATTGCATTGGGTAGTAATTAAGTGAGGAGTGTAAACTGGAGGTTTAACTCTGAATTGATACTACTCATTGTGGATTTCTTTCCTGGCTTGGTAGCCCCAAGAGTTGGTGTGTTTGCACCAAACTGGGTTAACAATTACTTGTGTTACTGCCCTTTTACTTTATGTTTTATTTACCTTGTTAATGTTCAGATATTAATATCGTGACATCGCTTTCGACATCACATATTTGATACTAGAATTTCAGTTGTGGCCCTTTTCAAGCCTTTGTATTTCTTTGGTAGTGCCTCCACTGGGTCCTGGTCATAGGGTTTTTCCCTTTGAATGAGGAGAAACCACGTAACCCCTAGGTTCTTCTTTCTTCCCAGCTTCATTTTCTAAGTCCATCACCCTCTATTTCGGCCTTTTGCTGCCCTTTTGATTGTTTGGTTCGAGCCACTTCTCACGTAGGGTGTCGGATGGTGGCACAAAATTTCTAGGCCTGGATGACTTGACATGTCTTTGGAATTCTTCATTTCGACAAGGGTTACCACCCTGGTCAAACACGAACCTTGGGATACGAGACCCCTCTGCGGCTAAAGCTTCCTTTTTGCCAGCTTCATATTTTTCAGCTACCTTCTCGTCGAACACAGTGTTGCATCTTGGGCACAAGATTGCCCCTGATCCACCACTTAGCATTTCTCTTAGAAAACATCCAGACTTTCGCCAACCCTAGGGAAGGTTGAATCCAGTTTTTTCTCAGTGTCCTTGTCGCCACCTTCAGTACTGTCGACCATCATACACTCCATGTTTTCGACATGGGGTATGCTGGGTAAATCTTCAGTAACTTCCACCATCATACAATCATTCAGCTCAGAATACAATGCTTCTTCGACTTTCAGAGGATCGGTGTCGACCTGCATCTTTGGATTTTCGCCAAATTGAAGCCTGCCATCCTTCAAAGCTTTCTGCACCAAATCCCTGAAAAGAACACATTAAGACGTTTTATGACCAAGGTAATTATGAAATTTGCAAAATCCCCTCCTTTTCTTTTGATCTAAAGGGGGATATTTTAAACCAAGTGGAACAACAATTTGACATTCTTTTACTATAAAATAAAAAAAATTCATCGCATTTAGATATATCAAAGGTATATGTCTTAGTGACATATTTTTTGGATTTCCCTGCTTCGACAGGGTCTTTTACGCTCGATGGTTTCAGTACTTTACACTTGTAGGGAGGTCTTGGCTTAAGTTTAGCCACATGAACCTCACTTTCGTCAATGAGTTCCCCGTCGTCGAACGAGAATTCATCAGTTGCTAAATATGAAACTTTCTTATGGAATCGACCAACCTTAGACTTCTCAACTTTTAGGCTTTCGACCTGTCAAACTCAATATGCCAATTGGGTCATATCCCTAAGGTATTGGGTATCCAACTTCTTTCTGATCAAATAGTCGAATATGCCCGCGACCATTTCGACTAACTCATGTTCAGGGACTTGAGTAAAGCATCTAGCTTTCAAAAGTATGAACCTGTTTAGATATTATTTGACTGACTCACTCGTCTTTCATTTCACACTATCCAATTCCTTTAGGATAATCTTGGATTGTCCCATATAAAACAGTTCATGGAACAATCTTTCGATTTGAGTCCATGTGTGAATAGACTGAGGAGGAAGCGTTGTAAACCATGTAAATGCATTTTTGGTAAGAGAACTAGGGAATATTTCATTTTCAAATCCTCACTGTTGGTTATATCCTCGGCTTCCGTCTGGTAACGTGACACGTGTTCTATTGTAGACTTTTCATTCTCACCAATGAATTTGGTGAACTTTGGGACTTTCCATCCCATGGGAAGTTCAGTTTGTAGCATGTAATTAGGTAATGGGGGCGTGTAGGTTGGCCATCGCAGGCCTGTGTTGACTCCATTTTGAACCATAATCCTCTCTACTATAGTTTCAAGGTTCGACTCTCCGGCTATGGCATCCTGACAGACTTGTCATATCACATCTCCTAAGTCTTGATGTCGATGTAACATTATGACGGGAGGCCTTTGGGCTACCCAGGGTATTTGTCCAACCTCTTCGTAAGGTTATTCTATAATCTCTTCGTACTCCTCTTCCCGTCGGACCGGTGTCTCAGGACGAGGAGGTGGGGTTCGACATCGTGGGGCAGTTGGTGCCCCCAAAAAGTCCCCTATTCAAGTCATTTGAGTTGCCAACTGTTGGTAACTTTGTATCGAATCCTATATCAAAGGTCTTAAAATGGTCCCCATTTATTGCGTTAACATATGGACTATTTCATGGTTACTCTCATCCATCTATTGCCTAATGACGACTATAGAGTTTGGAGTAAACGTTGGCATCGACTGAGATAAAAAATTATATTCGGTCGTCTGACAATATTGGTTCGTCAAATTCCTTAGCCCTTGGTATGGAGAGAAAGCTCTTGACAAACTATCTGCAAATGCTGAGTCAGAGTTGTAGAAACGTGACACGAATTCGGGAGGCATGCCCAAGGTTATGGAAAAAGGCTTGGTGAAACTGGGCCCTTGTGGTCCCAAAGATCCACCTACATTTGGCCTGATCGGTTCAGGTCGAATCGAAGTAGTGGTCGGTCCACTGGTAGTAGTCGGTATTACTGCCGTAACGGGTTCCCTTGTGTTCATAACAATTGGACTTCATGTCAAAGACAATTCTTCGTTCGAACGTGGCGTTACCATTTTTCCACTGTGTATGTGCATATAACTAATCCAACGGATCCAACTAGGCGTGCCAATTTATTCGCACATGGATTTCGTGCGAACAAGTCGATGGCCTCCTTTGTGAGAGGTTTACTTGCGGGACAGGGAAAACGAGTTCCATGACTGATTTGTCTGATTAGTTATGTTGCGAACTCTTGTAATGTAGAACAATGAGAGGGATTTTTGTGTATATTTTTGGTATTTTTATATTTATAGCAAACTCTCGCGGAATGCTTGAATGAAAAGGCAAAGAAGCAAGATAAAATAGGATAAAGACAATGGAAAGTATTTAAATTGACTTGGAATTAAAATAACTTGAAAAACACAAGTATTTGGACGCTATCATACATTTTGTGTAGGGGTTGACTCATTTCTCTGACACTCGGTACTTTAAGTGTGTCCCTTTTACAATGTAAAGAAATGCGACCTTGAATAATGAAAATGAAATCTACTTATATATACATAAAAAATAAACTGTCGGACACTCTCTAACAAATCAGGCTTTGACACCTGTCAACCCATTCTCCTGGTAACCACCCACTACTTTGTCCCACTCATTGGAGTAAGTTCCTTGCAACTTTCTGGATCTCTTTGTCGAGATGCCTTCGACCTAGTGTTTTCTTTGGGATGCGTCGAAGTGCTTCGACCTCCTTCTAGACTTCTTCGTCTCGTATGTTGCATGTTGACCCCTTTGTCAAGTTCCCTTTTCCTCTGGCTGGGTCAAAACTTTTTCCTCTGGCATGCTCATGGCTTTGCTTCTAAACATACTTTTTTGAACAAGTCAAAATCTTCAGCCAACACCCGACCATCACAACCTGACTAGATAGCTATGCCGGGTACCCAACTCGATCAGATAACTAGGCCTGATACCTACTCGACCAAATAAATGGGTTGAGTACACAACTAAATTCATACCCGACCTATGTCGATTACACAACTCGACTAGGAAAATATATTTGGTATGTACCTTAAAGTACATAAGTTACTATATAAGTTGCTAAAATAGACTCATGTTTATATAAGTTATTATTGGTAAAACGAAACAATTAATAAGTTATTATATATTCTTGGGTTAATAATCATTTATCCCCCTATAATATAGGCAAGATTTGATTTAGTCCCCTTTAATATTATTTTTTTGGAGTATCCCCTAAGCGTTTAAAAACTGAGGAGTAAATAATTTTTTACATGGTTAATTTTCCCACCTGAGGAGCAAAAGACTTAGAATTTTAAAATTTTAGGGGTAATCAATTTTTCTTTAAAGAGGATAAATCAAAACACAACTAATTAGTGTGATCGAAAGGACATAGAAGAGTGAATTAAACATCAACAATGCTACTTTGACACCACAAAACTACCTCGTGTATATGTTCATTTTGTTTTAAAAAAATTGTTAAATATTCATATGATTTTGTCTTTCTTTGTGGGGCCATTTCTCTCTTTATTTACATTAATGGTATCAAATTTTATTATATAGTTCTTTTTTTTCTCTCTTTCTCTCTCTATTTACATTAATGGTATTATATTTTATTATATAGTTCTCTATCTCTCCCTCTCTCTCTCTCTCTTTATTACTATTACACATCTTCTTCTTGAAGTATCATTCTTTGACATCTTCCCCACCAATATTCTATATTTCTATTTACATCTACAATCATACTCAATTAAATTATAAAAATAATTACTATATAAACAAATTGGTAAAACAAATTTGGATAATGCAGTGTAAGAAGTTGGTTAATCGTATTTGAATTTTGGTTAATGTAGACTCAAACATCAAAACACAGAAAAATTGGTAACACAGTTGGTTAATGCAATGCAAGAAGTTGGTTAATTTCGTTTAAAGTTTGGTTAATATAGGTTGAAATTCTGGGATCAGGTACGTGATGTCGATCTCCATCTGCCACCCTTCTTTGGTAGATATATTTCCATCTGCTCACACTTGACACATGATGGAAGGACGCATTGTCCAGAGGAGCTTCTAGAACAGCAGAGGTAGACCTTGAAGGTGCTGGTTTCTTCCTTGGTGGGGATGTTGGGACATCCTCTTCAACATCTGAATCAGGTGGAGTAACAACTTTCCTCTTTTGGGTACTCACCTTGCTCCATTGTTTAGTAAGACCAAAGGCAACTTTAGCTTTGTCCTTCTTTGGTGTAGGTTGTTTCTTTTCAGGAGTTACATGTCCAGCAGACTTCTTTTCCTTCCTAGCCCTAAGCCTTTTGGCTATGCTAGGGTTAACAGATGCAATGATCTCTGTGTCAGAGTCATCATCTATGGTTTCAACATGAGGAGGTTGGGAAGCCTCCTTTTCAGCAGGTGGATCAACAGAAGCTTGGTCATCAATGGCTTCATCATCATCAGTTGAGGCCTTGTTCTGGTCCTCATATGCTTCAACATTTGTTGGGACATCCTGTTGAGCAGGAGTGTCTTCTTCAGCCTGATTGCTCTGTTCCTCTTGTGGAGCAGGCATGCTGTTCAGGGGAACAGATATCCCATACACCACTCTTTGTTTAGATAGTATTCTGTTCACAAGATGCTTGATGGATGCATCCACATAGTCAGAAGCTTTGGGGGTGGTGTTTGAAGATGAAGGAATCCCTTTGCTTTTGCTGAACACAGGTTCCTTTGCTCTTCTCACATTAGGAGTTCTAGGTTTTTGAGCAAGAGGAACACTTCCTCAGATTTCGTCTATGGGAGTAGTATCCATTCGTACCATAGAGATTGGGGTTGCATGCACCACATCTTCTTGGTTGAGATTTTCTTCCATGATGTTAGGGTTTTGATGTTGAGACATTTTCGAATGTGGTGGAAGAAGAGTTTAGGTTGAATTGCTTTTGATGAGCTCAGAAAATCAGCTTTAGCATGCAAAAGGTTTTGAGGAGATAGTGAGGAGATGAAGAGCTGAGAGCAAGCTTGACCTTTTATAAAATCCGTTACTGGTGGAATTCTAAAAAGTGGAATACACAGAGTTATTGACCAGACTGATGTTGCCATCTGGTGATCATGCCACACGATGTCATAGGACATGTTGGCACTTCTCCATAACTGTTATATTTCACATAAGCAGATTCCCAATTTACCCCTTAGGTTTTCAAATTGGGTAGCATCCAAAGCTTTAGTAAATATATCAGCCAATTGTAGATCTGTGGCTACATGTTCTAATGAGATCACCTTCTCTTCCACAAGATCTCTGATGAAATGATGCCTGGTATCAATGTGCTTGGTCCTGCTGTGTTGAATAGGATTTTTTGATATGTTAATAGCACTTAAATTGTCACAGTACAATATCATGACATCTTGTGGGACATTGTATTCTGTGAGCATTTGCTTCATCGAAACCAACTGTGAACAACTGCTACCAGCTGCAATATATTAAGCTTCAGCAGTGGATAAGGATACACAATTTTGTTTCTTACTGAACCAAGAAATCAAATTTTTTCCTAGAAAGAAGCATCCTCCTGAAGTGCTCTTTCTATCATCAGCACTTCCAGCCCAGTCAGCATCACAAAAGCCAGTGAGAATTGGTTCACATCCATGAGAGTACATTATGCCATAGTCACAAGTACCATTGACATATTTCAAAATCCTCTTAACCTGGTTTAGATGACTTACTTTTGGCTCAGCTTGATATCTTGCACATACACCTACTGCAAAGGCTATATCTGGTCTGCTAGCAGTCAGATATAATAGGCTTCCAATCATGCTTCTGTATAAGCTTTGGTCTACATTCTCACCCTTGTCATCCTTTGTCAGCTTTAAATGAGTGGGGGCAGGTGTTCTTTTGTGACTAGCATTGTACATCCCAAACTTCTTGATAATGTTCTTTGCATACTTGCTTTGGGATATGAACATGGAGTCCTCCATCTGCTTGATTTGCAGTCCAAGAAAGTAGGTTAGTTCTCCTACTAGGCTCATCTCAAATTCAGATTCCATTTGAGTGACAAAATGTTTAACCATCCTGTCTGACATCCCACCAAAGACTATGTCATCTACATATATTTGAGCAATCGTGACATTTCCTTCTTCATCCTTCACAAACAAGGTTTTGTCTATTCCACCTTTCCTGTACCCTTGTTTTATGAGAAAAGTAGTCAGTCTCTCATACCATGCTCTTGGGGCTTGCTTCAGACCATAAAGAGCCTTCCTTAGTTTGTATACATGATTTGGACAGCTTGGATCAACAAATCCCTTAGGCTGCTCCACATATACCTCCTCATTAAGATACCCATTTAGAAAGGCACTTTTAACATCCATTTGAAATAGCTTGAACTTCAGGATACAAGCAATTCCTAAAAGTAGTCTGATTGATTCAAGCCTTGCTACTGGTGCAAAGGTTTCATCAAAGTCTACTCCCTCAATTTGTGTGTATCCTTGAGCTACAAGTCTAGCCTTGTTCTTTGTAACAACTCCCTGCTCATTTGACTTGTTCTTATACACCCATTTAGTGCCAATCACATTTATTTCATCAGGTCTAGGAACAAGATCCCACACTTCATTCCTTGTGAACTGGCCTAATTCTTCTTGCATAGCAGAAATCCAGTACTCATCATTCAGAGCTTCCTTGATGTTTTTAGGTTCTATTTTTGAAACAAAACAAGAACCTGAAATCATCTCTCTTGATCTAGTGATTACACCACTGTTGGGATCACCAATTATCAGATCTTTAGGATGATCCTTCTGGATTCTGATTGAGGGAGGTTTGCTGGATTATTCAGTCCTTGCCTCAGTTAGAGTGAAGTCAGGATTATCACTCTTTATTTCAACTTCAGTCTGACTGTCAGCAGATGTTCCAACATCATCTGCAACATCTGCAGGGGCATCATCAATGATCACATTTATTGACTCCATTATAACCTTGGTTCTGGAGTTAAATACTCTATAGGCTCTGCTATTTATGGAGTATCCAAGGAAAATCCCTTCATCACTTTTAGGATCCGTCTTTCTTCTTTGATCCCTATCAGTCAGAATATAACAATTACTTCCAAACACATGGAAGTACTTGACTGTAGGTTTTCTGCCCTTCCAGACTTCATAGATGGTGGACAAGGTTCCTTTTCTTAGAGTGACTCTATTGTGAATGTAACAAGCTGTGTTCATAGCTTCAGCCCAGAAGTACAGTGGTAACTTTTTAGCATGGATCATAGCTCTTGCTGACTCTTGGATAATTCAGTTCTTCCTCTCAACAATCCCATTCTGTTGAGGGGTGATAGGAGAAGAATACTCATGATTGATTCCTTCTGAAGAACATAAATCTGAGAATTTTTGATTCTCAAACTCCTTTCCATGGTCACTTCTTATTCTGACCACACAACTTGCTTTTTCTCTTTGTATTCTTTGGCACAAATCTTTGAATACATCAAACACATCAGACTTTTCTTTGATGAAATTTATCCATGTATATCTTGAAAAGTCATCAACAACTACATAGGCATACCTTTTTCCCCCAAGACTCTCAACCTGCATTGGTCCCATAAGATCCATATGTAATAATTCCAAAACTTTGGAAGTTGTCAGATGTTGGAGCTTTGGATGGGACATCTTGGTTTGCTTGCCTATTTGACATTCACCACATACTTTGCCTTCATCAATCTTCAGTCTAGGAATACCTCTTACAGCCTCCATAGATATGATCTTCTTTATTCCTCTGAGATGAAGATGACCCAGTCTTTGGTGCCATAGCTTCACTTCTTCTTCTTTGGCTAAGGAGCAAGTTGAGGTGAGACTGAAATCTTGAGGCTCCCACATATAACAGTTGTCTTTAGATCTGGCTCCTCTCATGACAACCTTTTGTTCTTTATCAGACACTATGCATTCAGTTTTGGTAAAGTTTACACTGTAACCTTGATCACATAATTGACTTATGCTGATCAAGTTAGCAGTCAATCCTTTTACCAGCAGCACATCATCTAGTCTTGGTACATCTGGGCAGTCCAAAGTCCCAACTCCCTTGATTTCTCCTTTAGCTCCATCTCCAAAGGTTACATATCTGGATGAGTGTGACTTTAAGTCTACCAGCAGATTCTTCAATCAAGTTATGTGCCTTGAGCATCCACTGTCAAAGTACCAGTCTTCTTTAGCTGATACTCTGAGAGATGTATGAGCTATATAGGCAACAACCTTCTTTGACCATTTTTGCCTGTTGTGAGGTTTCCTTTGATGCCTCTGCCCTGTGTAGTGACTATCTTTAGAGCTTCAAGGTTGTTTGTTGAGCTTGTTCTTGGGTATGTATTTATAGCTTTGATCAGCATGAAGACTAGCTTTAGGTACCCATATTTTCTTGATGACCTTTGTCTTCTGCTTAGGGGGTTGTTGATATCTTTGATTTTGATGTCCATGCAACACTTTCTTGATAACCTCTGTCTTCTGCTTAGGGGGTTGTTGATACCTCTGATTTGGATGTCCATGCAGCTTGTAGCAAAAAGGTTTGATGTGACCAAACCTTCCACAATGATGGCATCTCCATCTTTGATACTTCTTTTTCATCATGTTCTTTTCATGATGTTGGGACATCTGTTGGGACATCTTGTCTGACTTTATGGGATTTAAAGTTGTTTTGCTGGAGCTAGCCTCAAACTTTTGAGCTTTATTAAATCCCAGCCCAGTTTTATCCCCTGAGTGCTTGTTGTTGTTGAGAATGACATCAAGTGTGTTTGAGCTACTGTTCAGCATTCTGACAGATTTGGACATATTCTCCAACTTGGAGTTGAGAAGGCTTACTTCACTTTTCAGAGTGTCAATGATCTCTAGACTACTTGTCTTTTCAACCTTTAATGCCTCAATCTGCTTCTTCTGCTTTATATTGTCCGTGCATACTTCAGTGCTCCTTTTACGCAGCATCTTGTATGATTCTTCAAGCTCTTCAAAAGTCAGCTCCTCATCACTGGATCCCCCTTCAGATTCACATACTCCAGCTAGAGCAGTGATGTGCTTTGCAGATTCTTCTTCTGATTCACATCCTGAGTCTTCATCTGACCAGGTCACAGAGAGACCTTTCTTCTGCTTCTTTAGATAGGTAGGGCATTCATTTCTGATGTGTCCATATCCTTCACATCCATGACATTGAATCCCTTTTCCTTGGTTGGTCTTCTCATCATAATTTGACCTTCTATTAGCATCATAAGGTCTTTTATTCTCAGAAGAGTTTGAGTTTCTTCCACTTGGTCTGGACCTGCTATCCATTCTTCTGAGAATCTTGTTGAATTGTCTTCCAAGCATAGCAATTGTTTCTGATAAATTTTCTTCAGGGTCTGCTTCATGATTTTCTTCTTCTTTATCAGTATTTGAAACCAAGGCTATGATTTTGTTCTTCTTCACAATTGTATCATTCATTCCCATCTCAAATGTTTGAAGGGAACCAATGAGCTCTTCAACCTTCATTGTGCATATGTTCTGAGTTTCTTCTATTGCAGTAACCTTCATGTCAAATATTTTTGGTAAAGATCTGAGAATCTTTCTTACCAGCTTTTCATCACTCATCTTCTCTCCCAAAGCACCAGAAGTATTAGCTATTTCCAAGATGTTCATGTAAAACTCATGAATTGTCTCATCTTCCTTCATTCTCAAGTTTTCAAACTTGGTGGTGAGAAGTTGAAGTCTTGACATCTTCACCTTTGATGTTCCTTCATGAGTGGTTTTGAGAGTGTCCCAAACATCTTTGGCCAGCTCACAGTGATGCACAAGTCTGAATATGTTCCTATCAATGCCATTGAATAAGGAATTTAAGGCTTTGGAGTTTCCAAGTGTTGAATCTTCTTCCTCCTTGCTCCATTCTTCTTCAGGTTTCAACACTTTTGCCCCATCCTTGTTGTCTTGGACAGGGTGTTCCCATCCTTTGTTGACTGCTTTCTAAGCCCTACTATCAAGTGATTTTATGAAAGCTACCATTCTTGGCTTCCAGTAGTCATAGTTGGATCCAACCAATATAGGTGGTCTATTCACAGATCCTACATCTCTGTCCATGTTCCCAAAATTTGCAGTCCCTAGATCTCACCCAGTTAAACAGGCAGGGTGCCTGCTCTGATGCCAATTGAAATTCTGGGATCAGGTACGTGATGTCGAATGAGATGTTTAAACACTTGAAGACTTAAACAAAACTTAAAGTGCAGGTAAAGTAAATAACACAGGAAATTGTTAACCCAGTTCAGTGTATCTCCACACTTACATCTGGGGGCTACCAAGCCAGGAAGGAAATCCAATATAAGTAATATTAATTCTGGACTTAAACCACTCAGTTTAATCCTTCACTTAATATCTACCCAAGGCAATTTCTACCTAAGACACAACTTAGATATGAGTACCAACTCACTCCCCCTCAATCACACAGTGATATGTTACAAGTTTAATAAAATTGAAGTCACACTTCAAACACAACAGCTTGATTTTACTTCACAGTTTCAATCAAGACACAATACACTTTTTGCTTAAAAGCTCATAAAGTGATACACAACTAAAACCTGCTATTAAACACGAACACTCTATTTAGTCTTCTTAATTTCGTCCTCTATTCTAAGAGTTCCTGTTGCTTAAATAGATGCTTGGATTTTGGGCTTTCTGTAGATTATCCAGTCCTGATACGCATGTTGTCATCACCTTGAATTAGGGTTTGTTACTTCCTTGATTCTAGGTGAGATAGTTATTCTGTTATACTGAAAACAGATAACTAAGCTCCCTACAGATGTGCCTTGTATTGTTTATCCATCCATAATTAATTCCAGATAAATTCCCTGAATTTACTCAGTTATGTTTCGCATCTTTTAAGTCTGGTAGCAGGTTTGAGATGTCACAACATCTGGTGTGACATCCTGATGTCTGAACTTAATTCATTAACTTATACAATGTCACAACATCTGGTGTGACATCCTGAACTAAGTTCATTAACTTATACTCTGTTTGATAATGTCACAACATCTGGTGTGACATCCTGAACTAAGTTCAACACTTCTTGTTGGTCAAAAATTCTGCCAATTCTAAACATCTATATAGGTCCATATATTAAAACATAATAAAATTGAATTAAAAAACTTGGTTAATTGAGTGAAAGTAGTTGATTAATTGTGTTTAAAGTTTAATTAATATAGATCCAAATATTAAAATATAGAAAAAATGATTGATACATTGAAAAAGTTTAATTGATTATAATTTAATATACAAATAAAAACTGGTGAGAGAAAGGTTAAGAAATAATGCAAAGAAAAAGTGGTAACACTAAAAAGGAAAAGAGAGAGAAGAGTCTTTTAATTTTGATTTAAAAATAGAAAAGAAAAATTAATATAAAAAAGGCTAAAATACAGTTTTGGTCCCCCTGTTTCACCAAACTCACGAAAATGGTCCCCCTGTTTAGTTTTTAAACAGTTTTGGTCCCCCTAACCCACTTACCACCCAAAACACGCCGATGTGAGATTTTTTTAATACGTGACATATAATATTATTAAAGTGTTCTTATGTGGAAAATTTCATATAATATTATAATTAATAAATAGTTTTATGAAATTAAACTTTGTTTTATGACTTGCTGAAGGAAAACTAAGCGTACAAACCTTTCTTCTCCATTGTTGAACAAAAACATACTTGCTGCGAAAACGATAATGATTCTTGCTGTGAATGAAGAAGATAACTTACAAAGTCTAACTGTGCGGAAGAAGAATAGGTACGTCTAATTTATTCGTGAACCCTAAATTTAAATCTCAAATCCCTAACTCTTCAAATCCCTAATTCTGTTAATGTTATCTTTGATTTTTTTCTGAATCAGGTTTGAAATGGCAATTCCTAATTTCAAACCTAAACCCTCAAGTTGGAAAAAGGAAGATCCAAAATTTTGTTCAAGGTATATGTTGTCAGTTCTACTTGTTATATGTTATTTCTAATTGTTGTCAGTTCTGCTTGTTGTATGCTATTTCTGATTGTTGTCAGTTCTACTTGTTATATGCTATTTCTGATTGTTGTCAGTTCTACTTGTTATGTAATTTGTGTTTTTGTTTGTTGTTTTTGTTTTGGTTTAGGCCAGCTAAGATAAACAAACTTAAACTCAGAATTTATCATGGAGGGAATCTACTTCATTATCCCTACAAGTTATATGTTGATGGAAAGGTAGATGAACTAAACTGGAAATGGGATGTCGATTTGATGTCTTATATGGAGATCTTGGAACTAATTAAGTCATTGGGTTATGCAAGTATCAAGAGTATGTGGTACCACAATCCGAATTTTTCACTTGAGCGTGGACTTAGGCCTATTAACAATGATAAAGATGTTTTAAAATTTGGGGAAGATTTGAATGGTTATGAGTATGCTGACATCTATGTTGAGCATACAGTCGATGAACCTGATGTTGTACCAGAAGATGAAGTAAGGAAGTATGTTGAAGCTCAACAAGAAATAATAGATGTCGAATCTGATGATGAATTCCATCTTGAGGATAAAGACGAAGACAACGTTGATGAAATGGATAAAGGTCAGACTGAGCAGAGAGATGAAGTTCAGGATGAGCACAGTGAGGAAGATGAAGATGTTGTCGAGGATTATAATGATGATTCAGATGATAGTGGATTCAATGAGACATATGAAGATGATTGGGATTGGACACATGAAGTTCCTAACCATACTTTCCAGCAAGAAGTCGAAGCTAATGATGCAAACAATGTCTCTCAAACACAAGAACCAACGAAAACGTCTGATTTTGTTGAAGGCACTGAGGTTGACTCGGATGAATTAGAGACTCCACAAGATAGTGAAGAAGAATATGATGAAGTAAAGTTTCCCAAATTTAGAATGCCTGATCGTTGTGAGGTGTTAAGGCTTGAGCTTGGAATGACATTTGCGACAAAACAGTTTGTAAAAGATGCTGTCAAGACATATGCAATGGAGAGGAAAAAAGCTTGCAATTCAAGAAAAATGATAGTAAGAGAATAGTTATCAAGTGTGATAAAAAGTGCCCTTTTCATATGAGATTTAGTAAAAGGGTAGCCAATCAATTCTGGAAGTTAGTGAGTGTACCCGATGATCATACATGTCATAGGACCGCCAAGAATAGGCAAGCTAAGACTAAGTGGTTAGCTAAGAGGTTTATACCGCTCCTTAGACATACACCTGAAATAAGACCAAAGGGGTTTGTTGCAGAGTCACTTGAGAAGTGGGGTGTGAAGCTTTCATTAGCACAAGCATACAGGGCCAAGACAAGGGCGTTGGGGCTAATTCAAGGTGCTGAGACTGAGCAGTATTCTAACTTGAGGAATTATGCTGAGGAATTGAGAAGATCTAATCCCAACAGTACAATGATTATTAAGTGTGGTATGTCAGAGATTGGACCTGTTTTTGAGCGAATATATGTATGTCTTGAGGCGTGCAAATCTGCGTTCGCATATACTTGCAGGCCTTTAATTGGCTTGGACACATGTTTCTTGAAGGGTGAATACGGTGGTCAATTAATGGCAGCAGTTGGGAAGGATGGAAATAATCAAATTTATTCGATTGCTTATGCCGTGGTTGAATCGAAGACAAAAGACTCATGGAAATGGTTTTTGGATCTTTTACTAGAAGATCTGAATAATTTGTTGGAAAGGTCTTATGGTTTCATTTCAGACCAACACAAGGTATAAAACTCTCAAATTTGTATTGTTTGTGCATTATATGTGTTATTGTTATTAAATTTGGTTTGTTTTTTTATAGGGTTTGGTTCCAGCCATTGTTAATCTTGGACCACATGTAGAACACAAACTTTGCGTTAAACATTTGTATGGGAATTGGAAGAAAAAGTATCCAGGTGTACACATGAAAGAGTTACTTTGGCAGGCAGCTAGGGCAACGGTTGTTTCGGATTGGGAAAGAGCTATGCAAAAGATAAAATCTATAAGTGAGGATGCATGGAAAGACATGATGGAGATTCCACCTTCCATGTGGACAAGATCAGCGTTTCGCACAGATAGTCATTGTGATTTGCAGGTGAACAACATATGCGAAGCGTTCAACATGGCTATCTTAGAGTACCGAGACAAGCCCATCATTACTTTGCTCGAAGGACTGAAGCATTACATAACAGTTAGAATAGTCAAACAAAAAAATCTCATGAGTCGATTCAGAAACACAATTTGTCCGAAGATTTAACAAACTATATAGATGTTAAAGCGGGCAGCTGGAGGTTGGACACCAACTTGGCATGGCGATGACGACTTCACCATTTTTAGTGTCACAAATGGTATTGACACTTATGATGTGAACTTACAAACACATCATTGTGCATGTATTACCAAAGAAGAAGAGAAACAAAGCTAATGACGAACCTAGTTCAAGCAATGTATTACCAAGGCATTCAACAACTGTGAAGTGCAAGAGCTGTGGGAATTTCGGGCACAATTCGAGAACTTGCAAAGGAAAAACAGCGGCAGGCCGGAAATTTC
The DNA here is from genome assembly GCA_963966055.1 of Lathyrus aphaca. Lineage (NCBI taxonomy): Eukaryota > Viridiplantae > Streptophyta > Magnoliopsida > Fabales > Fabaceae > Lathyrus > Lathyrus aphaca. The sequence goes on along the minus strand of OZ014524.1, from coordinate 457,488,523 downwards.
CCAAAGGAGATAACAAGGCAAAGATGCGAAAGAAATGCCCGACAAAAGAAACACCAACCGTGTTGACTCAAGGATCACAAGCACCAAATACCCAACTCTAATGTACTTTTTTAGTTAATAGTGCTATGTAATGCATTACTTTTTGTGTAACCTTTAAGGAATTATGGAATTAAGCCTTTCTATAAGATGCTATCATAAGTAAGACTTTTTGTGTAGCCTTTATCTCAAACTCAAAGTAATATGCTATCAGAATTAAGCCTTTTTGTGTAACCTTTATCTCAAACTCAAAGTAACAAATTGATAACTTATCTCAAAACACGCTGAATGCAAACTCAAAGTAACGAGAATTTCTGGAATGCAAACTCAAAGTAACAAATTGAGACTTTCTGGAATTAAGCCTTTATGGAATTAATATGCTATCAGAACACGTTGAATGCAAACTCAAAGTATTATCAATGCTTAATCAAAGTAACATATTATGGAATTAAACCAGAATTTACAAAATAACCTTACAACATCAAATTCATTCATTAGTACTTTTGGAATTAAACCACAACTTACAAAATAACCTTACAACATCAAATTCATTCATTAACCTCAATCCTACAACACTGACAACTTAACCTAGACATATACTTTTGTGATCAACATGATGATACAAACCCAAGATACAACCAACAAAATCATCAACAACTTGTTCTTCTTTTTCATGTCATCGTCACTCTTCCTTATTAGACTATCTTTCTTCTTCAACTCATTGACCTTCTTTAACAGCGAGTTAATCACTTCCTTTGACCGTTCCGGAATTTTGTCATCGTACCAATCGAAAAAAGAACAACCTTTCTTCCCTTGTAACTGAATGAAACAGAAGAAAATGTGGATTTAAGCAAACAATTAGCAAAAAATGATGAGAATAAAAGTTAGGGTTTTACACATACCTTGAATAACCCACAACCATAGAACCGCCTTCCTGGATTCTCAGATGTCCACGCAGTAGCAAGTGGTGAATCCAATCCACAATAGCATTGGATCCTTCTCCTCCTTGAATGAGATGAAGAACATGAAATTTCAACAGACTCAGAACCCATTATATCATACGCAAATTAAAGCAACTATGAAAACTATGAGATGGAGAAGAGATGAAAGAAATAAGAACTATGAGATGAAGAATAGATGAAAATTATAAGCGATTGAAGAAGATGAACGTGTTATTCTTGAACTGGCCTAGATGAGTTCTAATATAAATAACAATTTAATAAATAATATATTTTTTTAATTTTTTTTTATTAAAAAATGACGTGGCAAAAAATTAACCACATCAGAAGTTTGCCATGTAGGCATAACATTACCACGTATTAAAAAAAATCTCACATCAGCGTATTTTGGATGGTAAGTGGGTTAGGGGGACCAAAACTGTTTAAAAATTAAATAAGGGGACCATTTCCGTGAGTTTGATAAAACTGGAGGACCAAAACTATATTTTAGCCTCTAAAAAATTGAAACCATATTATATATGTGTAACATTGGTGTAAAGATATTCATTTTTCCTTCCAAAAGAAAAACAAAATCTATCTTTCCTCTTCCTTGGCAAGAACAAAACCCTGCTTATGAACCAAAACGACGTCGTAGTACTGAACATGGAAGAAAGCGGAAACAAAGTAGTGCGAAACGAACAACCCCGAGTTTGTGACGATGAAGATGAAATCGTTTGCTTAGATGCATCGTTCTTCATGAATGACAAGTAACTTTATTCTCTCTCTCTCTCTCTCTCTCTCTCTCTCTCTCTCTCTCTCTCTCTCTCCCTCTCTCTTTTCACTCCCAGTGTTGTAACGATTTATCTTTTCATGATTTTGAAGTTACCAGCTGACGGAATTCACATTTGGCTCTCAGCACATTCAACTCTTCTGTCTGCATTCCGCTTCCAGTAGGTTTTATCTTTTTTAATTACAAAGCTTTATGCATCTTCTATTTTATTTTTTTTGTGCGGATCGTAATACTAATTATATTTTGAATCAGCTGACTTTGATTTGACAGGGCAGCTGGTATGGCCTGGAGCCATGTTGCTGAATGATTATCTATCGAAAAATCTCGACATGTTTCAGGGTTGTACTGTCATTGAATTAGGTTCTGGTGTTGGTATGTTCACATTTATAAAGAATTATCATTGCTTGTCTTCATTTTTTTTTTTGTGTAATCGAAACGGAAGGGATACTCTTATGCAAAAGTGATTATTTCACAAATAAATAACCACGCTCCGTGCGCCTCTCTTCATTCAAGCATTTGTTCAATTCAAATTAAAAGAAGTTCATTCACCCCCTTTCATTTTTGTGTATCAACACATGCTGCTATCTCTTTTGCTCATATATAATAAATGGAAGTCTCTTATTTGCTCTACAGGAGTTATATTAACCGGCTCTATGTTTCCTTTCTTACTTGCATATGATTGACTGCTACTGTACAAATACAATTCTTTCATGGCAGGCAATGTGTCTTCTGCGAAGTTCCAAAAATAATAAGGGGTATTATTAATGATGTTGTGTTACTTTTAAAAAAACATGTAAAATGATTAATAAAAATTTTTGGTTCATGAAATATGAATATATATCATTAGATAAAATCTCATGAACCCTAAGGTCGTCATTCATTATTTGAACATGCAGAATTTGAAGCCTCTGTCGCAGAGACTGGGTCGAGCAAAAACTGCGGCAGGCGAGAGGTCATAATCACAACACATGCTATTTTTAATGTAAAATTAACCTAAGCCTTTAGTTTTTATTTATTAAAATCTAATGGTGGCTATTTCCTGTTATTGTTTCTCGCATTAACTAAGTGTTTTAACCAGAGTCTTTGTCCTAACCACTATACAACTTGCCATAGTCACACATTACTTTTCTATTAGCAAGTCAAATTTGAAAACTTAAATGTCAAACCCATTTATTAAATAATAGATTTGAAATTGAAAAGATAAGAATTGGTCCTTCAATTCTCTAGAGGTTAATAACAAAATTATTAGTTGATACTTTATAAGTAATTTCCAGCATGCTTCTGATGAATGGAGGGCTTGTTTGGAAGGGGATACTCCAGACATTATAGAACATGCAATCTTGTAGGCTTGTTTGGAAGGGGATACTTCAGACATTATAGAACATGCAATCTTGTAGGATTGAATGACTTGGCTTAGGCTTAGTGGGTGGATTCAGTGAATTTAGACAGTTAGTTTAGCTCATTGGATGTATTAACCGACATAACTTTGAAAATCTCCAACATATTTGTCCTCCTTATCATATGTATAGACCAATGTCAAATGCCAACCAATATAACTGAGAGACCAAAATAACTAATTGGCTGTATTGGTTGTCATCTAATACTGTTAATATATATGCAGGATTAGTATAACAGAGAGACCAAAATAACTAATTGGCTCTTGCTTTGAATTACAGGTATTACTGGAATACTTTGCCGGAAATTCTGCAATAAAGTTGTGTTGACAGATCATAACGAAGAGGTGCTTAAGGTAGGGTTATCACACACATTTTGGAACACCTCCTTCCAGATTATCTCTATGTGGTCTAATTTTACTATCTCCTCTCAGATCATAAATAAAAATATAGAGCTGCATTCATGTCCTGAAGATATTAGTCCTACTTCTCATGGTGAGTAAATACCTAGATGATCAATGAAGATATACTTATTTTGATCCACTGAATTTAAATATAAATATATATGCAGGGTTAATAGCAGAGAAATTAGAATGGGGGAACACTGATCAGGTCCATGAAATTTTACAAAAACATCCAGGAGGTTTCGACTTTGTTCTTGGAGCTGATATCTATATCCTTATTATCTATTTAATCCCATTGTTATCATACTTTAAAACTAATTATAAATGCCTAAAAATATGATGGCTTGCAATATAGGTAAATGCATAGATACTGATAAGGCAAGTTCTTTTATATTTCTCACCCTAGCCAGTAGGCCAACCCAACCATCTTTGTAGTTTCTTCTAAATAACCAGGTATATTGCTTTCTTCTCATAGTCATGTTGGGAATATATCTTTAAAAGGTTGTCCCAGTATCCGTTTCAAGCTGTGTCATTCATCTACCTATTTTAAAGCCTTTGCTAGTTGTCATAGCTTTACGAGAGCTAATTCCAGTTATTTGCTGAAACGAACTAGAGGATCAAATGACACTAAAAATTTCTGTGAAACTTGAAATTCAATTTTGGGCTTTTCATCTATAGGTTTGTGTCATTGTCATAATTTTTTTTATAGATTTGTCTAATAATATTTCATCTTCACCAAATAAAAATTAATTTCAGTAACCTTAACAATCACAAGCTTTCAGCAGGCAAACATCCCTTTGCTGTTTGATAGTGTTAGACAGCTCCTGCAAGTTAAAGAAGGCGGAAAATGCAAGTTCATACTAGCCTATGTATCACGAGCAAAGATGTACGTAAATCTAGCTCATTATTCTTCAAATTTTTCTTTATTTCTGGGTTTAGTGAAAATTCTTTTCTTTGTTTTGATCGACAACATTCTCATCTCATAGTTTGTTAGATTCGGTTTTACTTTTAATATTTGATGTGTCTGTGATCTATAATATGAGATAGCAATAGGCCCTAGTGGGTATATTAAAAAACTCAACATACTCAGAACTTATTTTACCTTGAAAATAGTTTTATAAATCTATAAATATTTACATTGTTTCACAATTGAAATCATTTTAGTTTGTTTAAAATTAAGTTTTTCATTGCAACTATAGTTTGTTATATTTTGGGACTTGGTAGTTATTAAATACTTCCTTCAGTCTCAAATATAAATGAAAAAAGTATTCATGCATGATGGTCTCAAACATAAACAAAATTTTCCGCATTTCTTGATTTTTAAACCTTTCTTCATGTTGAACTCTCTGCCTTGTAAGGGACACTAGAGTGCATTGTTCTTCATGTTGAACTCTTGATATTTCAGCTTTAGTGATATACTTTTGTATATCAATAGTGGATTGCAGCTTCCCATGTCATCTGCTTTATCCCTAGCAAGTCTCAGTTTTTTGCTGACAGGATGCCTCATAAAGATAGAGTAAATAATCTTTTTAATCTGTGAAGTTGTAGGGTAAGACAATTTAGTTGAAGATCATCGAAAATAACAAACGATTTCTAAAATTTAAAATCCTCAATATTCATTAGTACCGGGACAGTTTGTTTTATAGTTTTTAAAAATTGAAAAATACAAAACTTGTTTGATAGACTTATTTCTCAAAACTATTTTAAAAAACACTTTTGAAATTTTTGTTTTAAAAACAAAAAAACTGAAACTATTAAAAACATGTTTTGATTTTCAAATTTCTGTTTTTGACTTATTAAATAGAAAGTCCAAAACTCCATGCTACTGCTTCCCTCCCTTAGATATGTTAATATAACTAAGGAAATTAATTATATATTAATTAATTTTTCGTTTTTTCACTTTTTAATTTTTTAAACAGTTTTCAAAAATTGAATCACCAAATGAGTTTTTTCTAACTTTTTTCTCCAAAACTATTTTGCAGATTTACAACACAGATTTTAAAAACAAAAACTCAACTAATCAAAAACTAGAATTAGTTTTTGATTAGGTTGACATATGATATGATACGCTCAGAATTATTAGCATTTTCTTGTTCAACTAAGATTTCTATTACTGCAGGATGGATTCAATGATTATTTCTGAAGCTTTTAAGTTTCGGATGCAAATGAAGGAAGTACCTGGAACAAAGTGTATTGTTGGGAATCTTGAAGGGGTCATCTATGAGATTACTCTCGAGTAGCCGCACATCAAATTAATATAGTTTAAGGTTTCAAG